>CAJNDT010003347.1:250235-482735 GCA_905221615.1 Symbiodinium sp. CCMP2592 | reverse complement strand
CCCCTCCTCCAAGTCCTTCGTGAATGCGTAGGGGATTGGTGGGGCACCTTCTTCCCAGACCCCCGGGAGGATCCAAAAAGTAGATCCCTTAATGGGGGCTCCTATAAAGTACCCTTAGTAATATAAGGCCCCAAATCAGGGGATCTACTTTCTAGATCCTTCCGGGGGTCTGGGTGACTCCGGTTCAGGGATTTTCGAGGTACAAAGGCAGGAGGGCCATTGCAGTCTGCAGTAGAGGACGGGTTGCCTTGTCTTTAGGGGTTGAGGGCTTAGGGTTTAGGGTTTACAGGTTAGGGTTTAGGGCATAGGGTTTGGGGTTGAGCTTCGGGTTAAGGGTTAGAGCGTAAAGGGCTGAGGGTTGAGGGGCGTGATTCGACACAGGGGTTTCAGCGTTTCAGGTGTTGAGTTTGAAGGGTTACGAGTGGGGTTCAGGATGTTCGAACGGTGAACCTCTGACGTCCATGCATGCGCCGCACGCTGCGTATCAGCTGAAAGGGTCGGATGTAGAAACGGGAACAGCTCATTCAGGCCATGGAAGATATCCAATGAATCTACCTATCGCCCTATCTAACTACCTATGTAATCTTCCTAGCTATCTAACTGGCCGTCTATCTTTGCCGTCTTATCTATGATCAGAGAGTTCAGAGCCCCAGTTGCAATGCCATTCGTCAGAAGCATCATGAGCCTGCTGCTTGAACCCCTAAACACAGGGTTCAGGTTTTCGGGATAACGACACTTCAAGGAGAAAGGGGGGTCTTCTCTTGAGTTGAAGTAGTATAGAATAGAAGCCCAAATCATAACCCACATTATTCCTTAGGATTCCTTGTTATAGTTATAGCATAGTATACCCCCAAATCCAATTCTGAATAGCAAGGCCCCTATATTAGTAGGAATCACTCAGAGGGGGCCTCCCCGACGATTTTCAAAAAGTCACGCACCATTTGCTTAGCTCTGGCATGGACAGCCCAGCCGATGGCAACGCCAGAGAGATGTTCCGACCTAAGCCATTCAAAGGGCTCCAAGGGTGGTATGAAGGTAGGTGGGGTTAGTCCCAAAATAGCGGAGTTTTGGGGTGTGGGGCTTGGGGCTTTGGGGGTTTGGGTTTAGGGTTAAGGGGGAAGAGAGCAAAGGGTTTAGGGAACAGGGCTTTGTGCTTGTGGGCTTTTGGGTCTTGGCTTCAGAGTTCAGGTCGCTCTCTGCCATATCCCAGACCCCCGGAAGGATCTAGAAAGTAGATCCCCTGATTTGGGGCCTTATATTACTAAGGGTACTTTATAGGAATCCCCATTAAGGGATCTACTTTTTGGATCCTCCCGGGGGTCTGGGATCCTAAATCGAAGCAGAGCGTGCGTTGAAGATGACCCCCACGCCCCCCCAACCCTGAAATCCGAACCTCTAAACCCTAGCCACAAAGAACGAATGTGGAACCTTTTAGAACCTCAACAACCCTGTCCCTAAACTTGAACCCTAAACGCCCTGATGACAAGCACCCTAAACATCACATCCGGAAAGCACCGACAAACTTTTTGAAGACCAAACCCCCCAAACTCCCCAAAGACCTAAACCCCAGGTAAGCCCGAAACAGCTTCCGAAGCACACCAAGCACCCTATTATAGATGGCAACTTACCACATCCCTTAGGATTCCTAAGTATAGGTATGCCATGATGTACCACAAGACCCCGGCCCCAAAACTCCAGAACCCGATGCCTTCCTTACAGGAACCCTTTTAAGTAACCTTGTTAAAGAATCCTTTAAAGGATATCTTTTCTACTTGTTTAGGCCCCTGCCTAAACCCTAAGCCTCTAAACCCCCAAACCCTAAGCACTTAAACCCCAAACCCTGACCCCGAAAACCTAAAGCCTAAGACCCTAAACCCTCGACTTCAAAAGCCCAGGGCCTTCTTAGAAGTTGCGGATGCTGCCTCTGGGAAAAAAGGAGCTCCAAAAAAAAGACCTGAAAAGCTCCAAAGCGACTTTACCCTAAGGCTCGAAAGTAGTTCCTTTTTTGGGGTTCATGTTTAGAATCCTATTAGGTGATCCCAAAAAGAAACTACTCTGGGGCCTATGAGTAAAGCCACGACCGACTCTATCCTCGTGATGCGAGGTCGCCTCCCTCGAAGCGGGCCCGCTTGGGGCCTGAGGCGGGGCTTCGCAAACAGGGCCTTGGGGTTTTCGGGTTTGGGGGTCAGGGTTTGGGGGTTATGGTGTAGCTTTAGTTTATGGTTTAGGTTTTGGGGGTTAGGGTTTAAGTTTAGGGTTTGGGAACTGTCGTGGCCTGTCCAGTTGGATCACTGCAAGGAGGCTGAGGCGGTTTGGGAGAAGTATGGCAACTTCTTTTTTGAGATGCATGTGGATGCCGATGGCGGCGTGCACTGTGCACTTCCCTCCACCGACTGAGGCCGCTCCCCAAGATCGCTCCTTCGTGGATGCCGATGCTGGCGTGCAGATCGCTCCTCCACCGAGCGAGCAGGCCATTCGCAATCTCCAGACAGGCTGTCGACCATCTCAGGAACCGCATCTCGAGCAAGACAGCCCATCAGGGGACAGCCAATGCGACGAGCACGATGGTGGGAGCAGTTTGACAAGGGGTTTAGGGGTTTGAGGTCTTTCGGTTTCGGTTTAATTAGGATTCAGGTCTTTGCGTTTAGGGCTTTCGGGTTTCGGAAGTCTGGCATGAATATCTTCAGGGGCTTGATAAGAGCTTTTTACAGGCTGCAGGCTTCTTCCTTGAACAGAAAGGCTTGTACCGGTACGATATAGCTGGTTCGGGCTTCTAGAAAGTTTCATGGTGGGTTTTGGGCTTAGGATCTAAAGCCCTAAAACCTTATCCCTAAACCCTTAGACAATAACAAACCCTGTACATTGCCGCAGGGCCTGAAAGACCAACATTGGAGCAGTTTTAGCGACAACATGATACAATGTAGGGGCAGGGGCGTAGACAAGTACAGTAGAAAAGGGTGTTTTCAATCGGTTTTCGATCGGTTTCTCGAATATGGCGGCCTTAGTAATTCCAGTGGAGTTTAGGGGTGTATTATGGTATTCCTACGACTATTTAATAAGGAGCCCTACGATTTGTAGTGGAGGGGAACGACGTCGGGCTGAATGCTACGCCAATGGAAAAGTCTGTGGTCTGTGGCCAGGGCAACTTGAGAAAAACTAGATCGGAAGGGGGGGTAGACCTACAGGAGCTAAAGATCCTGCCCTTGCTTGCAAGTTCTCGCACGCACTTGAGTTTCAGTGGAGTTGCAGTCGCTGTGATGCCCAGTGTTATCTTGCTCAATACACGATTATGCTTGTCTCCTCTCGTAGTAAGCCATGAACTCCTAACCCTAAACTCTCACTCACTCTCTCTCTCTTTGCATATATGTATATGTATACATATAAGTTTATGTATATGCATACATATATACATACATTTTTCTTCCTCTTCGTATTAGGATCTTTTTACGAATCACAATCGTATCGATGGAATGGCACACACAAGAAAACCTTACCTGAACCCTTAAACCTGGACCCTAGACCCCAAGCCCTCAGAGCTTTGAAAGCCCGAGAAGCTTCAGGAGCCAGAGCGTCCAGGGCGCTTAGCCGAGCTCGACCTCAGGTCTGCCGACTTGGAGGCAGCGCTTTGATGCAGTTGAATATACGGATATAGTGATAGATAGATAGACAGACAGGGAGACAGATTTTTTTTGTTTGAAATTGTTTCTTAACTGAGATTCTACATATTCTCAGCATTCTACCTTGTCTTTTTCTCTTGAGCTGCTTGTGCTTTGGGGAACGTCGGCTCTGGTGCTTTATGATTTTTTGGGGGTTCCTGGTGTTTGGGGATTTAGTCCAGGTGTTGAGTGCTTGCGAGTTGTGGTTCAGCCACCAAGGCTAAACCCCAGACCCCGAAAGGATTTTGCTTGACCTAAACCCTACGTGTTTCCAACCCCAAATCGTCTGGGGCTGCTTGAAGCGACGGAGGGAGGGGGGAGGCACATCTGGTTAGAGGACTCTTGCTTGTACGTTGGGTTGCAGGTAGAGTTTGGGCTCAGAGATTTTAGATTGCAGATTGGGGTTCAGGGTTCAGGGCTGTCGGAGTTTGCGCTTGGGGTCCTCTGCGTGGTTTCGGGCAGACTTGTTCCTCACGCCCTAAGAATTAGACTCTAACTCCCAGCCCTAAACCCTGAATTCTTCAGCATCAGACGCAAAATTCTAGCTCCCGCGCCCAAAAGCCTATGCCGTAGAGTGGCGATCCTAGAGTTACAGCGTGCGCCCTTGCCCTCTGCAAGCCCTTTGACTTTGGGCAGTTTTCTAAATCCGGGTTCCCTTTAAGGTCCTTTTGATCCGGGTGCCGCACTGCGTTGGGATCTAGAAAGGGGCCCAAATTTAGAGAACCACCCCTTTGTTGCGCTAACCTGCAGTAGCAGGCAGAATCAGCATGGTACGAATCACTTGGGGGCTCTTCGAGTAGAATAGGGATCGGAAACTGCCCAGAGTTCCTACTGCAATAAAATAATGCTATATTCTACCCAAGGACACTCTACCAAATCAGGGCCCGTATGTTAGACACCCGTAATGCCTCATACAGTCGTTGAAGAACCGTGTAAAACCCCATAATACCACCAAGGCTTAACGGGCTGAAGCCGGCTCTCTGTCAGTAAATCCTAAACCCTAAACCCTACACGCTAAACCCTAACAGGGCAGGGACGATGCGGAGGAGGACGATGCTGACGAGGAGTCGCGGCCAATCCTTTTTCTCAGGGGGGTTTGGAGCTCTAGGGAAGTTTGTAGGGCTTTAGGGTTTACTTTGTCATAGTTGGGTAACATTTTGCATTTTTAAGGGTACTCAAACCCAATAGAGAATAAAAATGTACATTTTTGATCCTATCCCGACTATGAACTACTTTAGGGGGGCTTCGAGTCCCATGCAAGTTTATAGGGTTTAGACTTCTAGGGAAGTTTTGGGGCTTTGATAGGCCAGGAGTTCATTGTCGAATTTGGTGGTTGCAGGCCTTTGGTATCCGGGTTAAGGGTTATGAATATGAATGTAGCAGAAACACAGGAAATAGCAGCTGTAATCATAGTACATCTGAAATAGAGTCCTGGATATTTTCTAACACTCAACACGCGGTGTCAACACGGCGGAAGAAGTCGGAGTATAACCCAAAACTTTAACCTTGAAGCCTTACACCGTAAACCCTAACCCTCATGCTAAACCTTCACGCCTGAACCCGAATGCGAAAGCTGCCGCCAGTTCTCGAGCGCTTGGAGCAAACTCGGCAGCATTGACAGGGGACATCCCCAGAGATGAGCAGACAAAGATTCTTGACCTGCGCAAAGAGCGCAAGTTCATACTGCCTGGCACAGTGGTGTGTGAGGGTTCTATCACCATCCGTCACGTGCGAGTGGTCATCATCGCGAGATTGACGATGACTCTGCGCTTTGAGACACCCTCCAATTCTTGGGTGTCCTGGCAGTCGAATGAGCAGCGCAAAGGGCGCACCGGCAGAATGTGCGAAGGGCACTACTGTCCCATGAAGCTCGATGGCTCCCTTCACTCCGCTGAGACAGTCTGCGATGACCACTTGGACTCAATGGCGGGAGCTATGGATTTGAAGGCGACAGCTCGGGGTTTGGAAGAATGTCGAAGGGAGTACCGAAGAGCCGTGGACTCGGAATGTTTATGATCTTTATCTAGGGCTTCTAGTTACTAGCTGGGGTGGTGCACGTTTTATAGGGGTCTCCGAAACAGACACCGTAAACCCCATCTCGGTTGGTGGGCTGTTGATGATGCTAATCCTATAATTTGTCAGGGTCAGTTTTGGGTTTCCTGACGCCATCTGACATCCTCACATCACAGGCTTCCCTAGGCAAAAACGCCAAACTTTGTAAAAGCCCCACGGAAAGACGTTAAATCCCTGAGCAAAACTTTAAATCAAGCTCCTAAGCCCTTCAGGCAGAATTTCGAAAACCGAAACAAAATCCTGCGTGTTACACTTAGAGTTTGGGGTTGGGTTTAGGGTTTAGGGTTTCGGGTTCAGGGTATTGGAGTTTGGGGTTGGGTTTAGGGTTTAGGGTTTCGGGTTTAGGGTATTGGAGTTTGGGGGTTGGGTCAAGGGTTTTGGGGCCCGGGAGCTGCAGCTACGCATCTTGAACGAAACATTCAGCAAGCACCTTGTTACGAAGTCCAGTGCGGCTGTCTGGTTCTTAGTAGGAAATGGGGGAATGGGTTGTCGGGACATGTTGGGACTACAAACTGGACGGCCTTAAGGCGCTATCATTGGGATCCATTCCCCCCATGCCCTACTAAGAACCAGCCAGGCGGGCCTCTTTTTGGGTGGGGGAGTGCTGGTGGTAATTTCATTTATTCTTCCCCCTAGAGCTTAAAACGAGCTCAGAAAAGCGCCGAACCTTAAACCCTGAACCAAATCAAGCAGGGTTTTCCCTCAACACACCAAATACCGATACTGACTGCGTTTTCAGACAGAAATAAAGTGCACATGGGCCATCATATGGGCAAGCTGGCAACCCTAAACCCTAAACGCAAAAAACCCAGCCTGAACCCTGAAATATGGGTGTCCTAGCCCGAAGCCTTAAACTCTAAACCCTAAACTCTAAACCCTACAGCCCAAACCCTAAAGCCTAAAGCCTAAACCCTAAACCCTGAAGCCTATAAACCCTAAAACCCTAAAGCCTAAACCGTAAACCCAAAACCGCAGATCAGGAGAGCGCCAGCACGGGGCCACAGACGCTTGCTGTTGCTTTTGGGTCGAGGGTTTCGCTCAACCCTGAACTGTAGGGCCCCAACTCAAAGCCCCAAACCCTTGACCATCCTAAAACCCCCACCCCGCAAACCCCCTCCCCCCCTCAAACAAACAAACAAACACACAACAATATACCCCAAATCTCCAGACCCGGTCATAGTTTCTTGAAGCGAGGGGCTTCTGATTGGAGCCTTGTTTGGGCCTGGTCCTGATTTGGTTTTGTTTGGTCTACGTCTAAGTTAGGCCCTTCTATCCCATGTGCTTAGATGGCGGATCCGGCTACTTTTGTAAAGGCTATGGAGAGGTTTGCATGTCGAGACTTTGGGAGTAAATGAGCCCCGCAAAGAGTTTCCGGAAGCTCGCTGTGCTGGGTGCGATCTGTGAAGATGCGGATGTGCATCACATCATCTTGAAGTGTCCTGCGGCAAGACTGGCCTGAGATCATGTGTGGCTTTGACACTTGGCCTCCGTTCTCACAGCATTGCCTTACTATAGCGGCGAGCACAGGACCCTTCAAGAATCCCACAAGGGGCACTCGTCTTGTAAGTTTGTCCCCCCCCCCCCGGTAGGCTCCCCGTATATGGCCTTCACAGAAAATGGCACTCCTTGTCGTAAGGACTCCTCCTCTCCCGTAAGCCTCCTTGTAAGGGATTACGCAACCCTGAAACCGTAAACCCTAATCCCTGAAACCAAAACCCTGAAACCCTGAAACCCTAAATCCTAAAACCCTGAAACCTTGAAATCCTAAACCCTAAACCCTGAAACCTTGAAACCCTGAAACCCTGAAATCCTGAAATCCTGAAACCCTGAAACCCTGAAATCCTAAACCCTGAAACCCTGAAACCGTGAAACCCTGAAGCCCTGAAACCCAGAAACCCTAAATCCTAAAGGTCGCGACATCGACTCCCGGCCGAACTCCTTCGACTCTTCCGTGGCGGGTCCGGAGCGTCGGGGAACCCGCGGCTTTCTGGGATTCTTTTTCGGATTCTGTAGGGGTTCCTCTAAGGGCTAAGGGGTTCCTCTAAGGGCTCCTGCTGAGGGTCGCTTAGGGGCTCCTTAAATGTTAGTGTTTGGGGCTTGGCAGGTTTTCTGGTTCAAGAACGGGCTCGTTGAAGGGTTGCTTGGAGGGTTTCTTCCGACGGTTCCTTCAAGGATGGCTTTATGGGTTGCTGCACGGGTTCCTTTAAGGGTTCCATTAAGCGTTGCTGCAAAGGGGTGTCGGAGTTTAGGGTTTGTGGAGTTTAGGGTTCTGTGCGGAGGACCATACCAGAATCCGGTTTGGGGCTGAGGCTTTGGGTTTGTTCTCTGATAGTTTTTCAGAGCAAACCCTATAACCCATTCCTAAACCCTAAACCCTAGAGTAAACCCTATGACCCATTCCACCGTTCTCTACTAAGAACTAGGGACTTAGAGATGAATTCAGGGCTTAGGGTCTAAGAGGTTAGTTAGTCTTTCTGGTTTAGGACATATGGTCAGGGTTTCAGTACTGGCTGGGCGTGAGAGGTGGAGCCCGGCTGAAGGGTCCGAAGTACTAGTTTAGGCTAGAGGTTTGGGTTTAGGGGTTATAAGTTATAAGGGTTTAGGTCTAAGGTTTGATTAGGGGTGAGGGTTTAGGATCAAGTTATCCTCAGTCCTACTCTCAATTATCACCAAGTCCCGAAGCTCTGCACAAAAAACCAATGGTTCAGGGCACACCCAAACCCAACGCCTTAACCCGGATATGAATCTCAGACACCCCCCATGCGTTGATGTGGGAAGACTACATACTTACCAATGCGAGCCCTTAAGATCCAGGAATATGACTATATTACGGAGAAAACCCAGTTCGTAGGCAGTAGGAGTTTTAAATGCCTAAACCTCAAAACCCAAAAAACCAAATCCCTAAACCTAAGCTCTAATCCGTAACACGTAACACGCAAGCCCCGAACGCTGACGGGTCATTATTAGGGTATATGAGGATAAGTATACAGGGTACTTATAACCTTAGCTACCAAGTCCCATGATCCTCCAAGTATCCTTTGCCGGTTCTCAGGTCCTCCAAATGGCAGGGCAGAGGCAGGGTCCGTTTTAAGGATTAGGGATTATAAGGGAGTTTCCGAGAATCGGGGGGACCTAATATAGTACCCTAAGTAGTAGGATCCCTATTACAAGGACCCCTAAATCAGGTGCCCCCAAGTTTCGGAAGCTCCCATAAAGGGTCTGGGGATTTAGCGTGTAGGGTCTAGGGTTTAGGGATCAGGGCTTACAGCCTAGGGTTTTAGGGTTTTGGGATTTTGGGTTTACCTGAAGCTACCAAAACCTACTTTGTTGTAGGGCCCCTATAAATTCCATATTCGGGTTTATTTAAGAATCCACAAACAAGTAGGGTTTTGGATTTGAAGGTAGGGTTGAAGGATCCCGGCCCAAAGCGCGTGGTACAACAGCTCTAATGACGTGTTTTTTTCTCAACGGTTTCTATAAGAATTCGACTAGTAACGGATCTATGAGGGGTCTTTGAAGGGTTGCAAAGGGGTTGCTTGATATGTTGAGGGTATCAGGGTTTCGGGACTAATAGCCCTCAGCCCTAAACCTAAAGCCCCAAACCCAAAATAACCCCAAACCCTAAACCCTAAGCCCGAGGACCTGTTTGGTTGAATGATTCCGGAGTTCTCGTCCCGCCCGGAAAAAAGTCAGGTTCATAACTAACCATTGATATTGGAGGAGCTAAGGAGCCAGGGGTGATGATAATCCCTACTTAATAAGGAGCTAAAGAGCCAAGGGAACCCCAAAACCATTGCGTAGATAAGTCGTGCCATCAATCCATTAGTGATTGGTCGATTGTGCACTAACGCAATCTTCCGACCGGAGTCTTTTAACCATCCCTGCCAAACCCATACAGAGACCCTCCTAAAGCCCTTGCAACATCAAGCCGACAGGTGGGAGTTTCCGAAAATAGGGGACCCTACTATAGTACCAAAAATAATAGGATTCTTACTATAAGAACCCCAAATAAGGTTCCCTTAATTTTCGGAAACTCCCATGTAGACCCCTGATTCCTACACCCTCGCCCTTAGAAGGGCTTACAAGGGGGATCCCAGCTTCCCAGGCCCTGGAAGACAGGCGGTTTATCAATCATGGAGCGGTCTACATTAGACCTTAAACCCTAAACCTAAAACCTTGAGGGGCTGCTTATGTGGATTCTGCTGACCTTGACTGCTAGGCGGAAAAAGGTGCTCAAAACAAAGCCTTAAATCTTAAACTTTACGCCCTGAACCTCAAACCCGAAACGGACAGGTCACCGAGAACCTCTTCCGCAAGGAGCCGTGGTTTCGGGGAGTGCGAGTTGCAGGGCTGTCTGCCTCGCCTCTAGTCTTGCTGGTCGTGGCGGCGGTGGTGGGTGCACGTAGTAGGCGTCATAGTAGTAATAATAGTAGTAGTAGTAGTAGCAGCAGTAGTAGTAGTAGTAGTAGTAGTAGTAGTAGTAGTAGTAGTAGCAGGAGTGGTAGTAGGAGTAGGAGTAGGAGTCGGAATAGGAGCAGGAGTAGGAGTAGTAGTAGGAGTCGGAGTAGGAGTAGGACTTAGGAGTAGTGCTGCCACTGCTGCTCCCGCTACGGCTGTTCCTACAGACGCAAGGTCGCAAAACGCGCACGCAAACAGCTGCGCAAGGTCGCTGCCACGTCCGGCGTTTGGCAAATCTTGACAAGGACGTCGCTGCCAAGTCCGGCGCTTGGCAAATCCAGCCTGACGAAGGCGCCAATCTTGCGGCATGATTGTGACGGAGCAGGGCGCAGATGTGGTGATTGCCGTCGGAATTCAGGCAAAGTCGTCCTTGGGATTCTGCCTGAAATGGGGCGCGAATCTTGAAGTATCTGCTGTTTGAGCCACCACGCCTCGGACTTCTGCAGATGTCCTGGCTTTGCCAATGAAAAGCTTAGGGCGTCGTGCGAAAACTCAGAATAACAGCTATTCGCGGTTTGCATAAGAAGGATGCTACTATTCAAGGTTTACGGTTTCGGATCTTCTTTGTCTGTCGGGTTTGAGGGTGTTCGGGCGTTGAAGTTTGAGTTTATGGGGACGGAACCTGTCTTTTAGGGTCTCTTAGGGTTTTGTGTTTCGGATTTTGCGTGAAGTCTTGGTTTCGGGGTTTTCGAGGTTTCGTGCTGTAGGGATTACTTTGCCCAGCGACCCTCCAATTACCAGACCTGTCTCACACAGCCCCAAGCCTGGACCCACAAAAGCCCAAACCCAGCGATTGGGACCCTAAAGCACAAGACCCTAAACACCAGAAATCTCAGCCCTAAACCTTCAGCGCGAAAACACTAGAAATCGTAGGCGGAAGCCCTAAAACCCTTAAGCCCTTCACCCTAAACCCTAAACCCTGAAGCGTAAACCCGGAGCCCTAAACCCTAAACCCCAAGAAGTCTCAACCTCAAGTATCAAACCTTGAGCCCCCAGAAGCCTTAGTAGTGTAGCCCATAACCACAAAATACCCAAGTCCCATAAATGTCAGGACCAGAAGCATGCAGCATGACTCCCTAAAGGCATCTCAACGCTAACTGAAAAACCGCAAGATCACGACCAGTTTTACATGTAACTCCTCTAAACTCCAAACCCGAAACCCTCAACTCCCCACCTTGAGCCCCCAAACCCTAAGCCCTAACACCCTAAACCCTCCAACCTCAACCCGAAACCTTAAATACTGACCCGTAAATCGCACAGCCTCAAAATTCAGCGGGAGGAGAACCTACCTCCTCCGATGGACCACGAGATAGAGCCTGGACCTTTCCTGTCTTATTTTCTTTGTGAGCCTAGTTCCTGGTTTTGGCGTGAGGTTTAAGGTTTGGCAGGTTTGGGATTTCGGGTTTAGGTTGCTGGGTTTGGGGTGTCGGGTTTCTGCCTTAGGTCAAGTTTAGGGACTTACATTATGTTCGAGTATCTCTGGGCCTATCGACTCAGTATTTGTGTGAGTATATCTACACACACATGGCATACACATCAGTGTGAACATGGTTATACTTTGTTATACAATGATATAATACGGTGTAGAATTGCCGTCACGTAGGGTTGAGGGTTTTGTCCGCCGGGGGAGAAAGGGGAAAGGGTGCGACTACCAGGGTATCTCGATTTTGGGGTGTAGGGTTGTTTATGAGCGAAGAAGCTGCTGCTGGCTGAGATTTTGCCGCCCCGAATTTCGGGGTCTAAAGCTTCGGACCCAGTCGGGATACCAGTCAGTGGGATGTATACTTGCTCCCAATCTTGTCCGACTTCGAAGCATGCCTACTCCAAAATTCTGAGCTCACACCCGGACTCCCCAAAGAATTCACCCTTAAGACTTAAACACCGAATACTCTGGAGGTCTGACTAATTCGTAGCAAGATGCTCTCATGCTCACGACAGAATCATGCTACCGTGCTCTTGAATCCCAAGTCGCAAGGCCCAGCATTTGCCCTACACCCAGAACCATAAATCCCTGAACCCGATTAAGGGTCCCTCCTTTTGCCCATGGATTTTGCAAAGCTCTATCTTAAAGGTATAGCTACTCCCAGAAGCCCGTCAACCCCCAAACCCCAAAACACCTAAACCCTAAGCGCTAAACCGAAAAGGTTCCTCATCAAGGACCCGAAGTCATTCTCGGTGGGCCAGAGTGCCGTCTGCTCAGCTTACCTTTGCCGTTCTTCTTTCTCTCTTGGTTTAGGGTTTAGGGTTAAGGGTTAAGGGTTTGGGCTTACGGAGTTAGGATTTAGTAGAGTCTCGGGTTTTGGGCTGGGGCTTAGGGTTGCTTCGTTTTTGCACAGTCTCCATTATGACAATGTGGTTCGTGTCACCCCCATTGCCGTGGCCGCAACTAGTAACCGTACTTTCCTTCAACATCTAAGGGGCTACTACAACTAAAGCTTAAGCCTTGTATTAAAAGCCAAACGCAAGGAAGTATGATCACCGACCGACTGAGCCTTATCTCATTAAACCATAAGCCTTAAATCTGAAAGCCTAAACCCGAAATCCTAACTCCCAAACCCTATGATACCCTTGTAGCAACCCTTGAAAGGATCCGTTGAAGAAGCCCTAAATCCTACTATAGATTTTTGAGGAGCCCTTATAGATCCCTTCAAAGGGACCCTAAACCCCAGATCTGAAAGCGCAAACCCTAAACCCTAAACCCGAAACCCGAAACCTTAAACCTAAACGAGTCACCACAACTTTAAAACCACCCTTAAACCGGGCGAGGTCACCTCCGAGATGAAGACGCTGCACGGCTGCTTCACCTTCCGGTTGTTGGCCCCGTCCTCGGAGCCTACAAGACACCCAGCAGGTCGGAAGGCTTTATGATATAGTCATTTTTCCTGTTTCCATGCGCATCCGAGGGTGACATCTCTTGTGAAAAATGCGTTGCTTGTCGCCAGGCCCTACCCCCAGACATAGCCCCAAATGTTGAACCTTAGAACCCTTAGCCTTAGCGAACTTGTAACTTGGTTTTAGAAATTCCCATAGAAGCCTTCTCGAGCCCTTATATAGAGCCCGAACAGGGCCCTTCCTGACCCCTTGTACAACCCATAGAAGTCTGATAGAACCCTCATAAAACGTGCCCCTGATAGAACCTGTATAGACCCCTTCCGGTATTCTTTTAGAACAACCCCAAACCCCAATTGCAATACCCTAAACGCTTCAACCCTAAACCCCAACTCCGAAACCCTAAACCCTAACCCTAAACACCTAAACCCTATCCTGTAGCACGCTAAGTCCTCCGAGAATGATCAAAGCTCCCTGATGGAACCCCTGTAGAACACTGGCAGAAGTCTATGATACCATGGTAACCGTATGGAATAATATGGACGCCTGATTTTATGTACTACTATTCCTTGGGTTCCTGATCGTAGATGTAGTCTCTAGTCTAGTGTAGTATGCACCAAAACCCTGTTCCGATTCTGAATCAATGTCCCTATATAGCGACCGCCCAAGGCCCCTATATCATCAAGCTCTGCTTAGATCCATGATATCCCTAAACCCTAAACCAAAGGCCCTAAACCCTAAACCCCAAAGCCATAGATCCCTTATAGATGCCTTTTAAGGAACCCTTTAAGGAACCCTCTAAGCTACTAGGTCCCATGATCCTTTAAGCAAGTCCGCCCAGGTTTTTCCCATGGGCACGGAGACCACCACTCCGCCGAACCAGGTCGCCGCCTTCGTCGAGGCCGATGCCCCCAGAGCCTCAAAAAACCCCTCAATGAAGGAATATACCTGAAAGTATAATAGGATCCCTAATATCATTTAAGGTATAGTCCTTAATTAAGGAATATACCTTAAAGTATAATAGGATCCCTAATATGATTTAAGGTATAGTCCTTAATTCAAGGGGTTTTTGAGGCTCTGGGCCATGGAAGTTGCGACCTCGAGTTTGGGGGGGGGGGTTAGGGCTTTGGGTTAGGGTTTAGGGTTTAGGGTTTAGGGGGTTTAGGGTTTGGGGGTTCTAGAGGGTTCATGGTTTAGGGGTTAGGGTTTAGGGTTTAGGGGCGATTTAGCTTTTTTGGGGCTGTTAGAGGGTTCTGTAGGGTTCTCTTATGGTTCTATAAGGGTGCCTTTGGAGTTTCGATTTGGATTTTGGGGCTTCTATAGGGTTCTCTAAACGTTCTATCGTCTTTTTTTTAGGGCTTTTCCATGTTAAGCTTTGCATATGGTTTCTAGTGTCGAGTTTTGCAGGGTCTACACTTCTGTGAGGGTACCATAAGGATTCAAAAAGTGAATATGCGTCCTAGACACGGTCAATGCGGGTTGAGGGTTGAGGTTAGGGTTTGGGATTCGGGCTTGGCTTTAGAGTTCAGGATTCAGAGTTTTGGGTTTAGAGTCTTAGAGTTTGCGCTTATGCTGGGGTTGAGGTACCGACATAGTTTCGAGCTCCACTCGAATATTTCAAGTCCTGTCTACTATAAATCCTGGAAAGCCGCTGAATGACCAATAGAAGAACTACTTGGGAGCTTCGCAAAATCAGGGGGGATTCGTGTCGACCGTAGACACTGGAACCCTCATGAAAAGGATTCCCATATTGTAACAGCACATTACATACGCTGATATACAACCCTTCTAGGACTCGTAGGCTGGACTTGTAGTTCCCTTTTCGGAACCTGGTGGAATCCTACCCCTGGCACCCTACACCCTTCTATAATGTGTAGAATGTGTAGAATACGATCCTTATAGAACCGGTGTGCTGCCCTTATGGTTCCTTGTTAGAGCCCTTACGCGATCTTAAAGCCTATATAAGCCCCAAACCCTAGATCAGATTGGATCTTCAACCCGACACTCTAAAGAACGAAAGGCACAGGCGCCGCCCGACTGTGAAGACGTGCGCTGGGCCTTTGAAGGCACAAAGCTGCGACTTTGTGTGATTGTGGTAGTTGCAGTAGTTTCGGTGGTAGCGGTAGTGGTCGTGATAGTGGTAGTGCTGGTGGTGGCAGTAGTAGTAGTAGTAGTAGTAGTAGTAGTAGTAGTAGCAGTAGTAGTCGCGGTAGTGGTGGTGGTAGCAGTGGCGGTCGTAGTAGTCGTCGTCGTAGTATTAGCAGCAGTAAAAGTAGTAGGAGGAGGAGCAGCAATGGTACTGTAGTGTTTTCCTAAACGCTACATCCTACGTAAACTCTAGACCTTAAAAACTGTGATCATCTAGGTCCTCTCCGGCCATTGAGGCTGTGTGGGAAAGGTCTGGAACAAGTAGAAACTTCAGTAGAACTATATATACGACATCATCGACGAATGTACTCTTGATTTTGCGTTTTTGTGTTTTCCTAGATCAGTCCTTCAAAACGAGACCCCTCAGCGTCTCGTCTTGCTTTTGGATCAGCCATATGCAGGTGTCAAATACCAGATCGCAGTGGCCGCTGCCCAAGATTCGGTTGCAAAGCCTAAGCCCTAAACCCTCAAAGGAGCAAACAAATCTGATATCAAAGCCTCGGCCTGCACCCCAAACCAGATCAACAACCTCAAAACCCTGTCCGAAAGATCGACGCCCTAAACTCTGCACCCCCCGATACCTAAAACCAAGGTTTACTTACCTGGGCCCCTGAAAGCCCAATTTTGTCAAGGACTCAAGTGCGAAAGTTATGTTAAGGAGAACAAGAAGCCTCTATACCCTAGAACCTAAACCCTAAGCCCCAAGCCCTAAACCCTAAGCCCTATGCCCCTAAGAAAGCCAGGGCTTGCAGGGTGCGGGTGGTTTTGGGATTTAAAACAGGGTTATGGTCGGGTGATATTGCGGGTTTCATGGAAGTTTCCGTGCTTTTATGGGTTCTGATAGGGTTCGAAGAGGGTTTAAGAGTAAAAAGGAAGGTTTTGCAGATATGTTACAGTGTAAGGGGTTCCACAAGGGTTTGATTAGGGTGTTCTAAGGTTTATATAAAGGCTTGATGCTGGCCTTTGAAAAGGGTTTCACACTATGTAAGGGTTCTGTTTTGGGTTCCCTGATAAAGTAAAAGCTGAATAGTTGCAAGGCCATGATCTTCCTTTATTAAGGAGATCTTACAAGGGCCTAAATGATTGCCAATGCTATCCTCAGGGTTCGTTACCGCAAAAAATGGATTATAACCCAAAGCCCCCCCTAAAGTATAGAACTCTACTCTACATCTCTTAGACCCCCGTTAGAGTCCATTCTTAAACGTGCCATATTCTACTTTTCAAAGAGCCCTATATACCTGGCGGAGCCGGGGTATGATAAATGAAAAACATATACATAAATGAACAAATATATAAATAAATAAAGTATATATATATACACATATACATACATACATACACACACAGAGACACCAACACAATGTTCTAATTACTAAGGCCAACGGGTCCCTCAAGCTTTAACCCCAAAGCGCCCTGCAGACCCCAAACCCGCTCCAAAGACGCAAGCTCCCCAGAGACTCCAATATCCCTTAATTAAGGAATATACCTTAAATCATATAAGGGATCCTACCATAATTTAAGGAATATTCCTTAATTAAGGGGATATTGGAGTCTTGGGGTCAGGTGAATTGGAAGGATTACCGGAAGTCGACCACGCAAGTTGCGCCCTGGCTCCGGAGTTTAGGGTTCAGGGGGTCGGTTGTCCTTCGGTTGATGATATAAATCCTGCATGACTTTAAGGACCGTAAACTATGGGAATTATGGTATATTCCTTATTATGGGTCATGCAGGATTTATACCCCCAAACCCTAAACCCTAAAACCCTATAGATCCCTTAAAGGAGCCCCTTAAACGTACCCTTATAGATCCCCTTTAATGGTCGGTTGTCCTTACACCCGAAACGGAAGCCCGAACCCTGAATCCAAAACCCGCGCGACACTGAGGTCTACGCTCGAAAGCCTGAACTCTAATGTAACCCCCTGCTAGGACCTGGAGTAGGCCCTTATTCCCTTTTTGTAGGGTTCAGGTTCCCGTATAAGCCCCTTTAAACCAAAAAGGGCGCCCTTTTTATTCCCAGGTTACTCTTGGGTCTAGCCTGAGTTTCACCTGAGCATAAGCAGGGCGGACGGTTTAGGGTTTAGGGCTTAGGGCTCGCAAATACCGGTAAGACTGCACGCAACACCCTGAAAATCGGGACACCGAGGAGAGACCCGGGCTTCGGCATCTACAAACCGGTCAACTTGTGGGTTGTCGGAGTCCCTTCCTTAATCCTACCTTTAGTCACTTTAGTCTCCATTGTAGTTCCTTTTTGGGGTTAGGGTTTAGGGTTTAGGGGGGTTATCTTTTAGGATCCTTAATATAATATTGGCTAAACCAAAAAAAGGAACTACAATGGAGAGTATAGGTAAGCCTCGGATGGCAGAGTCTGGGTGCAGGCAACCAGAATCTAGGATGCCCAGTAGTACCCGAAAGCACTTACCTTTTAGGGTTCCTTTTTTATGAATTTCTTCTATCTGTCCTTTTAAATGCAGGGCTTTGGGGATTAAGGTATGTCTTAGGAGAAGCCTTCGAAGGGAGGGCTTCCCCCGCCGCAAGTGTCAGCCGTCAGCCATATCGCACGTCGTGAATTGCCGCACGTCCAAGCGGTCACAGGAAACACCTGGCCAAAACTTTGTGAGCCTGGTCATCCTTTTGGGGTGGCGCTCCCTAATGTAGAGGTCTGCATAAGTAATAAGAGTGTCCCCTTATACTATTATACTGTTGAAGATATGAATCCTGCATTACCCATAACAAGGAATATAACATAGTTCCCATCGTTTAGGGTCCTTAAGGTAATGCAGGATTTATGTCATCCCCTTATAGTGCCTAGCGTAGCATGCTACCCAATCTGCAGAACCAGCCCGGTTCTTATCAATCCAAGGGTAAACGGAGGCACCCTTAATAAGGACCCCTAGATATATACCCTTAATATAGCTATTACATACCCATAATATAGCCCATTATAGGGTAGAGGATCCCCATTAAGGATCCCTCTTTTCCCCCTTTGAATCAATAAGCCCCGCATGTTTAGCCCTAAGCCCTTGATACTTTCGCAGCTGGCCGTCCCCTAAACAAAAAAGCCCGAAAGCCTAAAACTCTAAACCCTAAGCACTAAACCCTAAAACTCTAAATCCTACCACCGAAACCCGAAATTTCTAAACCCAAAGCGCTTAACCCTTAACCTCTAAAGCCATTGGAGTTTCCTCTCCACAGAGCAGACCCACAACCCACGACCCGAAATCCGAAAGCCCGAAGCCCGAAACCCAAACATCATACCTGTTTAGAGTTTAGGGCTAAACCCTAAACCCTTAAACCCCTAAACCCTTAACTCGGCATGAAGCCTGGAGAATATGCCGAACTCCAAACTCCGAACCCAAGGTCAAATCCGTGTAAAGTAAGGCCTGCAAGCCAGGTAAGACTACATCAGGTCAATGTGGGCTTTTAGAGCTCTGCACCGCTTAGCTACCGAATGCAGTTCAAATATTTAACCATAGATGACTTATGGGTTTTCTTGTGTATGTCGGTATATTACCCAACTTAATTTGAGGGTTTAAGGTTCCTAAACACCAAACCCTAAACCGTGTACGCCTCTGAAGCTCAGGACGTGTGGAACTTCACTAGAGACCATGCGGATAGAGGATGGCACAAGACCTTCCTCAAGGCGGCAAGAGTCTAAAACAGTCGTCTTCCTAAGTTTTAAGGGTTTAGGGTTCAGAGCTTAGGGTTTTGTGTTCAGGGTTTGAGTGTTTAGGATCCCTAAACCCTAAACCCTAAACCCTAAACCCCTACACGACAAAGGTTTGTTTGACATGGGGTCAAAGGTCGGGCCACAGTTCCTCCCTTCGGGGCTTAGGGTTTGGGGAGAAGGGATTTCTTGCGAGTTTCGGATTTCGGAGAGAAGTAATGGTGATTTGGGATTAGACTATGTGGGAGTTTCCGAAAATTACGGGTGCGTGACTTTGGGGTCCTTATATAATAAGGATCCTGCTGATTGGGGTACTATATTAGGGTCCCTATTTTCGGAAGCTCCCATTTGAACCCTCATAGAGCCCGTTAAAGGAACCCTTCTGGTACCCTGATAGTAGCCCCTTTAAGGGAACGATTAGGGTCCCCTATTTTCGGCAACTCCCATTTGATTGGGGCTCCAAGAATCCGATCCTGAGAAGGAGGGCCCCAAACCTGCAGCATGGGACTGCACCCTCAGCCGGGCCCTCCTTTGCCCCCTTTGCTTTGGGCTTCCTTGTTTAAGGGAGCCCCGGAAAGTTGGAACATGGGTTAAGGATGGTTAGTACTAGGATTCCCTCTACTTTACCTTAGGGCCATGAGGATAAGAATGTTCCAACTTTCTGGCTTCTACTATATGAGGCTGGCTTAAGCGGAAAGGCCCAAAGTCTTCAGCTCTTCCTTTTCTCGGCCGCGAACCTCGCGACATCGCTCCGCTGAAAAGGACAAGCTAGGAGGTCATGTAATATTATATGCGAAGGGCCCTACCCACGTCGAGGTTACAAGACTACAAGAACGGCCAGAAAGAGATAAAAGCACGGACACAGCCGTAAACCCTAAACCCTGCTTAAAAAGCCCTAAACCCTTCTGCCATGTAGGCAGTTCATTACAAGATTGATATTTTTCAGCGATCCAAGAGGGATTGCCAACTTAAAGGTGCATATGCCGCAAAGCGAACATAAACCCTAAAGCCCAAATCATCCTCAAACCCTAAGCCCAAAGGCAAACCCCCAAAACCCCAGACCCTAAACCCTAAACCCAAAGCCCTGGCTACGGCTCAAGCTGTTGGCCCGAGAAGGTTTTGAGTTCTTCCTCCAGGTCCCTCTCTGTTCCAGGACTTGCCATCGTCCTGATTGAGTTGTGGCGGCCAGTACATCGAGCTCCGTTACCCCTTCGTGGTGTTGTGGCATACTCACGGACCTGGTTGTCTGGCGGCCACTCTGCCTTCTCCTTGGGTGACTTCACCAGCACCAGCCTGGGTGCCCTCTTCCTGGTCGGCTTCTCTGGCGCCTGCCTGGCTGCTAGCGGTGTGACTGGGAGATCTCCTTCTTCTTCTTCCTCCTCTTTGCGGACGACTTCGTTGGTGTTTTTCCCTGTCTGCAATTGTTCTTCGGTGACCTGATGGCGGAGGGCCTCGCGGATGTGGAGGACATGCAAGTTGAGGGTCGAGATGGTCAGGCTGCCACCGCTGTTGGAGGTTCCCCAACCGAACTGGCCGATTCCAGCGAAGACGAAGGTGGGGTGCCGATTGCGATGGAGACGGAGGTCAAGTTGGAGAAGAGAAAACGCGAAATGGCTTCTGCTAAAGGTGGACGCGGTCGTCGTGGTCGAGGAGGGCGAGATGCGCGTCATGCTGGAGTTCTTCAACGTGTCCCTGGAGGTGATGGTCAGGTTGGCAATGGTGACGAAGACAGTGTGGACGACTCTGACGATGATGAGGAGAGCCCTTCTAAACGAGCCCAGCATGGCGAAGCTCCACTTAGTGGCAATGAGATCCGCGAGCTCCTGTTTGGCCACGTGAAAGAGATGAAGGAGGCGTGGAGATCTTTCCAGGGGCGACTTGATAAGGTCGAGTCGGAACAGTTGCAACAGAGCCATGAAATGATCAACCTTCGGACGAGAACAAGCATTGTGGAGAAGGATAACCTCGCCATGGGCCGCAAGCAGGACGCCGTGACCAAGAATATGGAGGAGCTTGCCGAGGACGTCAAGAAGATGAAAGTCCACATTGGGGAGCTTCAAGGTGCTGTTGCCGAACGTCCGCAGAAACAGATGCTTGGTGACGGCTCGAGAGCTGAACCTTCTGATCCCTGGGCTGAATATTCGCGCCGACGTGATGGCAAAGATACTCCGCTACATGCAAATTCAGTACCACTGGGGCGAGGTGTTCAGAATGCTCCTGAGGCTTCTGCTGGTCAAGCAGGGGATGTGCTCTCGGAAGAGGAAAAACGGACCCTCGTTATCGGTGGTTGGGCCCGCGACACAAAGCGTTCCATCATTGAGGCGGAGAGCTCAGTCATGTTCGCCACTGACGGGATCAAATCGCTGTTGGATGTTGAGAAGCTTGCGATTTACGGCCCCAGAAGGTCGGTGGGTATGTTGAAGTTCACCCAGCGGGAGAATGAGAACTTGGCTGACGTCAAAAACAGGATGTGGGAGGTCATTAAGTTCTTGGGAAACACGAAGTTCGAACTGCAGAGCACACGCGAGTTCGGAGAGGTGAAGTGCATCTGGGCGAGCTTCGTGAAAACCCGTGCAGCGAGGGCCAAAGGTGCTTTGGTCTCCATGGTACGTCGTGTTTGCTGTGACCTTGCTCTCAGTTCGAAGACCCCTGAGGGTGGTGTTAAACACGTCCTCAACACCCAGTTCACCGCATATGACTGCGACTGGTCACTGGGAACTATTTGGAGTGGGCCCTACAAACTCGCGAGCGCCACACATCGTGCGCCGAGAGACGTTGACCAGATCTTGATGCCTGGAGGATGGGTCGACCTTGAAGCTGTTTCCAAAGTGACGGGATGTACCTGTTCGGAGGCGAAACTCGCCTTTGAACGTGAGCTGTGACGACCGGAGGAGAATTGTTTCACTCAGGAGAATTCAGATTCCAAGGGGGCGGCTTTCTCTCAAGGAGATCCTGCCTGCCTCACCGCTACCCCTCGGTGTGCAAAACACAGATGGGGCAGGGCATCACAATGGAATCTTGCAGGTCAATGCCTTCGAGAAACGGACTTAGCAGCATCCGACACTGACATCGCCCTTGTACAGGAGATTGCGAGAGGAAAGTCGGGATGGGACACGATCGACACGGAGCACTTCCACTGGGTGACCTTCCGCAGCCAAGACCAATGGAGAGCTACTGGAGTCGGCATAGCACTCGATAAGCTTGATTGCATTGTTCACAAAGTTGCATGCTCGCGCGGCATTTGGGTGCTTGCCCGTCTCCATGGCCTGGGAAGAGTTGTTTGCGGCAGTCTTCATGCTCTCACAGGCGTCACAAATGCTGAATACCAGCGTGTGGCGTCTGAATTCTTTGCGAAACTGCCGGCAAAGTGGAGACAGTACCCGCTCATCGCGGGAATCGACGCCAATGAGGTGCCGAAATGGGATGAAGTTGACGAAGCTCTCACGATTGGGCACTGCTCTGAAAATCTGAACATTGTCCTGGATGAGGTGAACAAAATCGGCTGCCGTGCCCTACCACCGCTGCCTCACCAACGAACACAAGCCACCCACTATCCTCGTGATGTACAAAGACAGGGAAGACAAATTGATATGATGATTTCGAGGAGAATTGCCTGCACACACGTTGTTATCGTCCCTGATCGACGACATGTGATCAACACTGACCATGCCTATGTCATGACGGAGATCTTTCAAGTTGGCAAACCTCGCGACCGCAAGTGGCGAAATGACTCTCGTGCGCGCTGGGTCCATTCCGAACTCCCCGATACCATCGTGGTCGATGAGGAGGACATACAGCAGATCGCGAGAAAGTACACCCGGCCGCGGCAGAGCAGGGCATATCGCGACAGTGATGAGATCAAGGACCTCATCGGGGATGCAAAGAAGGAGAATTGCAAGCGTACTTGGAAAAGAGTCCACCGTCTTCGCAAATATGCTCGCAAACAGTGGGAGAGGGAGCGCCTTCAACGAATTCTTCTTGGAGGTTGGGATGAATTCAGGACCCTCCAAAATGAAAAGCGACGTCGTCGGGGGTGGTGGGGAGAAATGCTACATGAGAAGCCGTCCTCTGTTCTCACTGCAGAGGTCAAAGCACATCTTGAAAACAAAATGGTTTGCCCTGACAAGGAAGGCTGGGATGCAGAGTTGCAGACAATAATCTCGTGTCTTCCTTCCCAGGATGGCTCCTTTTTGCCCTTCTCCATCCTGGAAGTTCGCACGGAACTACAGCAGATGCGCTGCAGAAGCGCGGTCGGGCCTGACGGCATCTCGGTTCATCTGCTACGTGAAATGGCAAGCCATGATACGCTGGGACCCCAATTGGTCGACCTGATAAACCACATCGTTGTCTCTCTGGAGTCCCCCTGCAGCTGGAGAGTTAGCTTCTTGGCCTTACTCGCCAAATGCCCATGTCCTTCCAAAGCAAGCGACCTACGACCGATTTCTGTGAGCTCTGCATTCAACAAGCTGGTCAATCGACTGGCCTGCAGCCGGGCACTCCCTCAGCTTCGCCGTGGTTCTCGTATCTCTGCTTGTGGACGAGGTCGACAGGCTGCTGACCTGATCGGCAGTGTCTCCAGAGTTCGAGACATGGTCTTGGAGTGGCGCACACCTTGCTTACTGTGTAAATTGGACGTGGCAGGTGCATTTGATAGGGTCGATCGTCGGAAAGTTGCACAGCTACTCTGTTCTCGTCTACAGGAGACTGAACTTCGGGCTGAACTTCGCTATCTTCTGTCGCAGCTGCACTCGCATGAGCTCAGGGGGTTTGTTCCTGGGGGAGGCGAAATCCGCGTGGTCCCTAATAATGGAATTAAACAAGGTGCTCCAGAGTCGGCAGAAATCTTCGGCCTACTGGTTGATTCCCTGTCACTGAATTGGTCAGTTGTGAACGATGGCAAAGTATGGGAGGAATTGATGCTGAGTTATTGGTCAGCCTCCTCTTCTACCAGGATGACATCTTCCTCTTGGATGATGACCTTGGTCGCCTGGTCCGCAAGATCCGCGTCGTTGATCGGTGCTTAGAGCAAGCTGGCCTGAGGCTTGCTAAGGAGAAGACTAAAATTGTGGCTAGCCCTGCGTATCGTGGTCCCAGAGGAGTGAAGATTGGCGAGGAAGAATACCATGTGGCAGCCCCTGAGGAATCCTTGAAAGTGCTTGGTCTCAGCTTTTCCTTCCATGCAGGACCTCATCAGCAGGCTCGTGAACTTCTCGGACGGGCTCGCGCCGCTGCTGCTTCTCATGATGACGTCCTATGCGCTCATGGTCCATGGATGAAGAAAATTGACATGATTCGCAGCTTAGTCGAGTCGCAGTGGTCGTGGTCGGCAGGTGCTGTTCATTGGTGTTCACAAGATCTTTCGGCGGCCAACACAGCCCAGTTGCACCTCCTTCGGCGAGTTTTCCACATCCGGCGTCTTCGGGATGAAAACTGGGTCGAGTGGAATAAGCGATCACTCAGGTTCTGCCGAGCTTGGGTTGCGAACAATGGCATTCCAAGATGGAGCACCAAGATCTTGACCTTGCAACATAACATCCATGGCCACTGGGCCAGAAGGGTCGAAGTGAACCACGAAAGGGGTGAATGTTTTCCCAGTCTTCCCATGCAGGCGATCCTGTGGAGGTGCACCCATTGGTGGAGATTCCAGCAAGACCTTTCTTGTACCATTGGAATGCGTCACCCATGTCGTTTCTATGCTGCCAATCCTGAGCGACAAATGGCCGAAGCTCATGGCACCTTGTGGTTTGTTCGTGCCCAAAATCGGGCCGAATGGGTTGCTGCCAGATCTGACTACCTCCGCATGTGGGATGTTAAATGGACAAGTGGGAGCCAGCTTGCACTTAGGTTCTGAGCATTGGTTTGGCCTCGACTCGTGAAGTACTTACGCTACTGAATTGTTCGTGGGCTTCCTTGTGCCTTGCCTGGGTGACCTTTGCCTGGCTGCCTCTCTTTCTTCTGTTTCTCTGCCGAGCTTATTTGCATTTGTGCACTATGTGATCCGTCACGCGTTCTCAGAGAAGATGTGTTACAGACAAACCTTTGAGATGACTTTCGTTGACTGAATTCGACATCGCATGTTCAACAGTTCCCTCACACTCTGTTCTGCGTTGAGCTGGCTCGAGGACCTTCCGGGAAACCCTGCCTCTGCTCAACCAGCCTCTTCTTGGCAATGGGGCGATCTCTGTGGCCTTCGCTGCTGCTCAGCGCGTGCTGGTCGTCGCTGTGTCGTGCGACCCTCTGGGATGAAGCGGACTTCGGTGAGGGAAGGAATAGCACCGCCTCTTCTTCCTCTTCGACGAGACCATCTACTATGCGCCCGCAGCCTTCACCCTCGACTTGGACGTATGAACATCAGTGTATGTATATGGCTTCAGCCTGGGACGAGGATGTCTCCCTTGCGGCTCACCTCTGTGACCTTGCCGGTGAAGATGACCAAGCTGCACTTGCTGCGAGTGAAGAACTCCAAGCGCTGGAAAACTCACCCTTTCCTGAGGTTGTTCCCCTACCTTTTCAGATGAACCTTCCTCAGGGCGACCAGCAAGACACTGGAGACTGGGTTGCACGGCTTCGGGACGGACGTCGCCTTCGTGCTGGAGCACCTCTTCCTCCCAATCCTCAACCTCCTCTTCCACCTGTTCGCGCTGATCAACGACTACCTCACCAACCTGGACGGGACCCTGCCACCTTGCTGGTGGCCATGCGATCGGGAAATGACACGCAGGGAGAGATTGTCCAAATGGATCGACAGAGAACCACTGGGCCGACTTCTTCCTCGTCTTCGAGCAGTACCTGGTCGTCGGTCGATGTCTCCTCTCGTCCACTAAACGAATCTTCTTCGTGGGTGGCGCCTGCAACGGGAGGATCCGGCCCAGTTCCGCACACTGGTTCCTCACACAACGTTGAGATGCCTCATCGTGATGATCCTTGGGGAGAAGCCTGGACACAAGGAACTTCGACCTCGACCTGTTCTGCTTCGTCCTCTTCGTCCTCTTTGTCAAGGCCGGAATCGACCGAGGGGCTCACTAGTCGCTTCAACTCCCTGCGGGCAGGACGAGACAGGTGGCACAATGCCAATGGGACAATTCGAAGCCGCCTCCAAGAACGACTCGAACGAGAAGCTCGACTGGGATCGATCCAGGAGGAGGAGCACGCCTTCGAGATCACGGGGGTTGACCAGACTGAGTCAGGCTATGCTGTCCAAGCTAAAACCTTTTATGGCACGGACTTTCAAGTTTGGGCATCCGGTCCAGGGGCGGCCTCTGAGAACTCCACCACATTCTTTGAGGAGGCGGATGGTGAACCGAGTACATCTTCTGATACATGGAACTCGGAGTGTGCGCCGACAATTGATGCAGAGGCCGCTTCGTCGGATGCAGACCCTTCCTCCTCGTCCAATAACGTCGGCTTTTGGCGTCACGGAGTCTGGATTGATCGTCCTAGAACGGCCCAAGAGGCAAGAGCCCATGCGGGTGGACGGGGAATACAGAGGTGGATAAAGCAGCAGCGTCGTATGAAAGCATATTTTGAGGGCAAATGGAGACCGGCCTGGTTGCAGAGCTACATTGATGACCGAGCTCGTCGGCAAGCTCTCTTGGCGCAAGGGGAGGCCACCAACGTGGACCAGGCGACTGCAAATCCCGCAATGGAGGATGTTGGTACCTCAGTGGAACCGTCCACCTCCGAAGTGCAGGAAGGGGAGGAATGGAGTCACACTCCTCATCCACATTGGCCATCCTGGACTTCCTGGACCTCCTGGACACCTGCTGAATCCACGGATGAAGGACAGTTTGACTGGACGTGGGGCCACAATGGGGGAAGATGGAGGACATGGAGCCAATGGAACTGGGACGAGTCTCCCTGGAACTCCTCGTCTACGTCGTCGACTACCTCTCCACCACGGCTTGCCATATGGAACTGGTCTCTGTGGGAAGACAGTTGGACTACTTCATCTACTACTTCTTTGCCTTCCGGGTCGGCTACCTCAAGTGTGGGCACAATCCCTGGAGTGCAACCGGTGTCGTCGACTACCACTGCTGCTCCAGTCCCTGCTTTTCCTCCTGTACCTAACTGGGGGCTGTTTCCGGAGGTCCGTTCTCTTGGGAGTGGCCCTTCCTTTGTGCCCGCCCCACCAAGTGATAGTGAGGACGACGAGGAGGAGGACTTGGCGTTCATGCAACTCACAGGCGCTGAACGTCGTCGCCTTGAGGAGAGAGGCGTCCCTGCAAACATGGTGCAGCGAGTGGAAAACCTCCTCAACTCCCTTGATCGTCTGCAGGTGGAGGGACGAGGAGCTGAAGGGAGATGGGCGGTCAGCTGTCTACATGCAAGACTCCTGGATGGGATGGATGCTCTTGAGGCGCTGCAGGTCGTGATTTCTCGGCGATTTATTCCTCAAGGATTTCTACCGGTACGCAGAGTCCCGCGAGCAGAAGAAGAGCGATGGCGCATGTTTAATTGGGCACGAAACTTCCTTGACCTCTTCGTGCAAACTCTTGAGCGTCACCTCTCAGTACGACTCCAGCCGGCTGATACTGAAGTCTCCCCGATCGCGCCTGCCGATTCTATCGAGACTCGCAGCGTCGTCAGCGAAGGGGCAGGGGAGTCTTCTTTGCCGCGATCCACATCCACGATGGCGGCTTCTTCTGGGAGTGGTACACGTCGACGGGCAGAACGACGACGGGCAAGAAGGACCAGATCACGCAGTCCAACGGGAACTTCACTGTATGTCCCCACCATTGACAGCAACCTGATTTCGGATGGTGAGGGTAGTTCGGCCAGTCATGGAGCTCAAACAGTTGGCCCCTTTGGCCCTCCGGTCCCTCTGCCGGTCAATGCTCCTGCCTTGGTCTCTTCACCCTCTTCTGTACCCCTGCACTTGGCTCCGACTGAGCTCATGGGCATCTGGCGTGAGCCGGAGCCATCCCCGGCTGATGAAGTACCTGCGGCTGCTGACCATGAGGGCCCTGCTACTCCTCTGGAACTGGCAGCAACGGCGATGTCCTCGAGCTCTACCTTGGCATGGTCTTCTACCACAGCCTCCACCACTGAGACTGCTCTTGCAATGCAGTCATGGGATACAGATTTCTCTTTGTCATCGACCTCTACGACTACATTTGCGAGCTGCTATTCGGGGACGCCCTTGGAAATGGGAGTGCCTACTTCGATGAATGAATCTCTTCTTGGGAGATTTGATGGCCTGGTTGGCTTGGCTCTGACGGAGACGTGTTTTGCCTCAACCACATCTACTACATCAACGACCTCGTCCTTGGTGGTGGGTTTGCCGGCCGAGTCTGCTTTGATATGGCCTTCAGACATTGTCCGGGACACTGTGAATGGCAACCTCATTCACGGAGGCCAGACCGATACCATCGAGCTCCTTCGGCGACTTCTCCAACGGCAGCGTCACTTACAGAACCAACACCGTCTGTTGATGGTCGCGGTTGAAGAGGCCCTCCGTTGGATCCCTGACCCCCTGGTTGCCACGCCAATGAACGCAGGAATATACGAGAGAAATGTGATGCAGGCAGTACATCAAGAAGCTTCGTTCGGTTCAGGACCTAGCTCGTCTACTGGACCTTCGGTGACTCCCAATGTTACGGCTGTCCTGGCCCCAGGGTTTCCACTCACCGCAGAGGAAGTTCGTGATGTTCTACCTAGTCAACCAGATCATGTCTTGGTGGGCTATCGCCGGCGGGCTTGGCGCCGAAATGCCCGAACTGTCATGGCTTACGATGACGGCTTTGTTCCAGAAGGACGCTGGCCTGCGGAAAATGATAATGATCTGCATCTTCTTCAGGCAGAAGAGGGTCAAGCCATTCTCAACTGGCCTACTGATGTACCTCGTCCAGTACGTGGCGATGCTCCCTCGGGTGTCCGCGGACGTCGTCGCCATCAAGTTCGCCGTCCACCTCCACGTGCACCTCGTCCACTACGGGCTCCTCCTGCCGATTCTCGTGGGTCTACAGCTGGTTCCCGTGCTGCCTGGGATCTTCCTCTTGGCCCTACCCCTGAACCTGTACGGCGTCGTCAGCTTGGGGTTCGACGCAGGAACCTGCCTTTGAACGGTGATGGTGAGAGAGGTGAGAGAGATCGCAGTCGAAGTCGAGATAGTTGACGTGCTTTTGCGTCTATTGAGGGGCTGAGGAGTTTTCTGTGATTTCGGTGACTTGTGGAAGAAAATTTTGATCTTCCTGTCACCCTGTGTACGCCTGATACCAGGCAGGCTCTGGACCTTGCTGCAGCGGAGAAAGGGTCACTACACGTAAAAAAAAAAAAACCCAAAGCCCTAATATAGGGCCTCAATAAATACTAATACTATTTTGGGGGATCTTTATTATGGTTATAGTTCAATGGACACCAAAACCCTATTCTAACTATTTAGGCCCCTAGATTATAAAACCCTTACAGATCCCTTATAGTAGCCCTTATAGGCCCCTGCAAAGGAACCCAAAGCCCTAAACAAACTGCCCCTGCAGAGGCAAAGGACATGAGTTCCGAGACCGGATGGCTGAGCGAGAACAGTGAGCTCTGCCTGCGAGCGGTGCGCCACGAGGGGGAGGGGTGGGGGTGGGTTTAGGGTTTAGGGTATATTGCTCAATTAAGGAATGGAGTCTCTGGGTTCGTGACTCTTTCAATGCGGCAGCATGGAACACTCTTTTGAGCAATCTGGACAAGCTTGTGGAAGTTCTTCAAGCTGCAAAGCAGCAACATCGGCTTTCGAATGCTAATGAAGCTCTATATGGCTGTCCCTTCGTATTTCGGACTTGTTTGGGCCATGGTGAGTTCTGGGGATACTAGCAGCACTTGGAGGACCATGGGGCTCAGTAAGTAAGGTTATAAGCTTATTGGGGTTACAACAAAAACCCTAGTTATTAAGTCCGATGATCCTTTAAGCATGCACCCTATACCCACACTGCACGGACGGCTCCCAGACCCAGTCCATAATCCTAGACCCTGAATCTCAGGCCCCCCTAAGCCCTAAACCCTAGGATCTAACCCCAAAGGCCCAAAGCCCTAAATTCTCCGAAACCCAAAAGCCCGAAGCACCCAAGCTAAATATACGTGACTACCAAGACTAACCCTATTCTTGAAAAAAGACCCCTGTGGTAGCAGAATCCCTAAACCCTCCAAAAGCCTCAGCCTGACAGGCATTCCGGACCAACCTTGAGGCGGTGAGGAAAAGGGGCGATTAGAAAAAACAAAAGAAAACTTCCCAAAACCGAAAAGCCCGAAGCCCCCAAACCGCTTCCAAAACAACCGCACCGCCAGTGTTGCTCCTCCCGGCGGGCCATGGTCCAAACACCTGGCAGGCTCTTTGCTCTTCAGGGATCAGGGTCTGATAGGGGTCTAAATACGATTAAGGGCCGTTTAGAGTTTGGGTTTAGGGTTTGGGGTTTGAGGGCTTACAGTTTAGTGTAGTAGGACTGGATGCAAGATATGGTAATCCCTTATCGTCCCTATACCTGGAGCACAAAATGCACCGAGACCGTATTCCAACCGCTACATCAGTTTCTGTTCTTCTTTTCCTTGTTGGGAGTAGCGGTCTTACACGTGGTCTAGGGTTTGCAGGGGTGGAGAGTTTAATATAGGAGCCTCAATACTGGCTTATACCACTTTGGGGGTTCCTTATTGTGATTAGAGTATAATGGGCCCCAAAACACCATTCTAATTATTAAGGACCCTACATTAGTTTAGGAATCAGGGGTTTCGTTCAGGGGTGGATGTCCGAACTCGAGGCTGCGCGCAGAGCTGGTCGGGGTATTCAGTTCTCCTAACCCCAAAATCCTCAAACCCGAACCCCTAACCCAAGAGACAACCCCCCTGAGTCGTTGAGGGGTTCTTGTGTTTTTTGGGGAGATGGGGTTTGTTCTTCCCCTCTTCGTGCAGCATGGGGGTAGTTCGTTCGGACGTTGCACGTAGACTAAACTCGCTTCAAATAAGCTACACCGTTGACTTGCCTATGCGGGATTCCATGCCGGCGGATGGAAAGAGGCACCTCAAAAAAACAATCTGAGACAGTTTTCGTTTGGAAGACTTCCCCTAAACCTTGACCGCCAAACCCTGCTTGGTAGAACCCTTACAGAACTTCTATGGAAAGGGCCCTTGTAGTATTATGAATTCTTATGTGGGTTTCCGAAAATTAGGGGTACCTTATTTTGGGGGCCTTATAGTCAGGATCCTACTATTTAGGGTACTTAATTAGGGTTCCCTATTCTCGGAAGCCCCCTCATCGAAAACCCGTGACTTCCGAAGCAGGAGACTGGCGAACTACGTTGGGCTCAAGAACCATGGGGCCACCTGCTACATGCCCTTGGGCCCAGAAAAGAGAGTTTGCGAAAAGAGGGGACCCTAACAGTTCCTTTCAAGGGCTAGGTTGAGGGTTCCTTTAAAGCGCTCTATAGGGGTTCATATGGGAGTTTCCGAAAAACAGGGGACCCTACTTAAGGGATCACGGGACTTAGTATCTAGGGTCATGAATAGGGTAGCTATACTTGTAATCCCAATTAGGGTACTTATAACCCTACTTACTACTTCCCATGATCCTCCAAGTAATATAGTACCCATCCACTAGGATCCTTATTATAAGGACTCCAAATGAGGTATCCTTAATTTTTGGAAACCCCATCGACCCCAGCCACTTTCGCTCAAAAACCCTTGGCCCCTTAACACAGGCGCCGAAATAATTACCCAATGTTATTGTTAGGGTTTCTGATTATACTTATAGTATAATGGGGCCCCAAAACCCTGTTCTAATTATTAAGGCGCCCATATTAACCCCTTACCCACGTAAAGACCTCTCAGCCCTCAGCCTAAGCCACTAAGCACTGAACCCTAAACAACCCTACGCCCAAAACCTCAACTCTATAGGCTCCAAACCCGAAACCCTAAACAATCGCAGCCCCAAAGAAGCTCTAAACCTTAAGAAAACCTCTTACAGATTCCTTAGAGATCCCTTAAGGGGACCCTTCTAGGAGCCCGTTTAAGTCCTAAACCCTCCTTGGACATGGAGGCTTGAACGGGGGAGCGTCCAGGTTTTGGCACGATTTGGCTTTCAAGGCTACGGGTTTCAGGCTCCGGGATTTGGGGTTTAGGGCTCAGGGTGGGGTTTAGGGGTTGAGGGGGTCGAGGCTTCAGAGCAGTTTGGGGTAGCTCGTTGTCGCAGAGGTTGGGATGGATAACTAGGTTGGAGTAGAATAATGGGCTTTTTTGGGTTTTGGGTCATTATTTTGCCTACTTTGTGGGGTCTTGGTAAACACTAAACCCGGGTAGGGCAAGAGTTTGGGCAGTCGAGGGCCGACCCAAAGGAGTTCTTTCCTCGCGCTGCATGTCGTGCTCTTGAGACTCGAAGCGAAACGCCGACCCAACCCTGACCATGCTCGTGACCCACCCCATCAACCAGGCCTCCGAGGGGTCGGAGACTAGCACACCCCCCAGAGAGCCCAATACCACTTAATTAAGGAATATGGCTTAAATCATAATCTGAAGCCCCTTTTCATGTAAGGTATATTGCTTCTTTAAGGGGTGTTGGGCTCTCTGGGCCCATACCGTAAGCCCTTGATCCAATGCAGAACCTGCTCGAATCCCCGCATCCCTGAGCCCTAAACTGGGGCTTTCCGAAAATGGGGGGGGACCCTACTTGGAGGCCCTTTTGACTTAGTAAGTAGGGTTAGTAAGGTGGGTTATGAGGATTATAATAGGGTTTCTAGGGGATACTGAGTAGACTTACTAAGTCAACAGGGCCTCCAAGTAATATAGTGCCCTACATAGTAGGATCCTTATTGTAAGGACCCCGAAACAAGGTACCACCTAAGTTTTCGGAAACTCCCAACTCTCAGACCCACGCCAAGCTCAGGAATTGCTTACTTCAGACTCTATTTTGTCTGGGTGTGGAGCCCCAGGGGGGCGAATAGATGCTTCTACAGTTTCAGTTTCTGATTCTTGTGGATTTTGACATCGACAACCCGCAACCCTAGACTCAATGCGTGAGGACCCAGATTAAGCGAAATAGCTGAAGAACCCAGTGCTCCCTTCAGACTCCATCAGAATTAAGGACTTTCGGGGGTTAGGATTTAGGGCGGGGTTGGCGGTTCAAAAGTTTAGGCTTCGTCCCCAAACTCAGGGTTTAGAGTGCAGGGGCCCCAGATAAGATTAAGCAGGATTCAGGCCCTACTTGGAGGGTCATGGGACTTAGTAAGTAAGGTTATGTATAAGAGCCCTAATTGGGGTTCTAAGTATAAATTACCCTAATAATAACTCTAGTTACTAAGTCCCATGATCCTTTGAGTAGGGTTTAGGCTTTAGGTTGCCCAGAGGGTCCAAGTACTCCCTGTTATAGGACTTTAAAGCCTTTTTGGGCACCAAAAACCATAAATAAGCACTACTTGGACCCTGAGGGTTAGTTTAGGCACGATACCCCTAAACCCTAAAGGATGCTGCGAGTCTAGGGTGCAGGGTCGAGGGCACTCTAGGGGCTTTAGGGTTTGGTGGGGGTTTCCAGGTTTAGAGTTTTAAGGTTTCAGGGTTTTTAGGGGTTTAGGGTTTTAGGTTTTAGGGTTTAGGGGCTTAGGGCTTATGTACTCTGATTGCTGTCGCTGCCCCTTTTCTGTGTATGAGTTTGCCACCATGTTCGACAGCGCCAGCCTGTGGCAATGCTTTCTGGACCTTGCAGAAAGTATAGTGGCCCCTTGATGGGGTTTAGGCTCAGCAAAGCAAAAGCAACCCTAAAACCCTAAACCCTAACATGAACCCTCACCTAGGAAGGAACCCTGTAGGAACCTGAGAGGAGAACCGTTAACGGCGCCCCCGGAGCTTTTGAAGGCACGTGCATATTTGGGACGACATTCAAACCCGAAGCACCAACCTAATTTCCCAAAATACCTCGACCGCGTATACCCTGAACCCCAAACCCTAAACCCTAAACGGGCCTTTGGTCGGCAGGCCATTTTCGGCACATCGCCTACTCGATCGAGGTCCCAGAAACTGATCAACAGGCTCGGAAAAAAACCATGGGGTTTGGGGCGTAGGGGGTTTAGGGTTTAGGGTATTAGGGCTCCGTTGATTATGGAATATACCTGCCATCGTATTAGGGTTCCGTTGATTATGGAATACCTCCAACCGTATTAGGGTTCCGTTGATTATGGAACATACCTTCACTCATATTAGGAATCCTACTATAGCTTGTTCTATTCCTTACGAACAGGGGTATTGGAGTTTAGGGCTTGCGGCTTGGGGCTCATGGAGGATTTGGGGTCAGGGATTTAGGGTTAAGTTTAGGGTTTAGGGCTCGTCTCCCTTCGCGGGCAGGGCTTAGAAGTGTCCGAAAGCCCGGCTTCTAAACCCCGAAGCCTTGAACCGCGATTGGCACCCTTTACAACACCAACATGCTTTGCCAAGAAAGACCCCAAACCGCCAAGAAGCTCTAAACCCTAAACCCTACACCCGAAAGAAGCTCTAAATCCTAAACCTTAAACCCTAAACCCTAAGGAAGCTTTAAATCATAAGCCCTAAACCCTAAAGCCCTAAGGAAGCTCCCAATCATAAGCCCTAAACCCCCAAATCTCCAAAGCCCAAAACCCTGAGACACGCCTTTAACGCTACAGCCCCAGAGGCCCAGGCCCCTAAAGCCCTAACTCCTTCAACCTTAGGCCCCTTGAACCCTGAATCCGAATGCCACTGCTAGAGTGTAGGATTCAGGGTTTAGAGCTGAGGCCTTAGAGTGAAGGGTTCGAACCCGGCATGCCTTTTGAACGCTTCGAGAACCTTGCTGAACCCGGCAGACCCCGTGTTAAAACCCCATACTAAACCCCTCAGGTTGAACAGGCCTGAACTAAGCCCCTAAACCTTAAACTTCTGTATTTTCTGGTCTTGGGTTGGGATATTCAAATTTGCCTTCAAGTCTAATCCTCCTTGGCGAGGCTGTCGTCTCTAGCGACGACATCTCGGACACTCTGGGCTTTGATGACGACCGGCCGGCGCAGACCTCAGCGTTCTACAAGAGCTCTACAAAGGTTACGGTGCTGTGACGGTTCTGTGAGGGATCTGTTTTTGTTTCTAAGGCTCGTGTTGCTTGAGGGTTTGGGGTTAAGACAAAGCCTAAACCCGTACACCCTAAACCCCCAAACCCTACACCCCAAACCCTATACCCTCAACCCCTTAAACCCCTAAACCCTAAAACCCTAAAGCCTTGAAAGCCCCATAAAGGAAGCTCAAAAAGTCTTGCAGAGTTGCAGGCCTTGCCGCTGCTGGTCAGCCTCCAGAATCTGGGCTTGCGAGTACCATACTGTTGATGGACAAAATCCTGCATGACCCTAAGGACTCTAAACTATGGGAACTATGGTATATTCCTTATAGTGGGTAATGCAGGATTTTGTCCATCAACAGTACTTTGATACTTTTTTCCTTAAAGGAACCATTATGAAATCTTAAAGGAACCATTATGAAATCTTAAAGGAACCATCATGAAATCTTAAAGGAACCATTATGACATCTACAGGAACCAGTATGGTTTAGGGTTTAGGGACTTCAAAGCCCAGGAATCTTTTCTACCGGCTGCAGACCAGCGACCACGCCGGGCCACAGGCCTATGATAGCCTTGCGTTTTAAGGTTTGGGGTTTCGGGTTAAGGGGTTAAGGCTTACGGTTTAGGGTTTAGGGGTTTCGGGTTGAGGGGTGAAGGCTTTCGGTTTGGGGTTTATAGTTTTGGGCGGTTTCGGGTTGAGGGTGCTTTCGGATTGGACGTAAGCGCTAAACCCAGAAGCCAGCCTCGCCAGGGCGCTGTTTCTTGCAGAGAGCTGATGCGCTCTTTTGGCTGGGACACGGCGGATGCCTTCATGCAGCACGACGCACAGGCGTGGAGGGGCATAAGAGTTCAATGCGCTTTTGGGTTTATTTCGGGACGAGTCTTTTGGGGTTCAGGGTTGTAGAGTTTGGGGATTAAATGAAGCTGTATACAGTGTTTCATGCGGTTGTTACATCATGGGTTTTTGGGCTTAGTAAACCCGACACCCTGAACCCCAAACTGTACTTTAGCTCTGGGTTTCTAGGACCACGCAAGCCTTGAATCCTAAGCCCAAGGCCGTTTGGGCTTTGGGTTTCGGAGCCTCAACCCTAGACAGTAAAAATGCACACCCCACATCCCAAAGCCCCAACACCTGGCACTGCACCTTAACAGCACTTAACAGACTTATCGTAACGCTGTATCACAAGAGCCCCATTCTAACGATTAGAGGCCCCTTGTAGCACCTTCAAAAGAACGGGCCTCGTTAGAGTCATTAAACGCGCACCTATACCTTGGGTACTGCCCCCACTCATTAACAGTTAGATAATATTCATAATACAGATATATTCGGACCCTAATACTGGCCCTATTATCTTACCTTTGGTTAGTAGGGAATGGAGGAATTATAACTACTACTTCTACCATTCTTCCATTCTCTACTCACCAAAGGTAAGTTATAGGATTATTAAGGCCCCCATATTATAGTACCCTTATAGATCCCTTATGGTAACCCTTATAGACCCCTTTATAAGGCCCCTTTCATTCCCTAAGCCCTAAGCCCTAAACCCAGTTACTGTATGGGGCAGTACCCAACCTATACCCTAAACCCTAAAACCCTCAAAACCTAAACCCTAAAACCCTTAAACCCTAAACCCTAAATCCTAAAACCCTTAAGCCCTAAGCCCTAAAACCCTTAAGCCCTAAGCCCTAAAACCCTGAAACCCTAAACCCTAACCAGTAAACCCTAAACCCTGAACCCTAAACCCTAAACCCTATAGATCCCTTTAAGGAACCCTATAGATCCCTTTAAGGAACCCTATAGATCCATTTAAGGAACCCTATAGATCCCTTTAAGGAACCCTAACCAGTAAACCCTAAACCCTATACCGGCCGAAGGAGCTTAACCGACTCCTTTGCGACCGACTCGAGGCCTCCCTGCAGAGATTCTTGTTTCTAAAGGGTTTAGGGTTTGGTGTGAGTGTTTTTTGGGTTTAGTGTTTAGTGTTTGAGGTTTTTTGTGCTTGTTGTTTAGAGGGTTGTTTGTGTTCTTGTGTAAGTGGGCTTTTCCGTGGTTGTCGTGCTATCTTTTAGATGTGTCTGAGTTTGATATACAGTGAAAGTCCCTGTATAAGAACCCTCATCCGAGCGAGTAGGCTACCCTATAGGGTTTGGGGTTTAGGGTTTAGGGTTTAGGGTTCTTATGTCAATTACCTTTGATTTTGCCGGCTGAGAAGTTAGGGTAGGCTGAGGTTCTTAGCAACGTTCTTACATAGGCGCAGCGTGTACCTTGAGCCAAAATGGCTGCGGTATCCACCCTTGCCGGTAAAACGAATTAGTGTCTGACACTAATTCGGCCTGCCCCCAACCCCCACCACTAATTCCTTTTTGCCTGTGGGGTGGCCCCAAGCCCACCCCCACCCTGCCCCCAACCCCACCCGCACCCCTGCCCCAAGCCACAACGAAACCACCTCCACCCAACATAAGAAAAGGACCTGACCCCGAAAGCTAGGGTAGCCTAAGGTTCTTAATTCTGAAGCAGCCTGAATTTTGCCAATCCCGCCCGGGGTAGGGGCTCAGGTTCTTAAGCAGTGGGTTCTGAAACAGGACGTTCACTGTAGGTGCCTTTCTCAAGCATGCAGCATATGAAAAGGGTTCGGGGGGCATATGATGGAATAGCTACACGGGGATTATCAGAGTACCGTTCATCAATGCCACGGTTGATGATATAAATCCTGCATTAGCTTGAGGACCCTGAACTATGGGATTTATGATGTATTTCCCATTGAGGGTAATGCAGGATTTATATCATCAACCGTAGTGATTAGACCTCGATCTGAAATATTTTGAACCGGTCGACCCAGTAAGCACCGAAACCCTCAGCCACCAATTCAACACACTGCTACCTAAACCCAGCCCTCAACCGCCAAGCCTGAGTACCCCAAAGCCTACCCAGAGAGCCCAGTATTCCTGAATTCACGAATTGAGGGCTTGATTCGGCCTTCATTTGCGGAAGCATGCATTGGACTCTTCCGGCTGGGTTTAGGGTTTACTGTTTAGGGTTATCCTTGCGTTAAGGATCCAGCTATTTCGGGGTCATGGTAGGATCCCTCACTTTGTGAAATCTCCCATGGGGGCGGGGGTTTTCTTAGTCTGAGTCACGCAGCGGACTCTGATAGCGTGAAGCATTGCGACGACTGACTCAGCAAATCGTGGGTGCTTAAACACTAGCTCCTCGAGCCTGCGCACTAACTAACCATTGATATTTGAGGAGCTAAGGAGCCAGGGATGATGATAACCCCTTATTAAACAAGGAGCTAAAGAGCTAAGGGAGGCCCCGAAGCCTTGAGGAGCAGATGAAAGGCACACCGACCGACGGTGAGATAAAACGGCTGGGGCCTTGGCGCTTGCACACTTTATTCGATGAGGTTTCGGGTTTAGTTTGTTCGTTGCTTTGTTCGTTAGTTCGTCGGTTAGTCAACTGGTTAGCTAGTTAGGTAGTCAGTCAGCTAGTTAGTTAGTTGGTTAGTAGGTTAGTAGTTTAGGGCCCCAGTAGTGCGTAAGTGAGTCAGTGCACTGGTGAGGAAGTGAGTTCGTTGTTTGTTTGTTTGTTCGTTCGTTCGTTTGTTTGTGTGTGTGTGTGTGTGTCAGGACGGCCCTGCACGCTTAGATTCTCTTGCTTGCGTCGCAGTCCCGGACTGGTCAGATCGTGTTATGCCAACCGACCCAAACCCTAAAGCCTAAACCAGCATCATCATCATCGTCATCATCGTCATCCGCCTCGTGCCAGAAGTCCTAAACGCAACCGATCTGGGGATTCACGACCATGACCAGGCAATGCCGAGCCTGTAGCTCACCGGAGTAAAAAAAACCGAAGTCCCATATCCTATGCTGTCGGGTGTGCTTAAAGGATCATGGGTTTTAGTAACTATAGTTATTATTAGGCTAACTATACTTATAACCCTAATTAGGTTACTCATAACCTGACTTACTAAGTCCCATGATCCTCCAAGTAAGGCTGAATTAGGCTGTTGGATTTTGGCCAAAACCCCCCAATTAAAGCCCAACAGCCCAAGCCCTGCACTTCCAAAGCTTTGATGAAGCTCGCACGCACGATGCGATGGTTCCTGAGGCTCTTCGAGGGGGAGTTCGAAAACTATATCGAATGCCGCGTGCTAAGGTCTAGGAGTCTAGGATTCCGAGTCCCCTAAACCCTAAACCCTAAACCGTTTGCAACAACACTTGATGTGCAAGCAGCCTCAGCAACAAGCAGAATCGCCTGGTTTTCCGCCACGCTAGAATTGACGTCTTTGGGTAGTCCATGGTTTTTTGGGTTCTGGGTTCGACCCCTAAAGAATGAGATCCCCAAGACGGTGGTCCTCCTCCTATACCCACTGGACCCTCCCATAACCCTCAACCTAAGCCCTTAAACCCATAAATCCCTGAGCCAGTAGCCCTATGCCCCTTGAACGAAGGAATGTGTTGGGCCTTTTGGGTGATATGAGCCTTCTGATGAGGAATCCAACCTCAATTACAGGCGTTTTATCTTGTTTTGATTTAAGATACGTGGATAATCGTCTTTCGGGGTCGTTATTGAGTTGGTGAAGGCTCGAAGGATACTACTAGTAAGGCATAAAAGGCCAAGGGACCAGGGACGACAAATTGCATCGTACCCAGCGAGACATACATTTATCACGATGCCGACTGGAAATGTTGAAGGACCCCAAAACCCCGAACCCTAAACGCGGATACGCAAGGGCCTCTTCCTATTTCTTAACCATAAACCCTAAACCCTAAACCATAAACCCCTAAACCCTAAACCCTAAACCATAAACCCCAAACCCCTAAACCCTAAACCCTAAACCCCTAAACCCTAAACCCTAAACCCTACACCATAAACCCAAACCCCTAAACCCTACACCATAAACCCCAAGCCCTAAACCTCAGACCAACCCCTCTGTTGTACCCCCCGCAACAAACAGCACACTTCGTGACTAGGAGCCGGTGTGGGGTTCCTGGAACTCCCGGTTGAGGGTTTAGGGTTTAGGGTCTCCTTTCAACATAGACTGCCCTTCATAGTAACTAGAGTTATTATTAGGGTGGCTATACTTATCGCCCCTTTTACGGTGCTTTACTAAGTCCCATGATCCTCTAAGTACCCCCCCCCCCCCCCCCCCCACCCACGCACCCCCCCGGTTGGGGTTTGGGACTTGGAGTTTAGGGTTTAGGGACTCGATACTTTCCCAATCCTTGCCAGGGTTTCATCAGCCACCCTAACGTACCTTACCTCGGACCGGCAACCTTGGATACCCGATGCCCTAAAAAAGGAGGAGAAATAAGCACTAATGTTATTCCTGCCGGCCCCTTATTGTAATTTTAGGTGTTTGTCCAGAAATACCTTAAACCCTAAACCCTATTACTATTCTCAAGGCCCAAACGGCTCCTGTGCCCGATCGTCGAACCTCTCTCATGTTTTTGGAGGCCTAGGTCATACAGTAGACTTCATAAAGTCCCATGGGATTTAGGGCTTGGGGGGTTTATGGCTTTAGGGTTTAGGGGGCTATGCAGAATTACAGTAAACCCCACAAAGTTGGAAACCGGATCAAGGCCAAATAGTTCTGGGATTCCCTGTACCTTGCTCTTAAGGATTGAGGCTATGAGGTTTCCAACTTTTGGGCTTCTACTGTAGGTCAGCTTTCAGTTGTAAAGGCATCAGGCAGCTATTCTTTCTTCCAGTGTGACAGATTGTCTTTGTGGCTTTGGGGGATTTTTGGGGGTGATGATCCATATTGCTGATGTACAAAATCCTGCATGACCCTAAGGACTCTAAACTATGGGAACTATTCCATACCTGGGCTTTGGAGTACTATACTTTAATACTTTTTTCCTTAAAGGAACCATTATGAAATAAAAGTTTCGACTTTTTTCTCCTTGGTTACTTAAAAGCCCAGATACAATCGGTAATGCAGGTTTTTTTTGTCCATCAACAGTACAGCAGAGTCTTCCAGCCCCAAATCTTCGTGCCCTCGGGGTTTAGGGTTTAGGGTTTAGGGTTTAGGGTTTAGGGTTTAGGGTTTAGGGTTTAGGGTTTAGGGAGCTTTTTCATGGGTAATTGTCAAAATTATGGTCCCTTTATGGGTACCCTACATATTAGGTGCCGTACTACAATAGGGACCCAAAAAGGGTACCATGATTTTGACAACCACCTATGCAGCAGAGTCTTCCAGCCCCCAAAATCTCCGTGCCTTCGGCTCTCCAGATCCCCGCTCGCTCTGGGCGTTTCTTCATGGTTTAGAAAATGGGTCCCCTAATTTGGGGCAGTATACTACCTTTATAGGAACCCCCATTAAGGGAGTTACTTTTTCATGGTTGCAAGCAGTTTGGGAGTTTTCCCAAAATAGGAGACCCTAGTATAGTACCCTAAGTAGTAGGATCCTTATTATAAGGAACCCAAGTAAGGTAGCCCTAATTTTCGGAAACTCCCAGGTGGGGCCTGGGGAGTGGAAAGGTGCCCACGGATCGTTGATCTTGCTTTGATAGAGGTTTGTTCGTAGATCCACCATGCCTCTGAGCATCCACGTGCACCTCCTAAGTGGCAGAACGGTCTCAGTGGAAGCAGAGTTGGATGATTCTGTGAACACATTGCGGCACCGGGCCGAAAGCTCACTAGCAGTTGGCCGTGGCCACCTGGTAGACCCCTCTGGGGTCACTCTGGATGGGGCCTTAACATTGTGTGAGGCTAAGTTGAAGAGTGGTGATTGGCTTATGCTGCAGGTTGCAAACACTCAAATCAGCGCTGCCCACCGAGCTTTTGCTGCCATTTTTGGTGATGGGTCTGTTGTGACCTGGGGTGATCGCAAGGCTGCGGCATTAAAGAACGAGCCGGCGAATGTGCAGCAGCTTCGGGCCTCTGACGATGCTTTTGCTGCCATTCTTGGCGATGGATCTGTCGTGACCTGGGGTGACGCTGGGTCTGGAGGTGATAGCAGTGCCGTGCAGCACCAGCTGAAGAACGTGCGGCAAATACAATCCTGTTCATCCGCTTTTGCTGCTATTCTTGGCGATGGATCTGTGGTGTCCTGGGGCCATAAGTTCTGGGGTGGGGACAGCAGCGATGTGCAGGATCAACTGAAGAATGTGCAGCAGATCCAAGCTACCTACTCCGCGTTTGCCGCAATTCTTCGTGACGGATCTGTCGTCAACTGGGGCAATTCGTACACCCTTGGCGATGTCACTCTTTTGCAGGATGAGCTTCACAGTGTGCAGCAACTCCAAGCCACCAACGAGGCGTTTGCTGCCGTTCGTAGCGATGGATCGGTCGTCACATGGGGCCTGGCCGGCTATGGTGGTGACAGCAGCTTGGTACAGGATCGGCTGAAGGGTGTGGTCCACATACAGGCCTCCATTCGCGCATTTGCGGCACTTCTAGCCGATGCTTCTGTCGTGACCTGGGGAGATGCCTTTCGTGGCGGGGACAGCAGTGCCGTCGAGGATCAATTGAAGAATGTGCAGCAGATCCAAGCTTCTGACAATGCTTTTGCTGCGATTCTTGGCGATGGATCTGTTGTGACCTGGGGCGATGCTGACTGTGGGGGTGATAGCAGCGCCGTGCAGCACCAGCTGAAGAACGTGCAGCAAATACAATCCTCCGCTTCTTCTTTTGCAGCCATTCTTGACGATGAGTCTGTGGTGACTTGGGGTGATGCAGCGGATGGTGGGGACAGCAGTACTGTGCAGGATCGGCTGAAGAATGTGCGGCAGGTTCAAGCCACTGACTATGCCTTCGCTGCCCTTCTTGGCGATGGATTTGTCGTGACCTGGGGCGATTCAAAGTTTGGCGGTGACAGTAGTGCTGTAAACCACCAGCTCAAGAACGTGCTGCAAATACAATCCTCTCCTACCGCTTTTGCAGCCATTCTTGGCGATGGATGGGTCGTGACGTGGGGCGACGCAGCGTCTGGTGGTGACAGTACGGCTGTTCAAGATCAGCTGCAACCCTCAACCTGTCAGCCCTGAGCGATAAACGAGTAGGATTTCCTGGGAGGGCTACTATGGGATTTACTAAACATATTGGGGAAAAATATTTGTCCCCCCATATGTTTAGGATTTACTAGTTTAGGGTCAGCGCTTTAGGGGTTTAGCATGTAAGGTCCAGGCTGCAGGCTTCTGGTTTTGGGGCTGATGGGATCCAGCATCTCACTTAGCTGTCCGTATCATCGTACACGAACCCACAAGCATGTGTACATCGAAGGGAAGCCTCGTTAAGCACAAGCCGTGTGAGCATAGAGCTGGGAAGTGCTGGCAGGGTTCAGGGCTTAGGGCCTGGGGGTTTCCGTGCTCATGGAGGTTTGGCAGTTAGAATGTGGGATTGACCATACAGGCTTGACTACTTCTTGTTCGACCCCACACCACCACCACCACTCCGACTCCTACTCCTGTACTCCCTACTCCCTCGTCCTACTCCTACTCCTACGCCTACTCCACTAGTACTAGTACTAGTACTAGTACTAGTACTAGTACTAGTACTCGTACTACTACTACTACTACTACTACTACTACTACTCTACTCTACTAGTACTAGTACTAGTACTAGTACTACTACTACTACTACTACTACTACTACTACTACTACTACTACTACTACTACTACTACTACTACTACTACTACTACTACTACTACTACTACTACTACTACTACTACTACTACTACTACTACTACTACTACTACTACTGCTACTGCTACTGCGACTGCGACTGCGACTGCGACTGCGACTACGACTACAGCACTGCGACTGCGACTACGTGCGACTACGACTACAGCACTGCGACGACCACGACGACGACTACTCCTGCTGCTGCTGCTGTCAGTACTACTACCACTACTACGACGACGGCGACGACCGCAACAGCCGCCACCAGCACTACCGCTAGCGCTGCTCCTGCTAGCAGACCAAACTCTCAGATCTGCTGCATGTTGTTAACGCGGTTTAGGATTTCGGCCAAATAGGTTTGAGGCAACAGGAGCTTTGGTCCAGGCTTTGAGCTTCAGGCTTTGAAGTTACATTGAGGTTAGGGTTTGGATTTAGGAATTATGTTTGAGCGCTTTAGTGCATTTGCCTTGTGGCGAGGTTTCACTTGAAAGAGTCGGTATCAGTGGACATAATATGCTTTCTGAGATGATGACAGTATGCATTTTCGCGGAAAGCCCTAGACGCTGTAAGCGGTAAACCCGAACTCGAAGGCACACAAAGGAACACTCAGGAATAGTATTACTGACAATTTATGAAAGGGGATCGATAAGCTGTCAAGGGATACAAGAAGGCCCCCCTCAAATAATGGATGCGACAGTAGCCATGCTCGTGAAGATACCGTGGTTGCTTGTTGTGGTTGTTGTTGCTGCAGTTTTTACAGAGGATGATCGTGTTGATGTTGTTGATGATGATTATAGTGTATGACGGTGGTGATGATGGTGATGATACCCTAAGCCCTAAACCTTCAAGAAACCTTAGGCCCCAAACCCTAAAGCAACCCTAAGCCCTAAACCTTAAAGACACCCTAAGCCCTAAACCTTAAAGAAACCCTAAGCCCCAAACCAACCCTAAGCCCCAAACCTTGAATCCGAAGAGCCCAGCTGCAGATTCGAAATCCGAAGCCCACTGCCGAGGCCTGGACGTCGAGTACAAGTCGCAGCGCAATGAGACGCCTTTGTCTTAGCCAGAACGGGTTTCAGGGCTTCGGATTTAGGGTTCGGGGTTTAGGGTTTTAGGGTTCAGGGTTTAGGGTTTACTTTTAGGGCTTCGGATTTAGGGTTTGGGTATTTAGGGTTTTAGGGTTCAGGGTTTAGGGTTTAGTTTTAGGATTTTAGGGCGCAGGATTTATAGGCCTCGGGCTGAAGGTCTCCTGAATGAGGTTTCTCAAATCAAAGGGCCAAAAACTTGGGAAGGTGGCGGATCTCAAAGACGAGCCCCTGTTTCCTTAATCCCACCTACCTACGGCCCTTGATTATATGAAGTTAGGACCTCCTGAACCCCAAATCCTAAACCCCAAACCACAAACCCCAAGCCCTGAACCCTAAACCTCACCCTTGCTGAGAGAAGCCGGGCTATCCACGACCCCGGAACGAAGCAGCGAGGCCAGTACCCTGAAACTCCTGAGCCCTTAACCCTAAACCCTCAACCGTTTAGGGGTTTAGGGTTTAGAGGTTTAAGGGTTCAAAATTTTGGGGTTTTGGGAGCTTTCCCTGAGCAATCTTGGAGGCCTTCGGAGCATTTGGGTCTGGAAGCCACGGCCGGAGTAGGTTTAAATCATGAGCACCAAACCATCCTTGAGCTTGTTGCTATAAATCCTAGGGTTCCTTTAAAGGGATCTATAAGGGTACCTTTAAGGGGCTCCTTTAAGGGATCTATAGGGTTTTAGGGTTTAGGTTGATGATATAAATCCTGCATTACCTTAAGGACCCTAAACTATGGGAATTATGGTATATTCTTCATTATGGGTAATCCAGAATCTATATCATCAACCGTACGTCCTTTCCCTGAACCCTGAACCCTACTTTGTGATTTGTGCTTTGAGGGTTCGTGGCCTCCATGAGCTCAGGTGTGCAGTGCCATGTTCCAAGTCCGGCAACGGTTCAGGGCTTGAGTTTAGTTTGGGGTTTTGGGCTTATATGTCTGGGGTTTAGGTTTCCTTCACCCCAAGGCCCAAAGCCCCAACTTAGAGCTTGAGCTTCCCAGTTTAGTGTTTCGGGTGTAGGGGGTGTAGGGAACCATGGCAGCGTAGACGCGAAACCGCCCCGAACCGAAGCGGGAGTTGCAGAAAGCCGGGGATCCCACGCGGACCTTGGGGAATGCTCCCTGTTGCTATCATTGGGCCGCTCATTCCTCCAGAGGGTCCAAGCACTTGCTAGGATCCGGATGAGAAGGGCACCAAAACAAGGAACCCCTAATTTCGGAAACTCTAAACCCTTATAGAGTCCTTTTAAAGGAACCCCTAGAGTACCCTTATAGCAGCCCTTTAAAGGAACCCTTAAGGTAGCCCTAATTCCGGATACTCCCGAATCGACTGTAGAGGCCGGTTTTAAAGCCCGTGTGACAGCCTGCCAGGCGCTTATAAGTCTTTATGAATAATACTCTTTCGTATGGGTAGTTCTCTAAATTTAGGGTCCCCAGTATAGCACGGCGTCTGTTTTGAAAAGGATCCCAAAAGGGACCCAAAGAGACCCTAATTTCGAGAACCACCGATATGCCATAAGACCATGATCGGGGTTATCAAGCCCTTTCTGACACAAACCCTAAAACCCTAAACCATAAACACTAAACGCTACCCGAACTCGTGCCCTCCCAGAGGTTCTACGACCTGCAGCTGAACGTCCGGGACGAGGCAGGCAACGACATCACCTCCCTGGAGGACCTTGGGTTCAGGGTTTCAGGGTTTAGGATTCGGGGTTTAGGATTTAGGGTTTAGGACTTAGAGTTTAGGATTGAGGATTTAGGATTTAGAGTTTAGGATTTAGGATTTAGGGTTCAGGATTTTTGGGTTTAGGGTTTGCTGGAAGAGGCTGATGGTTGGTTAGGGTTGTTTGTTTGTAGAGGGTTTTACAAGGGTTTGTGCGTCTAATTTAAAGCTTAGAGTGTGGGTTCAAGATGGTTTAAAGATAATATGGGTTTCAGGCATTTAGGGTACTGGGGGGTTTGGGATTTACGCTGCGGGGCTAATGAAGTAAGACCTTCGGGATCTTTGTTACCTTCGATCCTCTTGGCTGTAGTTGTTGCTGTATTGGTAATGTTCTTGAGTTCAGTAGTAACGGTGACAGTAGGGTTCTTGAGTGCTGTAATAAGGGTGAGAGTAGGAGTCGTCCTCGTAGTAGTCGTGGTGGTGCTGGTGGTAGTAGTAGTCGTCGTCGTCATAGTCCCCGTCGTAGCACTGGCCGTAGCCGCAGTCGTAGTTGTTGTCGTGCAAACCTCATTTGGGGTCTCAATTTTTGAACATATATAGAGTTCTGCAGATAACCGAGGACCCTGAACCCTAAACTCTCAATCCTGAACCTTCAACCCTGAACCCCAGGAACCTAATCCAAACCCGAAAACGCGTCTCCCCAGCACCTTGCAGGACTCTTTGAAGGACTTCATTCGAGAGGAAGTCCTTGAGGAGCTTGGCGGGGAATCCAGATTGAAGGGGGGGTGAGGATTCCTAAAAGTGGAACTGCTGGATTCAGGCTTTGGGTTTAGGTTAGGGCGGTTGTGGTGCAGGAAAAAATATTGTGTATATGTATATAAACACATACACATATGTTTGGGTATATATGCACCTTCAAATCAGCGCGATTTAGCACTGACCATGACATGTTGAAAGCAACACGACGAGAGCGCCGCAGCCTGCCAGCCGAAGTGTGTTAAGGTTTAGGGGTTTGGGGCAGGGTTCATGTTGGAGCCCGGATATGGCGGGTCAAGTCCACGTAAGACACTTGTGGCCCCTGTGTAAGTCGTCGTTTCATTTGCATCCAAAGCCTTTTTCTGCCTCATTACAAGGCCTTAACGGACCCCTGATCCGGTTTCCTAGCTGCAAAAATTCGGATCCCCCAAACCCCAAACCCTAAGCGTCCTAAGCCCTGAACCCTAGACCCACCGTGGGGTCAGGGTGACAACGCCTACGATGCAGAGGGCCATGGCAAACAGCGAGCCCGAAAGGCCCTTCTTGTTGGAGTTGAAGGCTCAGCGTTCAGGTTAGTTTAGGGGCGTAGGGTTCGGGTGCCGAATGCATGAGCAGCTTCACTAATGTAGGGGCGTTAACAATTCGAACAAGATTTTCGGCCAAATGATCGTAGAGTTATTGTAAGGAATAATATTGGTAGTTATTCCGGCCTCGCACATTTTATAAGTCGAAAGAGGTTTTTGTAGCCGACGAACCTTACGTATTTTCAAAGGGAGTACTTCACCAAAGACATGTAGGTTCTTGCGGCTACAGGAAGACTCTCCGCTTTTTGATGATTGAAGTCCGGAACTCATAGTGCCGACTTGACAGAACGGATTGGGGTTTACGATTTCGGACTTAACCCTCAAGCCCAATCTAAACCCCTGGACAGCCGTCAGACCCAGCTACATCCCTGAGCCGAAAGTTGCCACTACTATCGCCACAGCCCGAATCCAACCACTCTGAACAGAAACCCTTCAAAATACTTGTCCGAGCAACATTAGCCCCTGTATGATCATGGACTATCATAGACCTCCAAACCCTATTCAAACCATAAAGACCCTGTGGTACCTTTAATCGACATGGCGTTGCAGTTTGCTTTTTTCCTGGGCTTGGGTGCCGGCTCTTGCGTATTCTTCGTTCTTGAAGGTACAGAAGGCGCACAGTCTCCCAACAAACCGGACACGTTCAGTTCCCCTTCAATTCCTGAACCCTACCTAAAGCTTACAATTCCAGAGACTAGTCCTTACTTGGAGGGTCGGGGGACGTAGTAAGTAGGTAGTAAGTAGACTTATAAGTACCCTAAAAGGGACCTTAATTGGGGTTATAGTACTTACTTGTCCCAAAAATAGCCAGTTACTAAATCCCCCGACCCTCCAAGTATGCTCTACGCACGAAGCCACAAAAAAACCCTATAAAGCCTACGGTCGACTCCACGGCTTTGCGCTGTTTCGAAGGGCATCCGCTTCAAGCGCTTTCCGCCCGTCTTGTACATCCAGCTGTCGGGGCCCTAAACTCTAACCTGAAACCCTAAACTCCAAACCCTGAACACTACCCTGCAACCCTAAACCCCAAACCCTGAACCCTAAATCCCAAACCCCAAGCCCTGAAACCCTAAACCCTGGCTTTTTGCCTTTGGAAGCTGTTTGGTTCGAAACCTATATAGGGGTTTCCGAAAAGAGGGGGTACCGTATTACTTTGGGGTCCTTATAATAAGGATCCTACTCTATCGGCCATATACAAAAGCGTATAAAGCCCTAAAAGAGCCGGATTTTATGGCTAGAAGAGCTCGGTATCAACCTTGCACCCTGTAAAAAGCAATCGGTAAGACTCGACACCGGGGTTTTCCGGAAGGTATCTGAGGGTTCAGGCCTCAAGTAGGGTTTCGTCTTCAGGGTGTTACGGTTCATGGTTTGGGGACCCTAAGCCCTAAGCTTTGCTAGGAAGGGGGCTTATTGTAGTATCCTTAAGGGAGGGGGGTCCAAGGGGGGTATATAGCCTAGTGATCCCTAATTCTCCCTAGTACTCCCTAAGGTTCCCTTACAGTCCCCTAAGGATTCCTTATACCCTCCCCCCTTGAACCACCCTCCCTTTGAGGATCCTATAAGCTTAGGTACAATTAGCGGTTTGAAGTTTCTGTCCACCAGGGTTGACATGGGTTCTCAGGGTTAAGGGTGCAATACAGGAGTTTCCGAATATTAGGGGGTTGCTTATTTGGGGGTCCTTTTAATAAGGATCCTACTATGTTAGGCTACTATGTTAGGGTCCCCTATTTTCGGAAACCTCCATATAGAAGCCTGAATCAGTATGCATACTTTAGGGTTCCTTATTTAAGGATCTCAAAAATACTGCCGGACCTTGTTCTTACTATAATGTTTGTAGGGTTCCGTATTCAAGGATAGTAGCAATGTACCGCCCAAGCCTTCTTCTTGTTCGCAAGCCCACCCCGTCAGATTGATAGATCCTAGGCTTCAGGGTGCTGTGAATGTTCCTTATAGGGGTTTAGGGTTTTGGGGGTTTAGGGCTTATGAAACGAGGGACCACTAGGAGTACTCCTCTTCCTCAGACCCACATTCATGGTGGGACGGGTATCTTCAGCAGCTACCAAGATCAGAGAAGCCTTGACCCCAAGGCTGTTGGCCAAGCATCTTGACCATGCCCCCGACGAGCCTAAACACCTTGGACACATGTCCCTTCGGGGGAAACCCCTAAACCCTAAGCCCTCAAAGACGCACTACTTCCACGAGGAAGCGGTTCATGTTCGATCCGGAAAAGATGGACATGCGCCACGCCCAGTTTTGCTTTGGGGTTTGCCTGAAACCCCAGCCCAAAATCTAAATCCTAAACATAGACCCTCCTAAGGGATCGAGGCTCCTATTCCCTCGGGTTTGCTACTACAAGTATGGTATAGGATAGTATAGTATAGTATATAATATGACATAATATGGTATGCCCCACCCGCTCAAAAAAACGAGTTTACTTGTTCAGGCCGGCATGTTGGAGCTGCAGCAGGGATTCGCTGCGGCAGTTCGAAACCCTATACCGTCCTCCGAATCCCTGAACGGGGTTAGGTTTTAGGATTTAGGGGTTTAGGGTTTAGAGGTTTGTTTGGGTCTTGCTTCCCAGCCAGAAATACGATATGGTAGGTAGGCTCGTTCAAGCCGCTTTACCGGAACATGGGGACAGGGCTGCGGTAGAGTCTTTCGTTGAAAGGGTAATGGGTACCGGGCGCCAGCAACTGTGGAAAAGGCATCATCCAACACCAGCAGCCACCGAGCATCCAACCGAAACCACCAAAGAGGAGAGAAGTCCCCTAAACCCAAAACCAAGAAACCCTAGGCCCTAGACCCCTAAACCCCTAAACCCCCAAACCCCTGAACCCCTAAACCCCGAAACCCTAAACCGCAAACCCCGAGCCCATAAACCCCCAAACCCTTGAACACCTAGACCTCTGGAAGGCCCGAGCCCGAAGGCTGTTGGAGGTTCATGGGTAGTTGTAAGTAGGATTAACAGTCCCTTCAAATAAGGGTAAACCTGTTTTTGGGTCCTTATAATGAGGATCCTAGTCTTTAGGGTACTATATTTTTTTGTCGCCTTTTTTTGGGAAACTGCAGGATGGTCTACAAAGTCTATGATTGTATATAGTCATCCTACTTTTTGCCCCACTTATTGCCACGAACCTCCAAGTAATGCCCCAAAACTCCAAGCCTGGGAACCAAGTCTCGTTGTCTTGGACGAAAGATTGGAACCGACATGGAGCTGCTACAATTTTTGTGGAGCTCGTGGAATGCAACTGCTTCAGAAAAAGAAGTCTACTGACACCCTCTACTCTAAAACTTGAGCTAGACCCTGAACCCCTAAACCCCTTAGCCTAAGCCCCTAACCCCTAAGCCTTCGCAACCCTAAACCCTAAACTCTAGCAAAGCTTTTCCGGAAGTAGCAGACTGCAGCCTTTGGAGAAAGGAGCTCAAGCAAAAAAAACCCTTAAAACGCTAAGCCTTAAGCCCTAACCCCTTAACCCTAAAACCCTAACCCCCTAAACCCTAGCAAAGAAGGCCGTCAACCTAACTTTAACAAAAAAGCCCTAGCTGAATGCTGAAACAAAACCCTAAACCCTAAACCCTAAACCCTAATACCCTAAACCCTAGCAAGGGGCAAGCTCAATGGCAAGATGGAGTTCCCCCAGGTTTTAGACCTCGAGGCTGCCTCAGGGGTCTAGGGGTTTAGGGGTTTAGGGCCTAGGGTTTAGGGTTTAGGGGGTTCAGGGTTTAGGGCTTAGGGCTTTAGAGTTCAGGGTCTTGAAGGTTTAGGGTTTTGAAGGTTTAGGGTTTTGAAGGTTTAGGGGTTCAGGATTTTGAGTTTTAGGGTCCCTTCAGGGCGCGCTCCGTAAGTGGCACTTTGCCCGGCTTGCTTGTCTGCAGAGCTCTGCAAAGGGCTCTGGAAAGTCATGGGGGTCTGCTTGCTTTTTCTTGGGGGGTGGGGTTGCGTAAGCCTTCAGGGTTTGAGGGTTTAGAGGTGCTGAGCTTCAGGGGTCCAGAGTTGCACGGTTGTTATAGGGTTTAGGGCCCAGGGGCTCATCGGGTTCGGAGTTTACGGTGTATGGCTTAGCAGTTTGCGTTGAGGGTGTAGTCTGCTTTCAGGGGAGCACGCTGCTTCAGATGAGAACAGATGAAAGCGGAGTTGAAGATACTAGCAGTGCAGGTACTATCACTGACATCTACCATAGCCATCGAGACGCATTCTTTAGAAGGAGCTAGAGAATTAGAAAGGGGACGAGTGTCCTGAGCCACGAGGAACAGCATCAACGATGCAAGCCGCATCTGACTTGTTTTTGCTCCTTTCCTACCAAAACCCTAAAACCCCAATCCTATACCCTAAACCCTGAGCTTGAAAACCATAAGCCCAACTTAAGAGAGAGCCCTACGGAGCCCTCACAGAGCCGGTACAAGGGTGTAGGGTTTAGGGTCGAGTTCAGGGAGTAGGGTATAACCCTTACAGCAATGCTACCCTGGAAGAAGCCATGCAGCCCTAAACCCTGAAACCTACTGCGAAGAAAGGCCTTTGCTCCCGGCAGTGGCAAATACATGCTCCACACCGTTCTCGCCACAGAGCCGGTGTAGGGTTTAGTTATACAATGTAAGCCAAAACTCTAAACCCTAAACCTTACGTATATTAAGTCTATATTAAACTCCAAACCTAAACCTTCTATTAATCCTATATTGAACCCTAAACCTTATAGTACGCTTGTCTTACTATATCCTTAATCTTATATTCAACTTATGTTAGATCCTAAGCCTTATATCAAACGTATATTAAACCCTGAACCGGGTCTTGGGGGGTTTGGGAGCTGGTCCTTGTACGGGTAATTTTCCAGGATTTCCGGTGTCTTCAAGGGTTCTGCATGAACGGATTTACGGTGTCTTCAAGGGTTCTGTATGAACGGATTTACGGTGCTTTTAAGGGCTCTGTATGAATGCCAGTCACCGTTCAGGGCTTAGGAAGGTTCGAGGAATTTTACGAGCCTTGCCGAGGGTTTGCAGGGCTGAGTAGAGGCTCATACCTTAGAAGCTGCCCCCACCCTGTAATAGTGGTATAATAGGAATATAATAGGGCCCTAATATCATCCTATATAAACCTTATGGTTGCTATTACAGGGTGGGGGCAGCTTCTAACTCATACCGTTAAGGGGAGGCAGGTTTTGACTCGAGAGTTGAGCCTCCAACGGCTCCTTTCTTAAAGTTCGCACAACCCTAGAACCCTGAAACCTTTTTAGACCCTAAACCCTGAACCCCCAAACCCTAAACAACCCTATTAAACCCTACTAAACCCTACCAAACCCTACTAAACCCTACTAAACCCTACTAAACCCTACCAAACCCTACTAAACCCTACTAAACCCTACTAAACCCTAAACCCTAAACCCTGAAGCCTCAACCCTTTAGGGTTTGGGAAGCTCCGGGCGGGTGTCGGGGTTCGTTCGGGACGAGAGCCTAGGTCCCGTCCTGCAGCAAAGGTTTTAGAGGTTTAGGGTTGGGGGTTTAGGGGTTAAGGGTTGAGGGTTTGCAGCAAACGGAAGGTGGAGATCGGGAGAAGTGTATCTTCAGGGCTTTAGGGTTCAGGTTTTACGGTTATCTGCAAAGCTTCTTGAAGCCCCTCAACCCCACCTTAAAATACCAGAACCTATATACTCTGTTCGAGTTCTTTTCCTATTTACAAAATACAGGTTTAGTTGCATATATATATATAGGCACTCTATAACATATATATATATATATATGTGCGCACAATATGTATCATATGTATGTATGTATGTATGTATGTTTTTATGTATGTATGCATATAGAAATACAGCCTTGGTATGTAAATATATGTACACACATACGTACATTTATACCTATAGGAAAGTACCGGTTTTGGTAGTCAAGGTAAAACCTAAGCTGAATCTTCATTAACTCTGAGGTTGTAGGGCTTAGGGAGACGACCCAAGCAACCCAACCCACGCATCCTTTGGTCCAGGGTTCAGGCTGTGAAGTTTTCGGATCCTACAGTGCAGCGCAGAGGCGAAGCCTCAAGCTAGTCAAAGCTCGAAAGTCGATACTACAGGGGCCTTTAATTGTTGCCTATACTACTTTGCGGGGTTCCTCATTATATTTATAGTATACTTGGGCCCCAAAACCCATTCAAATTATTAAGGCTCCTATATTAGTTTGAATGTCGCCCCTGCCGTCCCCGTAAGCCCTGAACCCAGAACCCAAACCTCCAGCCCTAAATCAACGACGTTAAACCCCAAAACCCAGCCCCCTCACCCCAACACCCTAGGTCATCGTCCACAGCGGCGGCGTCAGCAGCGGCCACTACTACGCCTTTGTGCGGGTCCGCGACGGTGCCTTTCCCAGCAGCCTCAGCTCGTTTGGTTACTATGGAGGCCTTAACGACTACCTAGCCTATACTATTTTGGAGGTTCCTTATTATAGGTATAGTGTAGTGGGCCACAACGCCTTTATTCTAACGCCCTCCCTTCCTTCCTTCCTGGCTTCCTTCCTTCCTCCTTCCTTCCTCCCTTCCTTCCTCCCTCCCTTCCTTCCTCCCTTCCTTCCCCTCTTCCTCCCTCCATTTCTTACATTAAGGCCCCTAAAGTAAGGGTGTTTGCGTTTGAGTTTTAGGCTTTTCATCAGGGTCTGGATCCTAGAAGGGTTCTCTTGTAGGTCCAGGTCTTATCGGGTTTTGGTTCATGACACTGTGGCATGGCTTTGGCATCACGAGAGAAATAGAGAAGTATTCGTGGCCAGCAGCAACAGCAGCAGCTGCAGCTGTTGCAGCTACACAGCCAGTGAACAACACGGCAGAGGAACTGTTCTTCACGATACTACATAGTCTGCAGATGGAACAAGGATGTACATACGAAGGTATGGAGATAAGTAAGGTGAGTTAAAAGAAACAATTGTAGGTATGCTGACACTTTTGAATCCAAGGTTATGCCACTTATGAACCTAACAGTATTCATGCGCAACTGAACAAACAAAGAACTTAGCAAACCACATCTCAGCACAGAGAGTGAGTAAGCAAGTTGATTCAGAAGTCAAGCAAGCTCCACTGACAAGTCCCATGCGGGAAGAGCCTAAGGCCTAAACCTAAACGGAAGAAATCTGTGCCGGTGGTGAGGCGACAAGTCGCAGTGGGTCAAGTTTGATGATGCTGCTCAGCCAGCAAGCATCAGCGTTTAGGGCTTAAGGTGCAGGGTTTTAGGTTTAGGGTCTAGGATGTAGGATTTAGAGTTCCAGGTTTGAGGTTTAGGGTTTAGGCTTCAGGGTGTCAGTCGGCTTTGCTGGGTTTTTTGAGTGGAAATGTTTGCGAAGAAGGCCTTCACGTTCAAATCTGAACTACGCTGGCGGCCATTGTGATGGGTCAAGTTCGCCTTTACTGGGTTGTCGAAGATCTTACTTAGGAATCTGTGGGAGTTTCCGAAAAAAGGGGACCCCAATGTAGTACCCCAAATAGTAGGATCCCTATTATCAGGACCCAAAATAATGTAACCCTCATTTTCGGAAACTCCCATATAGGCCTGAACAACTACCCAGAGCCTCCAAAACCCCTTTATTATGGAATATACTTTAAATTATAATAGGAACCCTAATATGATTTAAGGTAGATTCCTTAATTAAGGGGTTTTGGAGGCTCTGGGTAGGATGCCTAGACCCGCGGAAACTGCAGTCAATTCTACGGGCCCTGACATCGCAGCACTCCCCAAGAGATTGGCCTGTAGCCATAAAGCCTAAAACCCGACACCAAGGCACTAAACCCCAAGCCCGAGACCTAGCGTAATATCCGAAATCCGAGACCCTTGCAACTAGGACCTTCCGCGGTTGCACGCCGCGGCAACTATTGAATCCACTAAATGCTCGAAAGCCTTAACCCTTAATCCCTTAATCCCTTAAGCCTTAAGCCCTAGACCCCATAAGCCCTAAACCCCTAAACCCTAAACCCTAAGCCCTAAACCCCTAGACCCCTAAACCCCTAAACCCCTAAATGTAAACCGAAAACCCTAAGCCCCAAAAGCTCCAAAGCCCCTAAACCCTACTTGGAGGATCATGGGACTTAGTAAGTAAGGTTATAAGTACCCTAATTGGGGTTATAAGTATAGTTACCCTAGTAATAACTCTAGTTACTAAGTCCCATGATCCTTTAAGTAAACCCCAAGCTGCTTGCGCCGTTGTGTGCATGTGGCTCACTGCTGCCGGTCTGTGCCAGCTCTCCGTCTCTTGCCGGGATTTTGGGCTTCAAGGGTTCCTTTACGGCTTCCTTCAAGGGATACTAGAAGGGGATACCATGAGGGTTACTCTAAAGCTTGCTATAAGTTTGGTTTTCGGTTGTGGTTTTGTGCTTTCGAACTTTCCCTTACCCGTGGAAGTATTGAAGTCGGGATATATTTTTTCACTTCGGGGCCGCAGGTTGTTCGGTCAGACTTCGCAAATAAACTCTTTGTCATAGTTGGGTAACACAAAATTAAACCCAATAAGAAATACAAATTTAAGTTTTTTAACCCTATCCCAAGCATGAACTAGAACTCTGAAGACACCAGCCCTGCTCTCGGGAATCCCCAGGAGTTACCGCTGTGGCTCCCAAAGCCCTGAAGTAAGCAGTACACCTTAAGTTCTAGGTGTTGGCCAGGACTCCAGAACCCTGAACCCTAAACCGTAAACCCTAAACCCTACATCTTAAACCCTAAGCCCTAAACCCTAAACCTGTCCTAAACCGTTTTAAGGCTCACTTTAGGGGTTTTGGAGTCTCTGGAACCATGAACCGCGATGGCGACGCCGCGGCGACCGTGCGGGTTTGGAAGACCTCTGGGGAGGAGCTTGCTGCAATACCCGCAGCTCGGGTCTTTTCAGCTTTTAAGGTTTAGGGTTCAGGGGTTTGGGTGTTGAGGGGTTTAGGGTTCGGGTCTTTTCAGCTTGTTTTAAGGATATGCGATATGCTGAAGATCCGAGTAGAGACCTTGTTTGAACATGTTTTAAGGTTTAGGGCGTGCCCCCACACTCGAATACCGTACCACGTCAGACGCTGAGGTTGTAGATGAGACCTGCAGGCAAATCGGACACCCAAACCGTAGGCGTAGGTGTTCCACGGCAATTTTCCATTGGACCCGCCATCCCCAAATCCCTCAACCCTACTTTCTACAGAAAGCCCGAATCCCCTCAGCCTACAAAGTGCTGTAGACGCATGTAGAATGCCCCGAGAAGCCTACACAACTTGGTAGTCATGGGTGGCAAACAGGATATCTATACAGTTCAAACCCATACTAAGGGACGTATAACCCCGCTTATAACCCCAAGGGTCCAAGTACCTAATATTTAATCCTATACTCTCCCAGATAGTAACATAGATAGCTACTATCCGAAACCTAAGTACCGAACTATTGGGTCCTTTGGACCCTTGGGGTAACTACCTATGAACCTCCAAGCATGGTTCTTCATTCGGTGGAACGGAGGAACTTTAAACCCTCAACCCCTGGTGGGCTCCTGCTTGGAGGATCATGGGACTTAGTCAGTAAGGTTATAAGTACCCCAATTGGGGTTATAAGTATGACTACCCTAATAATAGCCCTAGTTACCAAGTCCCATGATCCTTTAAGTGGGGGTTTCCTGTCCCAGGTGGAGGATCTGGGCACAGTGAAGATGCTGAAACAGCGGCTTCACAGGCTCTGCAGTTGAGGGCTTTGGGCTTTAGGGAGTTTAGGGCTTTAGGGAGTTTAGGGTTTCGGGCTCCGCCCTAAACCCTAAACCCTGTTTAGGACTTCAGGGTTTAGGGCTACAGGATTTGGGGCCTTAGGGTCATACGGCCTAAGGGTTCTTAGGGGCCCCAGCACGCGCAGAAAGAGGAAACGAGGAGCTCCGCTGGATCGTCTTTGTCGTTTAGGGCCATTTTAGTGTTTTTTTTAAAGGGTCTATAGGGGTTTACTATGAGGGTACTGTAATACAGGGGCGTTACCAATTAGAATAGGGCTTTGGGGCTTTGAGTTTTCGGGTTTTCGGTCGAGGCTTTAGAGTTTAGGGTTTTGGGTTTTGGGTATTCGGTGTTGGGTTTAGGGTTCTATAGGGCCTAGTGTTGCAAGGATCATGATGATTGGGGTCCAGGCACTGACACTCCCGATGCCAAACCCGACACACAAAGTTCCCTAAACCCTAAACCCAAAACCCTAAACCCTAAACCCCAAACCCCAAACCCTAAACCCTAAACCCCTAAACCCCAAACCCTAAACCCTAAACCCCTAAGCCCTAAACCCTAAACCCTAAACCGTGGCTCTGTCAGTTGGTGGCACTGAAGACCCCCGAATTAAGAGATTCTTTAGAAGCTGCCCCCACCCTGTAATAGTGGTATAATAGGAATATAATGGGGCCCTAATATAATCCTCTGTAATCCTTATAGTCACTATTACAGGGTGGGGGCAGCTTCTAAGAGATTCTTGTCAAGGATCCCTGTTTGGAACTTCCAAAGAAGTATACGCAGCCCCAGAGCCTAAGCACTAAACCGAACTGGCAGCCCAAAAGGAGACCAATCCTAAAGGAAACCCCAAAAGGATCCCTGCATTTCGACAGTGACATGACATGTTCCTTAATCTAGACCTCTGATTGATACGCTCTCCCCTGCGTTAAGGGTTTTAGGGTTCTTGGCAACCCGGTTCATGTCGTGTCAGAATTCAACCATGATCAGAAGATTGAAAGTACCCCGAACCCTAAACCGCGAACGTTGAGCCCTAAACGCAAAACACCGAACATGCAGGCTTTGCGGACTGTCGCGATTTAGACAGCGACTGCTGAGCAAGGAAGGCAGCGTTTTAAGTGACGATGCCATGCCGGATTTAGTAGTGTTTAGCGACAAGGTTCAGGATATACTCCTTAGCATCTAGAGCTCGAGACTCTAAATATGTAAATCTAGGAGGCAATTTGGGAAAATTGGAATTTCCCGTTATGGTTCCTCTAGAGGTACCTATTCATCAATATTTTTCAGAGCCCCAAAACTACAACCCAGAAATTCCAAACCCTAAATCCACGAGCCCGAAAGGCTTTGGGCTTAGGGCCTGAACCGGCAAGGCCGAAGCCCGAAATCCTGCTTACTAACCCGGAGGGTCCCTATACACTGCTATTATGGAATTAGGTCCCCCAAACCATAATGGGGATGGTCTTTTAGGGTCTAGTCTAATTCCACAATAGTACCCTCTGGGTAAGCTCGTACCATCGCAGCCCCAAACATTTGAACCCGAAACCCTGAACCATCGAGGCCGAAAGCCCCAAAGACCTACCACACCTAAGCCCCTAACTCCTACAACTCTACACCCTTAAACTATCTTAGACTTTAAACCCTAAACCCTAAACCCTACACCCTAAACCCTAAGAAGCCTTAAGCCATTAACCTCTTGCAGCCCAGAGGGCTTGCAACCTGCCTGTCCCCCGAGGATGATTTGCTGGACGGTCCAGCGGATGTCCAGCTCGTCCTCCTACCCTTCTGCAGCTCCTTGGTTCTCAAAGGTGTAGTGCTTAGTCTTCAACTTGTTGTAACAGTTAGTGTTTTGAAGGATTATTCTTTGCTCTGTCTTTTGTTGAATTTGTGAGATTGTCATAGTTATGGTTGCAGGTTGGGTTTCAGGTGGGGTGTCTAAGGTTTCCTAGGTCTTCCCGGTTCTACCGCCCAAGGGCAAGGGCCGAAGCAGGGGCATGGGCTGGGCAGGGGGCAGAGGCAAAGCAAAAGAAAACGCCGCCCAAAACCTGCCAAAGCTCCGCACCCAGAACCCAAAACAATTTCCCTAAACCCCTAAACCCTTAAACCATAAACTCCTAAACCCTAAACCCGAAGCCCTAAACCCCTACACCCCTAAACCCCTAAACTCCTAACCCCTAAACCCCTAAACCCCCCAACCCCGAAACCCTAAACTCCTAAACGCCCAGGGTTCAGGGGTTTACGGTTTAGGCATTTGGGGGTTTAGAGGTTTAGAGGTTTAGGGCTTAGGTTTTGGGGTTTAGGGGTTTACCTAGACCCCCCAACTACCCTCTAATATACACCAAACACCCACTATTCAGGGTCATAAGGGCTCCACTAAAGGGCCCTTGGGGGGTCCTGGTAGGGCTTATAGATCCCTTAAAGGAACCCCTTAAAGGTACCCTTATAGATCCCCTTAAAGGAGCCCTAGGATATATATCATCAACCGTAGTTACTAGGGTTTTGGAGCTCCGAGGTTCGGATCTGGCTGAGACCTCGAGGCCGAGAGTGGCTTTCGGCACCTTCCCAGGGGGGGTTTTGGGGTTCCTTAAAGGGATCTATAGGGTTTAGGGTTTAGGGTTCAGGGTTTAGGGGTTTAGGGTTGTAGGGTTTAGAGTTTAAGATTTACGGTTCAGGGCCGTTTAGGGTTTTGGGGTTTTAGAGGTCCATTTTTATTGTTTAGGGTTGTAGGGTTGTTAGCGTTCGTTTAGGGTCTAGTGTTTTAGAGTTCAGGGTTTAGGGTGTAGGGTTTATAGCGTTCAGGATTCAAGATTTCAGGTTTAGGGTCTATGGTTTTAGAGTTCAGGGTTTAAAGGTGTAGGGTTTATAGCATTCGGGATTTGAGATTTAAGGTTTAGGGTCTAGTGTTTTAGAGTTCAGGGTTTGGGGTGTAGGGTTTATAGCGTCCAGGGTTTAAGATTTAAGGTTTAGGGTTTTAGAGTTCAGGGTTTAAGGTTTAGGGTTTATTATAGTGTTTAAGGTTCATTGTCTAGGGTTTAAGGTTTAGAGCTTCAGGTGTTTATGGGCTTAAAAAAGGGTGTATCATGTTGCTTCAGGGGTTTATACGGCTGTTTATCGGGCCAATGGCAAACCCACCCGCTCGCCCCCACACACCCACCAAGACCCAACCTTCACCCGCCCCCACGAAACCCAAGCCCTACACCTTAAACCCTCAACCCAAACCCCAAATCCTAAACCCCAAAATCCTAAACCCTAAACCCCTGAACCCCGAAACCCCTAAAACCCAAACCCCAAACGCTAAAGCCCGAAACCCTAAACCCCCTAAAGCCCTAAACCCCTAAACCCCCAAACCCCTAAACCCCGGAGACCCTCCAGGTTGGTCCTTGCAGCCTCGGCTGGGCAGCTTTCGGACCTCGAGGAGATCCTCCAACGGCCCATGGATCCCAACGGGACTCCTCGGACTTAGTAGCTCTAAGGTGTTCCTGTAGGGTTCCTTTAAAGGGATCTATAGAATCCCCAGGGGTTTAGGGGTTTGGGGTTTAGGGCTTTAGGGAGGGGTTTAGGGTTTGGAGTTTAGGGGTTAAGGGTCATAGAGCCTACGGGACTCCTCGGATCAAGAGAGTACTTGGAGGGTCGGGGGACTTAGTAACTCTAAGGGGTTCCTTAAGGGCCCCTTTAAAGGGATCTATAGGGATTCTGTAAGGGTATACGGTTTAGGGTTTAGGGGGACCTGGTAACTGGTTATTTTAGGGACTTATAAGTACCATAACCCCAATTAGGGTCCCTTCTAGGGTACTTCTAAGTCTACTTATTACCTACTTACTAAGTCCCCCGACCCTCCAAGTAGGGGTTTAGGGGTTTACGGGTTAAGAGTTTTGGGTTTTGGGTTCAGGGTTTTGGGTTGAGGGGTTTAGTGTTGAGGGGGTTTGGGTTTAGGGTTTAGGGTTGAGGGGTTTAGGGTTGAGCCTAGGGTCTGGAGTGCCAGTTGTATTCAATTGGGTGTTTTTTGGGGCTGTCACCATAAGAGTACAGGTTTTTATACAAGAGTCACACGGGGTTTCGGCATCGGCGGGTTGTAGGGTGGTTTTCCACCAAACCCAAAAGTTTAAGCGACAATTCTTCGTGTGTGTGTTTTTTGGTGGTGCTGTTTTACCCCAAACCCTGAACCCTAAACCCTTAACCACAAACCTTGGTAATTATCATCGGTATTCCTAAACCCTAAATCCTGAGCCTAAACCATAATCCCTAGTTCTTATTATTGATATTCTTCTTGGTTGTTATTGTTATACCCTAAACCCTGAACTCTATCTTATAGTGGACTTGTCAGGATCTCAGCGAAGGGGAGTACGGCGCTCATCACGGCCTCGATGGAACAGACGGATGCTCGGTTCCCTAAACCCTAAACCCAAACCCCAAGCCCCTAAACCCCAAACCCCAAAGCTTAAAGCCTAAACCCAAAAAACAACCCTAAACCCCTAAACCCTTTGAGGGTCTAAGCACCTAATGATCATATACCCTCGAACATAATACGGACCTACTTTCACTACAATCCTAAAAACCGAGTACCTAAGTATTCGGTCCTTTGGACCCTTGGGGTACACCCTAAATCCTAACCCAGATCTTCCACTGGGCTGCTGGGGTTTATGGTTTCGGGCTTTAGGGTTCAGGGCTCTGGGTGTGGGGTAAAGACATACTCTTTACATTCCTAAGCCGCATTAGGTCATTAGGTATCCGATCATACTTTAATGGTATATTCAGTATACTCCTTAGGTGAGTGATATTATTGGGAGATCCCGAAATTTGGCACACTCTTTTCCTCTTCTTTTCGTGGTTCTCTTAAAGGTTGGCGAAAAAATTAGGAAAGGGAATCCTTGAACCCAACCCCAAAGCATCCTTTCCCCACGCCTTGGAAAAGCCCCCTGCCCCCCCCCCCCCGCAGCACTTTCCAATAAGTCCAGGATGTGACGGTTGTGAGCTTGCTGCTTGAAGCTGGCGCAGAGCCGAACATGGCGGATGAGGCGTGTCTCGAAATGTAACAGAAGGCGCCCGAAAGCCTCAAGCCCGCACCGGAAATCCCTGAAACTCTTCACTCTACGTGCTGAGACCCTGAACCTGCACCCTAGTCCCTCATTCTGAATGCTTCGGTTGATGATATGAATCCTGCATGACCCATAATAAGGAATATACCATATAATTCTCGTAGTTTAGGGCCCTTAAGGTAATGCAGGGTTTATACACCCCAAACCCTAAAACCCTATAGATCCCTTAAAGGAGCCCCTTAAAGGTACCCTTATAGATCCCTTTAAAGGAACCCTTCGTTGGACCCTGTACTCTGAACCTACAACTCTACACCCGGAGGCCCGAGTTCTGAATCCTGATCCTTCGTTTCGGTTTAGGGTTTTAGGGTTTAGGGTTTAGGGTTTAGGGTTGAGCTTTCTAGAGTTTGGGTTTGAGGATGAACCCTTCATGTAGGGGCCTAGTAATTACCAATCCTATTTTAGGGGTTCCTTTTTGCATTTCTAGTATTATCGGCCCCCAAACCCTATTCTAATTCTTAAGGTCCATGTATTAACCCTGAACCACTCAAGCCTGAAGGTGGGTCTCACTGCGCTTCTTGCGGCATCCACGCAGGGGAACCTGGAAGTGGTACGATTGCTCCTCAAGGATGGGGCCAAGAAGGATCTGGCAGACAATGACGGCATGACTCTTGGAGAGAGTTCAGGCGTTCCTTCAGGCTTCTATATTGGTTCATCCAGGGCTTCTATACGGCGTCAAACGGGGTTGGTTCCTGATACTTGTCAGTGTTGGGACTAAAGGGCTTTGGGCTTCGCGACTGGTAGGTTTACCGATCTGTTTGAATTTCTCGAAGTTGAGTCAGACCTTTAGCCTCCATTGTAGTTTTGTTGGTTAGCCAAAATCTCTATTATAGGGTCCTAACCATAAAACTGGTTAACCAAAAAAAGGAACTATAATGGAGACTATAGGCAGTTTGGGGTCTAGGATGAACAGGCCAGAGAAGCTTAATTCTCTGTCTTTCAGCCCTGAGGGGGATGCTCCACATAAACCAACTACCCTAAACCCTAAACCTTAAACCCTGAACCCCAAAACCCTAAACCCCAAAACCCTAAACCTTAACCCGAAACCCTAAACCCCCCCAATACAACTGTGTTAAACTCTTCAAGATGCCTCGATGGAATCCTTCAAGAATCTGAGGAACCTCGAAGAGACCTGAAACCAGCATGACAGACAGACGTTAGAAGGGGCCCCCACCCTGTAATACTGGTATAATAGGACTATAATTGGGCCTTAATATAATCCTTATAGTCACTATTACAGGGTGGGGGCCCCTTCTAACCTGAAACCAGCATGACAGACTGCTTCTGCAGGATGTGAGGAACCATACAGAGTCCTTTCAAACAGAATCCTAAAGGAACCCTGGGAGCAGCCTGATGGACTCATCCGAAACCCTCAAATAACTGTCTTGCTTAGTTAGCAGCTGGTTGGGGTTTGTATAATCCGACTATAGTTGAAAAGCTTAACCTTGTTTTGGCTAGGGTACTCAGCTCCTACAGTAGAAGCCCAAAAGTTGGAAACCCCATAGCCTCAGTCCTTATAAGACTAATGTATAGGGAATCCCAGCACCATTTGGCCTTTATCCGGTTTCCAACTTTATGGGGTTCACTGTAAAGTCCCCAAGCATTATAGTATCCTTAAGGGAGGGGGGTCCAAGGGGGGTATATAGCCTAGTGATCCCTAATTCTCCCTAGTACTCCCGAAGGTTCCCTTACAGTCCCCTAAGGATTCCTTATACCCTCCCCCCTTGAACCACCCTCCCTTAAGGATCCTATAAAAGCAAATCCTTAAAACATTCCGCAGTGGAATCCTGAAGCACTCCGCAAAGAACCTTTATAGAGTTTAGGGTTTAGGGTTTAGGGTTTTAGGGTTTGGGGGCCTTCACCGACTCCATAAACCCCCTTGAAGAACCCTTTATACTTGGAGGATCATGGGACTTAGTAAGGTTATAAGTACACTAATTGGGGCTGTAAGTTTAGTTACCCTAATAATAACCCCGGTTACTAACTCCCATGATCCTTTAAGTAGAGCCTTGAAGTAAATCAAGGACTGCTTTTCTCTCAGCTTCTCGCCGGGGCCACGTGGACATCGTGCGCCTGCTGATCGACGCAGGGGCTGACATGAATGTAGCGGACAGGAGCCGATTCGGGATTTGGGGTTCAGGGCTGAGGCTTAATATAGGGGCTTACATAATGACCTATACTGTTTTAAGGGGCCCCAAAACCCTATTCTAATCAAACTATTAAGCCCCTACATTCAGGGTTTGGGGCTAACCCCGAGCCCACATCCCGAAGCAACCGCAGCCTAAGCTAAGTCTAAAACCCTCAGTGAAGCTTGGGGTTTCGAAGTGAGGTCCGACAGCCTCGACCCTAAGCCTAGTAGCAGAGTAGGTAATCTTTATAAACAAGGGCAGTATAGTCCCAATAGAATCCCTATATAATCAAAAAGGTTAACCTTTAGTTCCCCATGATACCCGAGAAGTAGGCAACTGGTCGGGGTACAGGTATAGGTTTCCAGATGTCAGTTTGGATTTATGGACAAGAGAGGGGGGGGGTCTTGCAGTATCGAGTGCCAGTTGCCGACCCACCCCAACCTCCGCCGCAACCCCAAAACCACTCCTACATGACCCATAATGAGGAATATACCATAATTCCCACAGTTTAGGGTCCTTAAGAAAATACAGGATTTATATCATCAACCGTGGTAGCAATCGATGATCATGGCGAGGAAGAAGAAGATGATGGTGCTGATATGATGTTGATGACGATGATGGTAACGTTGATGTTGAGGACGATGATGAGCCTATACCCATGCCGTGTGGGCACTACATTCAGCACTCCCATGCTCTCCCGATGGTATCTGTGTATATACACATTGCATACACATATATATATATATACACATCTATGTGTATACATATAGATATATATGTATGTGTATGTGTATACGTATAAGTAGATGTGCAGTTCACAGTTCACAGGAATGGCTGGACTGCTCTTCTCTGGGCGTCCTTCAACGGCCTTGCGGCCATAATTCGCGTTCTGCTGGATGCCGGCGCTCGAGTAGATGTAGCCGGCAACAACAGAGACACAGCCTTACTGTGGGCTTCTTCCTGTGGTCAGCTGGAAGCTCGGAGGGTGGAGCTTTTAGGGCTGTTGGAGCTCCTAGGGTTTAGGACCTTAGGAGATTTTTGCCGTCAGGTGTTGGGGAGGTTGGCAGAAGAAGCATCGCTACGGTTGCAGTTAGACATCTAATCTCCACGCATTAAGTGTCTCGCAGCCACTGAGGAAGTTGCGCGGATGCTTGTCGAGGCTGGTATTGACAAGGATGCTTCCGACTTGGATGGTGATACTGCTCTGCTCATCGCAGCGCGGAATGGTCACGCGGAGGTCGTTCGCTTCCTGCTTGAGGCAGACAAACTTTTTTCCTAAAGTCCCATACCCTAAACCCTAAACCCTTAACTTCAAGAATTAGCCCAAAATCAAAAGTCCTACACGCGACACACAAAATCCTCTCGTGTGCCTACGTACCATCAATGGCAGGATCCTTATTAGAAGCCCTTAGCCCTCAGCCCTGTAGCCGAAACCCGAAGCCCTACACCCTCAGCCCTAAACCATCAACCCTAAGCCCCAAACCCAAAACCTGCGCAAGACCTAAAGCCTAAATACACCCTGAGCTTTAAACCCTGAACAAACCCTAAACCGTATAAGCCGTCGGCATGCTTACGAGGCCACGAAGGCTTGCTTAAAGGATCATGGGACTTAGTAACTAGGGTCATTATTAGGGTAACTATACTTATAACCCCAATCAGGGTCCTTTAAGTAGCCACAAAGTGATCGCTTTGAAGCCTCGCCGCCTCAGGCCGGCGCGGACGCAAACTGGCAAAATGCAAGAGGCCAGACGAGGGGTTTCGGGGGCTTAGGGGCCCTAGGGGGTTCAGGGGCCCTAGGGGGTTCAGGGGTTTGGGGGGGTTTGGGGGGGTTTGGGGGGGTTGAGGGGGTTGAGGGGGTTTGGGGGGTTTGGGGGGTTTGGGTTTGGACATATTTAGGGGTTCGGGGTTTACGAGTTTAGGGGTTTAGGGGGCTCAGCTCTCGAATCCTACTTCCCAAACCCCTTAAGCGCCAAACCCAAGGCCAGAGCCCAGAGCCCAGAACCCAGCAGCTGCCAGCCCCACATGGGAGATTCCGGAAATGAGGGGTAACTTATTTGGGGGGTCCTTATAATAGGGGTCCTACTGTTTAAGGTACTACATTAGGGTCCCCTAAATTCGGAAACTCCCAAATCAAGCCCTGAAGCCCCAAACCCCAAACCCTGAAGAACACCTCCCCAGAGAGCCCAATACCCCTTAATGAAAGAATATACCTTACGTCATAATATTATTAAGGCCCCCCCTATAATTTGAGCAATATTTCTTAATGAAGGGATATTGGGCTCTCTGGGTCTTTACCAATAGCAAGCGAAGAACACGATCACCAAAAATCAGCTGCTGAGGCCCTTCGACCGTTGAACCTTAAAGCCCAAACCCCAAAGACACCCCTTAACAAGCAAAGCAAGAAAACACCCAAAGACACCCCTTAAACAAACGAAGTATTGAAAAGCCTAAAGACAGCTCCTCATGCTATGTAAGTTTTTGAAAGCCTGCAGCTTAAGTTGAACAAGCACCCTCAGGCCGTTCCGCTCTCCACCTGGCGGCTCGATCCGGTGCGCTCGATGCCTTGGAGGTGTTGCTAGGAGCCGGGTTGCGCCTTGGGCTGGACAAAGGGGGGGCTCTTTGAAGGCTCCCTTGAAGGGGATTTCGGGTTCCGGTTCCTTTGAGGGTTCCTTTACTCCAAGGGTAAAGGGAGGGACCCTTAATAAGGACCCCTAGGTATATACCCTGAGTATAGCTATTATATACCCATTGTATAGCCCATTATAGGGTAGGAGTCCCCATTCAGAGTCCCTCCTTTTCCCCTTTGATTTACGGATTCCTTGAAGGGTCCGTGAGGTTTCTCTGCTTGCAGGTGTTGCTTTTTATCGGGTTGGTGTTTGTAGGGTTTATTGGGGTTCAGGGTGGAAGGGTTTAGGTTTCAGGGCTACCAAGGATGATAGTTTCAAACGGTGAAGGAGGGGTTTCATGTTTTCCTGTCGCACAAGATTGCGCGATAGTGTGTGTTATTACCTGTCGGTTTTGGGACTTTCGGTGACGGATCTTTCCAACTTCTACCCGCTAGCAACATATCCCATCCTGCAAGTACCCAATGCCTTAAGCCCTGGGAAATCGATATGAATCCAAGACCACGCTACATCCAAGCGCAGAATGCTCAGATGCTTAAAGTTTAAGAACGTAGTAGCTGAGTGGTAGCTGAGTGGATACACTTTACAGTTTTTGGGATAATATTACCCACTATGAAACTAAACCCTAAACCCTAAACCCCAAACCCTAAACCCTAAACCTACGCTTTTGGGGGGCTTATGAGCTCAGAATAAGAAGGCTGGTGCCGAGGCCTGGGGAAGCTCCGTAATGCCCTGTACCCTAAGGCCCTAAAGTAGTTCCTTTTTGGGGCTCATATATAGAATCCTATTAGGTAATCCCAAAAAGGAACTTTGGGCCTTTGGGTAGAGCCTTGTCGTCCCAAAGCCATGCGCACTGAAAGTCTAGAGCCGCTTGTCAGGGAGTCTATCGGCAGTTGTAGAAGGCTCACCCCTGCACGGCTTTGAATGTAGATTTCTGAAGCAAGAGGAAATGGGTAAATCCTGAACCCTAAACCCTAAACCCCAAAGCCTAAATCCCGTCTTCTAAGCAATCGAGCCTGCGGTTGTAGGGCTTCGGAACTGCGGGCCTGAGAGGATTGTCAGCTCTAGGGCTAAGGGCTACCGGTTTAGGGTTTAGGGGTTGAGGGGTTTAGGGTTTTGGGCTTAGGGTTTAGGGGTTTGGTTAGGGTTTAGGGTTTTGGTTTAAGGTTTAGGGCTTGGTAGGTGGTTTAGTCTTTTGGGCTTAAGAGTTATCCGCATGCCCATTAAGAGGTAAAGTATCGGGAAGCCTGCCATTCATCATCCTAAACCCATATTCCAAGTGTCTGGGGTTCACCCGAACTGTAGGGCTTTGCGGCCTGAGGGTGCGGGACTTAGTGCTTGAACCGGACCCCCCCGGCATATCTATATACGCGGTACAGTCACACTACCCGCTTGCTGCCAGCCTCGAGTGCCATCTTTTTCGTGCCCCCCCCCCCCCCTCCCCCCGGCATAGTCCATCACATATCTGGGAGCAGAGCAGCTTTTCGCCAAAAGAACGTCTGTGCATTGTCCTTGTAGTTGCAGGATGTGTCTCACTGCTTTGAGGTTGCAGGGTTTAGGGTTTAGGGATGTACTTTGGGTACTGCGCCCACTCACTAACAGTTGGATAATCTTCATAACATAGCTATATTAGGACCTTAATAGTAGGCCTATTATAAGACTGTTACTGTGTGGGGGCAGTACCCAAGATTTACTGTTTTGGCTTTCTTTTGGTTTGGTCTCAAGTGCTTCGGTTGATGATATAAACCCTGCATTACCTTAAGGACCTTAAACTATGAGAATTATGGTATATTCCTTATTATGGGTCATGCAGGATTTATATCATCAACCGTTACATGACTCTCGCGACCCTTGTTGTGTTGGAGTGTCGGGCTTCACGTCCTTTCTAAGCGAGACACCCCGAAGATCCCCCAAGCCTTCAACCCTATACCCTAAACCTTAAACCCTAAACCCGAGACCCTAAACCCTTAAAAGTAAAAAGACCCTAAACCCGAATCCTTAAACCCCTAAACCCCCTAAGCCCCGCAACCCCTAAACCCTTAAACTCTAAACCATAAATGTTCAACCCTAGACCCTAAACCGAAAACCCTACACCGTAGACCTTACACCATGATCTGCCAAGGAGCAAGGACCTGCCAGACAGATACGGATCGACTGAACCTAGGCTGAGTTGAGCAGTTTAGAGCTTTCGGTTCAGGGTTTAGGGCAGGGGTTCATGGTTTGGGCTTTGGGTTTGGGGCTTTGTGTCAGTTCAGGGTTCAAGGTTTAGAGCTTCAGGCTTGCTACCCTGCTGCGAGCTTGTCTTGCCGCTGTCATGCTTCTGATGAATGCTTAAGCATTACTATTGTGGTTTTTGAGTTGGTGGTCACTTGTGTTACTTGCAGCATCATGGGGATTGCCATGTTGTTTCGCACTCTCGTGCCGAGCAAACGATGGTTAGAGGTGACTTCTCGCCCCTCGTCTCTGCCGCTGTCGTCGTCGTGGTCCCGAAACCCTGACTGTAAAGAGTAAAGCCAAAAGTGTTGTTCTTGCAGCTTCTGCTGCTGGTGATGATGCTGTTGTTGTTGTTGTTGTTGTTGTTGTTGTTGTTGTTGTTGTTGTTGTTGCACACTTGTGTTTTTACAGACACAGATGCTGCAAGCATGTTGTTCAGTATTCATTGTATAGGTTCTTGTCCGCTCGGGAACATGCGGGTCTCAACAATGAGTCAAAGGGTACTATGCGGGCTCTACATAGTCCTTCTATCTACTCCCTTTTTTTATCAATGGTATAGTGTCCACAAAAGCCATATTCTGTTTATGAAGGCCCCTTACTCGATGCATCCTCAGGCACTGAGCCCTGAGACAGAGAATCCTACACTGATGCTAGATGCATGCAACAAATTCAATTTCCACGCAAGCCCACTTCAAAACTCAAAAAAATCCATGAAGTCCCTACAACCCCAAACCCTGAAAGGTACCCCAACACTACAGACAGATGCCCAAGCCCCAAACCCTAAAACCCTCAGACGTCGCACGCACCTCGGATAATCGTATAATCGTACGGCTGATGATGTAAGTCCTGCATGACCTATAATACTTAAGGAATATACCATAATTCCCATAGTTTAGGGTCCTGAAGGTAATGCAGGTTTTGTATCATCAACAGTACGTAAACCCTTAAAGGCCCAGAGCCTAAACCCTCCAGCCCCTAGCGCCTTTACGCGCTGGAACTGTAAAACCTTACTTAGAGGATCATGGGACTTAGTAAGGTTATAAGTTGTACAGTATAAGGACCCTAATTGGGGTCATAAGTATCGTTACCCTAAAAATAACTTTAATTAGTTGCTAAGCCCCATGACCCTTTAAGTATAAGCGCTTCTGATTTGTTGAAGCACTTCTCATTGCTTCATTAAGGGCCCCCTAGTAGTAGAGTAGGTAACCTTGAACCGTATGGTATAGTCCCTATATACTCCCTATAAGCCAAAAAGGTTAACCTTTAGTTCCCCATGATACCCGATGAGTACTTAAAGGGTCATGGGACTTAGTAACTAAAGTTATTGTTAGGGTAACTATACTTATAACCCCACTTAGGGTACTTATAACCCTACTTACTAAGTCCCATGATCCTCCTTATAGAACTCTTATAGAAACCCGATAGATCCCTTGTAGATCCCTTTAAGGAACCCTATAAGGAGCCTTACTTACTAAGTCCCCATGATCCTTTAAGTAAGGTACCCCTACGTTTCGGAAACCTTCATATCTTATAGTACCCTTATAGTAACCGTTTACAGGAACTAAGCCTAAACCCGAAACCCTAAACCCCAAACCTTAAACCCTAAAAGGAACCCTTTAAGGTAAGTAGGTTGAGGTCTAGGGAACCTTTGGGGTTGAGGGCTTAGGAGTTTGTGTCTTGGGCTGGGTTACATGGGTGGTGGTCAAAATTAGGGTCCCTTTTTGGGTCCTTAGGATTACTATAAAGGGACCCTTACAAGGGACGACTCTACTATTATTGGGTATTATATGGGTGGTTATCAAAATTAGGGTCCCCTTTTTGGGTCCTTATTTGACTACGGCACCGATAATATTTAGGGCACTCCCTACAAAGGGGCCATAGTTTTGACAACCACCCACATGGGTTCGATTTTCCTTGAAGCACTCCTACGGTTGATGATATAAATCCTAGGGTTCCTTTAAAGGGATCTATAAGGGTACCTTTAAGGGGCTCCTTTAAGGGATCTATAGGGTTTTAGGGTTTAGGTTGATGATATAAATCCTGCATTGCCTTAAGGACCCCACACTATGGGAATCATGGTATATTCCGTATTATGGGTAATGCAGGATTTGTTAAACCCTAAAATACCCTAAAACACCCTATAGATCCCTTAAAGGTACCCTTATAGCTCCCTTTAAAGGAACCCCAGGATCTGTATCATCCTAGTTGCTTCATTAAGGCCATCAACCCTAAACCCTAAACCCTATAGATCCCTTAAAGGAACCCCTTGAAGGTACCCCTTATAGATCCCTTTAAAGGAAATGCAAAATTTATAGTTGCTTCATGAAGGCCCCTGTGTTAAGTGAGCAAGGCCCTCGACTTGGCTTCCACGCGGGAAGTGCAGGACCTACTGGATCAGGGAGGCCGGGGGCTGGGTTTAGGGTTTAGGGTTTAGGGTTTAGGGTTTAGGGTTTAGGGCTTAGGGTTTAGGGCTTAGGGCTTAGGGCTTAGGGCTTAGGGTTTAGGGTTTAGGGTATAGGGTTTAGGGTTTAGGGTTTAGGGGTTTAGGGTTGACTGGAGAGAACACCTTGCCTCGCATTTGGGTTCAGGGTTTAGGGGCCGACCAACTTATAGCTTAAAGGATCAGGGGGGCTGAGTACCTAGGGCTCCCTAAACCGTAGTACCTCAAAGAGGTAAGTATAAGGATGACAACAAGGGCTGCTTTAAGAGTGTACTTAAACGAGGAGCTTAGGGTTTTGGGTCTGGGGTTTGGGGTTCAGGGTTTCGGATATAGGTTAAGATTTCAGTATGAGGGGGGAACACGGCGCCCTTGTCATTGTGGGAAACCTTTGGTACCGGTTTGGCCGTTTCCTAGAAAAAGTATTGAGGCACCTATGTGACCCATAACTTCCCGGACCCTTTCCAGCCCTAACACTGAATCACAACATTGAGGTTCGAAATGTTTGTGATGACATACCCTTATCGTCCCGGTATTGTAATATACCCCAAATCCTTATTCTACTTCGGAGAACTCTTGGACTCATCCCTGCAGGTCCAGCACTAAACTCCCCGACATGTCTGCTGAAGATGCTCCTCAAGCAGACGCCGGTCCTGGACGATCCTTCCGGCCAAGTCTCAGCCAAGGGTTGAGGCTTACCCAGAGAGCCCTCAAGGAACCCTTTAAGTAAGCAGTAGATATTGTCAGCTACAGAGGCACGTGTCTTGATTCTTGAAGGTGTTGGACTCTCTGGGAAGTTTTTTGGTGTACTCTAGAAAGTCTAGGGCTTGTTTTTTGGCGCTTAAGTTTCGGTCTACGGGCGAGCGAGCCCACGCGGGCCGCAATCAACACCCACAGCCCTAGTTTAGGGTTTAGGGGTTTAGGGGTTTAGGGTTAGGGTGTGGGGGTTTCGGGTTTTGGTGGGTTTAGGCCCGAAAAAACACCCCTAAACTCCAACACCCCAGAGCCCTAACAACTCCAAACCCTAGGGTTTAGGGTTTACCTTGAGCCGGAATAACCTGCCTTTTTAAGGATTTATATAAAGAAATCAGAGTACGGAACTATAAAAAGGTAGGTTATTCCGGCTTAAGGTAGGGTTTAGGGTTTTGAGGTTGGAAGTCCGCGGCCTCCTGGTCCCTAGATGGAGGTTGAGGGTGCCGAGTTTTGTCTTGATTTTCTTTGCCGCCTTTGTGGAATCCTTGGGTCTAGGCATTTGCAGCTGCAGGTGTGTTTTTTTTAAATTATGGGTATGTTCTGAAAACATACATACCTTGTTTTTTTGTTGTGGCCTGGTTGTTGGAGAAGTGAGCTGGGGGAGTACCATTCCAGCCTCGGTTTCAGGGGTTTCCGACTCATGCATACTGCTGCCGTGCGCAGTCGTTTCAGTATGCTTCGCAGTCGGCAGGCTTCAGTGGGAACCCCAAGAACAAATAAGCCTCTAGTGAACCCCAGAAAGTTGGAACATGATTTAAGGATGATTAGTGCTGCAGATTCCCTATAGTTTACTCAAAGGCCCGAGGATGATGTTGTTCCAACTTTATGGATTCTACTACACCTAAATCCGGCAAAGTAGGTAAAGTAATGGCCCAATACACATAAACCGCAATTATTCTACATACTTTGGGGGTCCAGGTAGAGCCAAATCATGCCCATAAGCACCTCCTTACAAAACCGTGAGATAGGGGCCTGAAAAACGACTGATACCATTCCTGAAGCTTCCCTGTTATGGACGTACTACAATATACTCAATATACCCCCAAACCCTACTCTAATTGTTGAGCCCGAAACCTAAATCCAGTAGGACTGTTTTTTACAAGTCTTTGGGGTTCCCTGTGAGTCGAGCCTCAAAGCAGGCCTTGTTCAGCCGCTTTGAGCCGAGCTAACGTTGCCAATGCTTCCCCCAATGCAGAAAAGGCTGCCCAAATGCTTGAGGGTGTTGTAAGGGTTCTGTGGAACCCTTGCAGAGTAGGATATAGGGCTGTAGGACTGCATAGCTTAAGCTTTGGGGTTTAGGGGTCAAGGTTTAGATCATCTTGAACGTTCGCTAGACGTTTACTTAGGGTTGAAACCTCAAGGTTCAGGGGATATTGTCATGCGTTTAATGGCTAAGGACTTCCGGTTCAGGGTTTGTGGGGTCGGGTTGGTTACCTGGCTGTACCTCCAGCTCAGTTGCAGGCGGTGGCGGGCAGCTACATGAAGTCGAGTTTAGGAAGGGGCCACTAAACATGCACTCACCAAGGCTTGAAACCTTCGTACAACCAACAACCCCTTATATAATCCCTCCACACCTCACATGCTGAACCATGAACCATACATCCCTACCTCATACATACCGTCCATTTCGAGCACCTGGTGAGCAGCAAGTCCCCATCCAAAACCGAAAGACTCAACCAGAAGAGCTTCTAGGACGCAGAGTAGGCCCTTATTCCCTTTTTTAGGGTTTAGGTTACCTTATAATCCCCTTTAAACCAAAAAGGGCACCCGTTTTATTCCTAGGTTACTCTAATGTCTAGGCTTGATTCGCTTGATGCTCGGGGCTACACCCCCAGCTGGGACATGATGTAGAAGATCTCTCACCTTGTCTACGACTACATGGGAGTTTCCGAAAATAGGGGACCCTAATATATCACCCTAAGTAGTAGGATCCTGATCATAAGGACCCCCAAAACACGGCACCCCTAATTTTCAGAAACTCCCACATAGTCCTGCCAGCAAGCTCCCACAGCAGCAGCGAAACCTGAAATAGCGGCCCAGAACTCTAATCCCTCAGCCCTCAGCCTTCAATCCTTCTAGAACCGTGAGAGACCCGAAGCCCTAAACCCGACACCCCTGAAAGGAACCCTTTGAAGAGCCCTGGCGAGCGGAAAAGCGCGTGTCCGTTTCAAGACTGAAACCTTAAATCCCAAAACCCCTCGCGCCCCAAAACCCCTAAGCCCCTAAAGCCTTAACACGTAAATCCCAAAACCATCCTAAACCCTAAAACCGAGCTCGCCCTTACTCCTGACGAGCCGAGGAGTGCGTGTCCTTTTGCAATCAAGAGGCAGCCATCGCAGACAACTACGGTGGCGAGGACGGGGCGCTTTCAGGGTATACTCGGAGGATCATGGGACTTAGTAAGTAGGGTTATAAGTACCCTAATTGGGGTTATAAGTATAGTGACCTTAATCATAACCCCAGTTACTAAGTCCCATGACCCTTTAAGTAGGGTTTCGGGGTTAGAGGTTCCCTATAAGGGTTCCTCTACGGCTGATACTTAGAGGGTTTAGGGATCTTTAGGGTTTTGGGGGTATTTAAAGGCCAGTAGAGTTTACGGTTCGGGGGTTTGGAGAGCTAGGGTTGAGGATTCGAGACGGGTTCATACGGTTGATGATATAGATCCTAGGGTTCCTTTAAAGGGATCGAGAAGTTCTATAAGGGTTCCTTTAAGGGATCTATAGGGTTTTAGGGTTTGGGGTGTATAAATCCTGCATTACCTTAAGGACCCTAACCTATGGGAATTTTGGTATACTCCTTATTATGGGTAATGCGGGATTTATATCATCCAGCGTAGGGGTGCTACAAGGCTTTCTAAGGGTTCCCACACTTCCCCCCGACGTGTTCTATAGGGGTTCCATAAGGCTTCTATGACGGCTCGGGCTGAAGCTTTAGTGTCAGAGGTCAGACTTGGGTTCAGCATATAGGGCTCTTCGTTTAGGGTTTAGGGTTCAGGGCTGTTGGTCTAGGGTTTACGGTTTAGGGCTCTTGGTATAGGTTTCAGGAAATAGGGCTCTTTGTATAGGGTTTAGGGTCTAGGGCTCTTGGTAGGGTCTTAAGATCTAGTGCTTTCACGCTTCAACAGAGTATTCCCACCAAGATCCTATGTTACTACATTTGGGTTGGTATTTAGGCTCCGACCACACGCCACCAGAATCATAGGCGCAGTCGGAGTAGTCAACGCGCCTACTCCGCCCGCCCACAACCTCCTGCCTTGGACCGTAACTGCTTGTGCGGCTAAATCCCAAATCCCAACCCCCAGTGACCCAGAGCATTTAAACGCTTGAGGACCTGAATGTTTGGAGCTACTTCCCGTACACTCCTGACGAGATCCGGCGGCGCTCACAAATGCCAGGGGTACGGCCCTCAGCAAAACATGCAGTGGTGTTCTGCCTGTGTAGGCATCACACTGACAAATTAGCGATATCAGGCTTGACCGTTTGAAGCCGTGCCTCTGGTTTCCATTTCCGGGTCCAGAGATTTGCGAAGTCGGATGTGTTGTCGCTGAGACTAAGGCACCCCGCATCCACAATGCGTACATGCTCTCTTACGTCCGAGTGGACAATGAGAAGGCTGGTTTGCAGTCTAGAAGTTTGGGTTTTTGGCTTCACTGCCATTTGGGCTTAGAGTTGAGGCTATTGCATCGCATGAGTGTCTTGAACTGTGCAGATTCTGGAGTATCTACTTCTTAAGGCCTCTACTATTACTGGAACTCGGGCTGTAACCATGCAGATCCGACCGACTCCAAACCCTGAACCCCAAACTCCAAGCCCCAAGCACAGAAGTCCTGACGTCGAGGAGCTGCTGACCCCTCCAGTGCTTAACAAGGAGGACCCTGCAGAGAGTTGAGAAGGATGAGAGCTTTACAGCTCAGGGTTTTTATGCCTTAATGGTTTACAGCGTTGCGGGTTTTAGCATCCATGGCATCAGGCTTCGGATGTTGAACTAAACCCAAAACCCGAGCTTATTTGAGAGTTCGGGCTTGGACATATCAGGGAACGTGGTCTTACGGGCTTCTACAGGGTCAAGCAATCGAGAGCTTATGGTTTGGGGTTGAGGGTTTTGGGTGAAGGGCTTCAGGGTTTGAGTTTTAGGGTTTAGGGTTCGTAAATCCTCTACGCCGCAAACCTTAACTCCCCCCCATCTTTCCCTAAACCTAAATGCTGACCTGTAGATCCGACCGACGCTGAGACCTCAAGCCCAAAGATCTCACTTCCGAAAACCCACCCAGAACCCTTCCAGTCCTGCTGCCTTGCGTTAAGGGTCCTGTCGAACCTTTTTGAGAAGCCGAAGTACTGTTGATGATACAAATCCTGCATTACCTCAAGGGCCCTAAACTATGGGAAGTATAGTAAATTCCTTATTATGGGTAATGCAGGATTTATATCCCCAAACCCCAAACCCTAAAACCCTATAGATCCCTCAAAGGAGCCCCTTAAAGGTACCCTTATAGATCCCTTTAATAAAGGTTTTATATCATCAACCGTAGAACTCTTTCAGAACCTCCAAAAACGGAACCACGAGACTTCCAGGACCTAAACAAGGGGTCCGCGGGCCCCGTCTTTTTGGGTTTAAGATTTGGGGGGGCCTTAATAATATGACTTAAGGTATATTCCTTAATTAAGGGGTATTGGGCTCTCTGGGGAGGTGTTCTTAAGGGTTTGGGGTTTTGGGCTTCAGGGCTTAATTTGGGAATTTCCGAAAATAGGGGACCCTACCATAGTACCCCAAGTATATAGTAGGATCCTTAGTATAAGGACCCCACATAAGGTACCCCGAATTTTCGGAAACTCCCATTTGGGGGCTTAGGGTTCAGGCTTTAGGGGCTTAAGGGGGCTTGGGGCATGGAAGTACAGTGTCATTAGGTGTTCAGGGTAAAGCTTGGGGGTCTTTTGGGTTGTTTCTTTTTAAAGTTATAAGTGTGGGTTTTGATGCTTCTGGAAGTGACGTTCAGGGCCGTAAGCGTTTTGGGGCTTAGTGCTTTTTAGATTTGGCTTTCGTTCGGGTGCGAATCTTGGGGCCCATTGCCCAGGTTCAGTGTCTTCTGAATGCAGTGTTCCGAGGGTACCAGACAGAACAGAATAAACAGAATAATTAATTTGTGTCAATTTTTGAGTGTAGCGAATAAGACTAACAATCCTTTGCAGCCCACTCGACTGCAATCTCGATGGTGCGTGGGGCTTTGGGCAAAAACAACACAATCCGTTCGCGACTTATTCCTACGTTTGGAACTGTCTCCCTTTGTCATAGTTGGATAGCATTTTCCATGTTTATGGGTACTTAAGCCCAATAAGGAATAAACATGCACATTTTAATCCTATCCCAACCGTTCCCAACCGTGAACTAGTCTCCAACCTTACAAGCTTATTCCATCCCTACGCCTTCCTTGAGCGCGAGCCAGAAACCGAAAAGCCCGGAACACGAACTTGACTGGACCTTCCAGCAGAGGAAAGTAACCTGAGCCGAAATCCAATCAGAATAAGCCCGAACACCCAAACCCGCCAACTCCTGTGAAGTAGGGTTAATGTTGTGGCTTTTCTGAGTGTACATGGGGCTCCCTTAGGAATATGGGTGAGTGTGTAATTTAGGTTGTGTTTGTGAGGACACCATAGCAATAACAGCCATATTTTGGATGATAAGTTTTGGGCGCTAGAGATGTCTAGAACTGCACCCTTAATATTTTGACTGCTACTGATTGCGGGCAGTAGCCCAAACCGTGCTTTGTATGAGCCCCGACTATGGGGGCCTTAAAAAGTAGAGTGGGGTTTTGGGGCATATGATACTATAATCATAGTAAGGACCCCCCCAAAATAGTATAGGCAATTATAAAGGCCCCTAAGTTACACCAATCGCACAGCCTTCGGCACGCGAGGGCACCGAGTATCGCGCCCTGATCGAGCGGTGCACCCGAGAGGATTTCCGTAGGGTTTAGGGTTTAGGGTTTTGGGGTTTAAGTTTAGGGTGCTTACAATCAAAGAGGACTAGGATTTGGGGTTTGGGGTTTTGGGGTTTCGAGCGCAAGGTGTATGGCAAAGTTCATACTTGAACAAGCTGATAATTTAGCAGAGGGCGGTAACTACGATTTCTGCAGTATTTTCGATGATAAATGAGAGAGCCCCAACGAACCACATATTTCACTGCATTAATGAATGTATTTCAAGGCCCCACAAAGAGTTGAGGCTGATGGCTTCGAATTTTCTTTATGGCTTTTATGGTTATTTGCGGCAGCGGTTTAATTCGATGTAAACCCTACACTAAACCTCCCCCAAAGTCAGGGTTTGCTCAGGTAAGAAGAGGTCCTGCCGCGGTCGTGCACGGACATCAACCCAAAATCCGATACCCTGAATGTAGCTATAGGCAATGGGAGAACGTTTAAACTTTTTGGAATTGTATGTCTGGTCCATCTTTCGAAGGTGGGAGTCTTCAGGCCGGATACTGAACTCTAGACTGCACGCTCTACAACTACTGAGCTGCGGAGGTGCCGGCTGTTCAGTTTGACGGAACGAGTTCCGGAGTGAGCTTGGTCAAGTGTCCTGAATAAGAAGTAACAACTTGCCCTATAGTTGTCCCTGTATACATTTAGTTAAGATCCCCCCAAGCATAATTGCAATGTTCAACGTCCCTAAAGTAATCCCTATTCTGGGCCCTTTAAAGCACCACTAGGTAGGGCTTTGGGACATTTTATATTTTCCCTTATTGGGCTTAAGAGGATCTTATTTACTAATATTTTTCAAAGGCTTTAAAAGCCCCACCTAGACCACGAAGTCCCACAACAATCTTACTCCAACGCTCCAGGCTCCTCTCCTCCGGTTCAGGAACCTCATATCATATCAGCTCTGTAAAGCCCTAAAAGACCCGTTTAAAAATCCCGTGAAGACCCCCACAAAAAGCATGCTTATTGAGACCCCTAGTCTAGGGTGAAGAGCCCCTAAACCCTAAAGCCCCCGAACGTTTTGGTCTTGCGTCTCTGCACAGGAGAAGCTTGCGGAGGCGAGGAAGCGCGCGAGATACGAGCAGATGATGCGCATCGAGGTATGGAGGGGCTCTTTTTTGGTTTAAGATTCAGGGTCCAGGGTGGTGTTTTTTAGATAAGGGTTTCATTGCGTAGGGTTTAGGTGTTCCTTGAAGGGTGTCGTTGCACAAAGCCCCTGGGTTTAGGGTTGAGGGCTCAGAACATAGGATTCCAGGTGTGGGGTTCAGGAAGTGATGGTAACATGATTGCTGAAAGTTTGACGAGGTTGAGGATTCCGGATTTAATTAGGTGTTGTGAAATACGGTTTAGGGTTTAGGGTTTATGTCAGGTTGGTATGATGTTAAGTTGGACCTTTCTAGGTGATGGATCTCAGCAAGTGGGAAGCAGAACTGAATTTTCAGGCTTTGTTCTGAGATGGGTCATGCATTAGCTATCGCTTGAGTCTTAAACCATACCTTAAGCCGGAATAACCTACCATTTTAGGGTTCCTTAGTATGAGTTCCTCATATAAGTCCTTAAAAAGGTAGGTTCTTCCGGCTTAAGGTAACTACTGTACGTGACGTTTAGCTCTTGGGCATGGGCCGGAACTGGTCAAATGTTTGCTCCCCTGCTGTTGCGGCTCAGCCTGCTCCTTAGTACGACGACGGATACGACGGCGAGGACGATAGCGGCGGCCGCGACGACTTGTTCTGCTACTGCTGCTGCAGTAGATACTACTAGCTGCCCGTGCTCCTGGTATTTCTGCACGACTAGTGCTACCAGAACTGTCTGCACACGATCTTCTGAACGACGGGGGATCAACCAAACAGGTGTACAGCTTTTGGGTCCTGTGCTGGACAGTTTACTTTCCGAGACCCTGAACCCAAAGCCAGCCCTAAACCATAAGCCCCGAAACCCAAACCATGGGAGTGGGGACCATGGCATAGTCCTTCTAAACCCTACCTTAACCCTGAACAGCCTACCCTTTTGTGGGTTCCTTATAGTATGATTTCCTTATACAAGTCCTTAAAAACGTAGGTTGTTCCGGGTTATGGTAACCCCTAAACCGGAAGGAGTGTGATCAGTAGCCACGGCAGGTAAAGGCCGTGCTTGAAAGGGACCTCATGAAGATGAAGGTGGCTGCTTAGGGTCGAGTCCGGGGTCTGGGCGGTTTAGGGTTTAGGTTTTAGGGTTTAGGGTTTAGGGTTTAGGTTTCAGGGCTTAGGGTCTAGGGTTTAGGGTTTAGGGTGTAGGGTTTAGGGTTTAGGGGGGGTATAGGGTACCCTAACCCACCAAGCCCAGGGTCCCTAATTTAAGGATTACATAGTTATTCCTTAGTTCCTTTTTTGGCTAGCCAAAATCTCTATGTAGGATCCTAACCATAAAATTCGTTAGCTAAAAAAGGAACTACAGTGGAGACTCTAGGTAGAATATGAACCTACAAGAAAGTAGGTGTTGGCAGGTTAAGGTATAGTGTATAGAGAGTGTAGGGTTTGAGGTTCAGGGCTTTAGGCTCTTATGAACGGGGTTTCGTTGGGCTGTTGCAGGGTCTAGGGCTTGAAGGTTTATGACGCCGCGGCTCGTCAAGGGGCTGTGGGATTTTAGGATTCCGGTCGTGATGGTTTCGCATTTTGGGGTTCGGACAGCAGGGTGTAGTGTCTGGGGTCTGAGACTCCTAAACGCAAGTTGCGTTTCCTTAAGCCTCAACCCGCTCCTTCCTGCGGTCACATTCAGGCCCCAGGAGCCCCCAATTCCCCGTATACTCAAGCAAGAGGGGAGTTTCCGAAAATAGGGGACCCTAACACAGGAACCTAAATAGTAGGATCCTCATTTGAGGACCCCAAAATAAGGTACCCCCCCCAGTTTTCAGAACCTCCCAAAAACCTGAAAGCACCTCCAGTTGTAGGGATCTTCAATACACCGGTGTACGTGACTCTGAAGGGATCTTTGATGTTGTGATCTTGGAGTTAATTCCTTAGCTTGGGCTCTCTGGTGTTCAGGGTTCACGGTCTCTGGGGTTTAGGGTTTAGGGGGTTTAGGGTTGAACGGGTTTAGGTTTGGGTCTAGGTTTCAGGGTCTTGAGCTCAAAGTTCACCCTTCGCCGCATGCCCTAGCACCCTCTACAAGCCCTGAACTGGAAACTTGAAGCCTCTAGGCTCCAGGCCCTAAACCTGTCCACCTTTTGGGATCCTTATGCAACCCTCAAACAAGAGATCCTCCACCAAAAGCCTCTAACCCCAAACCCTCAGCTGTACACGCTAAGCTCTGTGCGCATCTTTCCCGAAACCCAAGAGCCCTAAAACCCCAAAGCCCTAAAAACCCTAAACTCCAAAACCCCTAAACCCTGAAACCCCTGTAAACCCTAAACCCTAAAACCCCTGAGCCCTAACACCGCTGGAACCTGAAGACCCCTGAACCCTATACCTGTCCAGGGCTTCTGGCCAATGTCTCCAGAGGATATCCCGATCGCGGAGAGCTGCAAGGTCCCTTTCTTTGCATTGGGGTGTATAGGTTCTAGGGTTGAGGGTTTAGGGTTGAGGGTTGAGGCTTTAGGGTTGAGGGTTGAGTCGAGGTTGCACGGTTGAGGGTTCAGGGTTGAGTCGAGGGTTTAGGGTTTAGGATTGAGTGTTTAGGGGTTAGGGTTCTGGTTTATGATGTAGGGTTAAACTAGTTGCTTAGGCTTCAGGGTTTGGAGGTTAACTTACTCTTGCGGCTTTAATTGTTGGAATAGGTTTCTGGGCCGGCCTGGCCGAGGTTAGCATATAGGGTTGGGTCTGCGAAACAAAGTCGACAACTCTGAACCCACAACCACAAATTCCAGGCCTAACCTATCCCCTCAGCCCTTCTTCGGGTTCCTCAAAATGAAATTTCCTACACAAGGTGACGCGGGGCCGTCCAAGTAAAGTGTCAAGTCCTAAATCTCCAGGCCGGACGCCCTCCATGCCTGAAGCCTGCGCCCCAAGCCCTAAACGATAAACGACCTTACCTACAGTCTCCATTGTAGTTCCTTTTTTTGGTTTAACCAATTATATAATTAGGATCCTATAAGGTAACCCTAAACCCTAAACCCTAAAACCCTAAACCCTAAACCCCAAAAAGGAACTACAATGGAGACTATAGGTAAAGCCCGAGCCCGTAAGATTGTAAGGGTCCTACCGGAAGTCAGTCCTGGGTTCAGGGTTTAGGGTTTAGGGTTTAGGGTTTAGAGATATTCTTGATGGACAAAATCCTGCATTACCCTTTATAAGGAATATACCATAGTTCCCATAGTTTAGAGTCCTTAGGGTCATGCAGGATTATGTCCATCAGCAGTAGTGGTATGTAAGCCGGAATAATCTACCTCTTTAGGGTTCCTTATTATGATTTCCCTTTTAAGTCCTTCAAAAGGTAGGTTCTTCCGGCTTAAGGTAGGGTTTAGAGATATTTGGGATGTTGCCGAAGTGCCAGGTCAGCCGCGATGATCAAGTTGAGGCTCCCTCCGTGGGCATTTCACCGTCAGAACTTAGGGGTACTTCGAAACATTTTTTCAATTTTTGGTGATTATAATCCCTAAGAAGCAGCTAAAATTATCAAATTTTAAGCCAAATTTTCCATTTTTCAACCATAAAGTTTAAAGTTTATAAATTTTCATTGAAAAATTATAACTTTTGCTAGGGTTCTAAGTTCAGTATAAGTCAGCGGCGGGGCGGGGGGGGGGGGGGGGGGGGGGCTGGGGGAAGTCTGAGGGTCGCTAGGCTTTCGGGTTCAGAGCTTTTGGTTTAGGGTTTAGGGCTTAGGGTTCAGGGTTTAGGGTTTAGGGTTCAGGGTTTAGGGTTCAGGGCTCTTGGTTTAGGGTTTAGGGTTGAGGCGCTGTAGGGTGGAGAGTTTGTGTACATTTCGTGTCACAGGCACTAGCAGCAGTAGCTTTCGTTGTCGAGCTTGTTGTGGTAGTCGTGGTAGTCGCGGTCGTCGTCGTCGTCGTAGTCCTGTTTGCCTCCCACGATGAGGCTCGAAGCCCCAGCTTTTTTTTACTGCTTTTCTCTGAAGACTCCTGCTGTGTCAGTCAGTAGAACTCTATGTTTGCTTTTCTTGTCTTTGCTGTTCTCACTCTGTAACCTACGACGATTGTCATGACTCGCACTGACATCTATCAGTGGTTGAGGGTATTAACCTTCAGCCGTAATTTCTCCGGTCTCATCTTCAACTTCATTGCAAGGCGAGTTTTTCCAGGAGGCAGGTTCTACCGTTTTCTTTGGATCTGTTCCGACAGAAGCGTTCCGAAAACCACCTCTTCATCTGCAAGCCTCACCCAGCAAGGTTATGAGTTCTGCTACTAGATGAGATTCAATTCCCCACATTTGCTGCATTCTCTTTGCACCCTGCAGGACGTGCTGTCCGCTTTGATGGAGCAAGGTATCCTTGCGCGGTCCTCCGTGTGCCGCACTGAGGGGGCGCTAAGTTTTCGGGTTCAGGGTATGGGAGTTTCCGAAAATTAGTGGTGCCTTATTTGTGGCCCTCAAAATAAGGATCCTACAACTCACATATGGGGCTACGAGCATGGCTGCTTTAGGGCAAGAGGCACGGATAACGGGGTGGAGGATTCAGTGTTCAGACGTTTGCAAGTTGTATCGGGCAAGCATAGTGCAGCGAGGTTCCAGTAGATGCGCACCCTAAACCCTAAACCCTAAACCCGAAGCATGTCAGCGGTTTCCAGAGGGTTCGAGAGACCTTGGCAGTCATAGAGTCGCGTGTAGGGTGTAGTTGTCGCCTGGAGCTTTTTTTTCGTGTAGTTAAAGGATCATGGGACTTAGTAACTAGGGTTATTTTTAGGGTAACCATACTTACAGCCCCAATTATGGTACTTATAACCTTACTTACTAAGTCCCATGATCCTCCAAGTATCATGGGGCTTGCCTGCACAACCAGGAGAAACGCTGGACCGCAGTATCCACAAACCCAGCTCTCACTTGCTTATGAAGTTCTTTGTGTACTAAGCCCTTACAACCAGAGAGCCCTCAGTCAAATCGCTGCATGGTCCCAGACCCTAGACCCCTCAGCTACCGTCTAGTATATCTCCCAGAGGGTCCAAGTAGTCCTGGTTTTTGGTACCTGAAAAGGCCCTAAAGTCCTACAATAGGGAGTACTTGGACCCTCTGGGTCTTAAATACCCACTATTCAAGACCATGAAGGCTCTAGTAAGGAGCACTTGGGGGCGGTCCCGTGTGCCAGTGTTCTGTTCCCAGACCACCGGGAGGATCCAAAAAGTAGATCCCTTAATGGGGATTCCTGACTTAGTAGTATAGGGTCCCAAATTAGGGGATCTACTTTCTAGGGTTTCAAAACCCTACCCCAAAACCCACGCACCAGGCGCTTCCTCCATCCCTCAGACAAGTGCTTGTAGCTTCAATTTAGGGTTCAGGCCTCGAGAAACTCCAGTGTTACTTGGGAGTTTCCGAAAAAATAGGGGGCCCTAACATAATACCCGATATAGTAGGATATCCTTATCATGAGGATACCCAAATAAGGTATCCAAATTATTGGAAACTCCCGTTTGAAATCTTGAGCTCTCACTCCCCTTCAGGAGGTTAGGGTGTTGGAAGTTTGGGTTCAAGTCTGGGCTTTAGGCTTTAGGGTTTCGGGTCCCGAACCCTACAGCCAAAACCATAAACACGAAAACCCTAAACCCTACAGCCCAAACCCGAGTTAAGGGCGTTTGACCCAAACGCCCGGCCCACAAATAACATATCTAAATAATTGGGATTTGGTTCCTTAAGGGTTCTTTAGAGATTTCTATACTTGATATGGGCTATAACTATATTCATCCTACTTACCGTGCGGTCAGTAAGCACTTCTTTCGGGCACTGCAGCTGGATCTCAGAAGTTGTGAGCCATCTTGCCATGCCGGTTCCAGCTACTGCATCAGAGGGTTTGGGACGTTCTCAGGTGGAACACGCACCGAGGGCGAGGAAGTCGTAGACACGGCCTCCGTTGAAGTCGCTAGTGCGTCGGCATCGGTGATCCGAGTGAGGTGGAGTACCTGAGAGCCAGTGCAGGGCGAGGTCCTTGAGTGCGGAGTCCACATCCGACTTGCTTGTCGGCAGTTCCAAAAAATGTGAGGTGGAGGACTTCATGTAGCAATTCGTCACCTTCCGCCTCGTCCATCGCTCAGTTCCAAAACAAATTGCCAGGGACGCCAAAGCCTTCCAATTCTGGTATATACACCTTAAATTCTAGTAACGAGCCCCCCAAAGACTTGGGCTGGAGTGTCTGGGACCTTAACCCCCCAGACAACCCTAAACCCCTCAAACTCTAAACCCTAAACCACATGAGCCCTACACCCTGCACGCCCTATCCCCTAAGCCCACCCTCAACATTACATGCCAGTAGGGTTATGGGCCTAGGGTGTTGGGTTCCGGGTTTAGCTTCTGAAACCCAAATCCCAGAGCCCCAAACCCCTGAACCCTTAAATCCTAAACCCTGAACCCCGAAACCCTAAACCCTAAACCCCTAATCCCTAAACCGCAAAACCCTAAACCCTAAACCCCAAAACCCTAAACCCTAAACCCCTAAACCCTAAACCCCTAAACCCTCAACCCCTGAACTTCCCTAAACCCTTAAATCCCCCGACAGGGACACCCTGAGCCCAAGGCCCCCCCAAAATTCCCGAACCTTTAAGCCAAAGCCAAAAACCCTCAGCCCCACAAGATTTGAATCCCTGAACCCTTAAATCCCCTAAACCCCAAAACCCCAAAACCCTAAAACCCCCAAAACCCTAAACCCCTTGAAATCCCCGACAGGGACCAGAGCCATGCGGCTCTTTTTCTGCTCCTCCTGAGACCGAAGAGCAAGTCCCTGCGCCCTCCTCGGCTCCGAAGGGTTCCTTAAAGGGGTATAAGGGTTCTTAAAGGGCTCCTTAAAGGGATCTATAGGGTTCCTTAAAGGGATCTTAAAGGGCTCCTTAAAGGGATCTATAGGGTTCCTTAAAGGATCTTTTGGGTTCAGGGTTTAGGGGTTTAGGGTTCAGGGTTTAGGGGTTTAGGGGTTAGGGTTTAGGGTTTAGCGTTTAGGGTTTAGGGGTTTAGGGTTTAGGGTTTAGTTGATGATAGAAATCCTGCATTACCTTAAGGGCCCTAGATGGTATATTCCTTATTCTGGGTCATGCGGGATATATCTCATCAGCCGTAGTGGGAGGTTTTGGGTTTGGGAAGTTTCGGGTTTAGGGTCAAGGTTTAGGGTTTGGGGTTCCGGGTTTAGGGTTCAAGGTTCAGGGTTTGGGGTTTAGGGATTGAGGTTCAGGGTTTTAAGTTCAGGGTTCAAGGTTTTGAGCTTGGGGTTTGGAGTTTTGAGGTTCAGGGTTTATGGTTGGGGGTTCAGGGTTTCAGAATGTGGTAGAAGGTTTCACGCAGCTGTTGGAGAGGTTCGGGTTCTCGTAAGTCCAGAGTTTCATGAAAGTTTGCAGGCCTTATCTAGAATGCCCAGTAGTACCCTCATTCCCTTTTTGTAGTCCTAGGTTCCTTATAAAGTTACCCAATACCAAAAAGGGAGCCTTTTTTTCCTAGGTTAATGGGCATCCTATTTATGAGGTTGCCTTGTGAGGTTTGATGTCGCTTTTGGGCTGGGGCCGGTAGAGTTGAGCCATTTTTTGCACGATGTTGAAGGGCTCTCGAAACTTAGGATACGGAGGCGTCCTCCCTTTCCGAGCTTTTTTGGGACCGCGCGACCCTATACCCTGAAGCCTGAACCCCCAGCCGAGAATCCTAAACCCGACACCCTAAACCCTAAACCCTAACCCCTAAACCCTAAAGCCGCAACCCTACACCCTAACCCCTAAACCCCCGGACCATGGGAGACCTGAATCCTTAGCAGCCGGATTTGAAGGTTTGTCTTTTCGGAAGGGTTCGGGATGGTAAGCCAACGGCCCAAGGGTCAGTGACTTACGGTTTAGGGTTTATGGTTTAGGGGTGAGTGTGTTAGGACTGAGGGCTTTTTTTTCGTACAGGGGCCCTTAACACCAAAACCCTATAGAACCCTCAAAGGAACCCTTGCAGTAGACCGCTAAAGGAACCCTTATAGTAGACCCTTAAAGGAACCCATAAGGAAAACCGTAAGCACATGGACCCTTAACCCTAAACCCTGATAGAACCCTTATGGATCCCTTAAAGGAGCCCTTATGGTACCCTTAACGGAACCCTTACAGGAACCCTTAAGGGAACCCTTAGAGAAAGCTTGACAGGCGCTTCCGCCACCTGCCCAAAGAGCAGACGCTGAAGGTTGCCTTGAACGACCTCAACGTTTCTGGCACGGACCGCCTCGGATGTTTAATTTAAAGACTATTCCTTTGTTTAATTACAGTAGGGGATAGACCTTAAATTATAGTAGGATCCCTAATATGATTTAAGGAATCTTCCTTTTAGGGCTATTGAGGTTTGAGGCTTAGAGGGTGTAGGGTGTTTTAGGGTTTAGGGGTTTAGTAGGTTTGAGGCTTAAGGTTTCGGATGTTTTGGTGATTTTAGGGTTAAGGTTGTTTAAGCTTTTTGGGGGGGTTTTGGGTTTGGGTTCCGGATTCAATATAAGGACTCTTGTCTGCATTTTGGGAGTTTCCCCAAAAAGGGGACCTTGATGTAGCACCCTAAATAGTAGGATCCTTATTATTATAAGGACCCCAAAATAAGGTAACCCCCAATTTTCGGAAACACGAAACCTTAGACCCTTTTTGTAGATCTATTTAAGGAACCCTTATAGATCCCTTTTAAGGTACCCCTAATTTTCGGAAACTCCTTTTTCGCACCAGCTAGCCCCATCCTGCCGCCTGCTTTTCGAGCCCTCTGAACAAAACCTTGCTCCGGAAGTCATCCCAAGCACGCAGGGATCCCTACGATGATTTAGGTTATACTGCTTAATAATAGGGGATATTTAAAGCCTATGGATCCCTTATAGATCCCTTAGTTCAGGGATGTTGGAGTCTCTGGGAATGTTGAGGATCTTCCGAGGAGAGGGCTGCGGACGTACTGTGCAGGGGTCAGGGGCTTGGGCTCCTCAAGGGTTTAGGGTTTAGGGTTTTAGGGTTTAGGGTTTTAGGGTTTAGGGTTTCGGGTTTTAGGGTTTAGGGTTTGGGGTTTAGGGTTTAGGTTGTTTGGGGGTTTAGGGCTTTCCCGAAGGGTCCATAGGACACTGTAGTTTGGGATTCGGTTTTAGGATTGTAGTTATGTTGGTTACTGTTTTCGAAGAGTATATGATAATTAGGTACTTGGACCCTTGGGGTTTGGGGCTGAGGAGCCCGACAACCTAATTTTCCCTAAGCCCTCATATAACCTTTGTCACAGTAGGGTAACAATTTACATTCTTATGGGTACTTAAACCCAATAAGGAGTAAAAGTTCAAATTTTTAATCCTATCCCAACCATGAACTAGTAACCCTAGGCCTGACTGACAGTTCAGGCCTGCAGTTCAGGGTCTATAGGGCTTAGGGCTGCGAAAAGATATCGTCTGGAGGAAGTCGACGCAGGTCTGAACGCTTCATGAATGTATATGAGCATCATGACGACCATGTGAAGCATGTTCATGGTGATGATGGTGAGTGGTACCTGTGGTGTTGAAGAGGATGTCCACCAGCATGATCAGATTGTGGTGATACAGGCCGGTGCCTTTTCTCGTGACCAGGCCAAGAGGTATCACAGTGATGCTGGCGTCCCAGCTGCCCAGATTCGTGAGGGACGTGCGGATCACCATGCCTCTCGCAGCAACAGGTCAAAATCGACGAAAAACACAAAATGCACCACACCTTAAAGACAAACCTTGACAGCAATGATCCTCAACCCTCAACCCTCAACCCTATACCCTAGAGCCTAAAAACCCGAAAACATCCTGAAACCCAAAACACTACACCCCCAAACCCAAAACCCGCAATGATGCGCAAGGACACCCAACTCATAGTGCTGGTCCAGGTCTCCATCGGCCTAGGCCCCAGACGACACGCAGAAGCCTCTGGTAGATCGGGGTTCAGGATTCAGGGTTACCTGGCCCCCCAAAAGTATGAATGACGGTCTTTTATCGGTGTGGGGCCATATGATACCTAGTCTTTCGGGGGTAGGTAGGACCTCTGACAAAATGTCCCGCCACCGTACCTTGATAGGGATCACGGTCAGTATAAAGACCCCGCCTTCATGGCTCTGAACATTACGTTTTCCTTCCTGGATCCTCTACTAAGACGCACACCCTACAATGTACAACCTCAAAGCCTCAAAGCCCTAAACCCTGAGCCATGCTAAACCCCAACCCCTAAGCCATCCTAAACCCGAAACCCTAAGCTATCCTAAACCATACAGTCTAAGGGGCTTGGCTTAAGCCATCCTCAAACCTATAAACCCTAAAGACCCAAACCCATTATCCCTGGCAGCCCCCCGAGCTTCGAAGTCTCAAGCCCATGCCAACGAGGGAAGCGAGTTTAGGGTTGAACCCCCAGCTTTGAACCCTAAATACCCTAAACCCTAAACCCTAAATGCCCTAAACCCTAAACCCTAAACCCTAAACCCTAAACAGTACACCCTAAACCCTAAACCCTAAACCCTAAACAGTACACCCTAAACCCTAAACCCTAAACCCTAGAACCCTAAACCCTAAACAGTACACCCTAAACCCTAAACCCTAAACCCTAAACAGTACACCCTAAACCCTAAACCCTAAACCCTAGAACCTTGCACGGAACACCCTGAACCCTCAACCCCAAAACTGGCACCCTGCACTCGAAGCCTCCTAAGTTCGACTCGTCGAGGCCGTACCCTTTTGCCCTTTCCTAGGACCCAGAGTAGGCCCGTATTCCCTTTTTTAGGGTTTAGGTTACCTTATAATCCCCTTTAAACCAAAAAGGGCACCCTTTTTATTCCTAGGTTACTCTAATGTCTAGTTTCTATTTTGGTCCCCTAATTCAAGCAGCAGATACCCTGATTATGAAATTGTAACCTATATAACTAGTGTAAAACTATATTAACTTGATTCTGACCTCATCATTATAACCTTATTATAGCAGAATTATGACCTTGTTCTACCCTCATTATAACCCATTATAACCCTATTCTAACCGTACGATATCCTTACTATGACCTTGCCATAGCCTTATTATACCCTTTTTATACCCTTATGATAAAAAGGGCTACACAGAAACTTAGGTTACGACCCGATCACCCTGGAGCTGCTTCCCCAGATCGAGGAGGTCTCCTGGGAAGCCTTGGTTCGAGGGTTTCTGGGGTTTTTGGTGTGGGGACTTGGGGGTAGGGCTTAGGGGTATTGGGTTTAAGGTTTAGGGTTTAGGGCTGAGGGGTATTAAGGTAGTTTTTTTGTGGTTTAGGGTTTGCTGTTCGGGCTTCGGGTTTTGGGTTTAGCATGTAGGGGTTGGTGCTTGGAAGCCGGGCGAACGTGATTAAAGGGCCTGATGCTAATTGGTGCTATTCTTTGTAGAGGCTCCGAATATGTTGTAATCTGGGCTAGTAGAGAACTCCGCCACACTCTACTCTAAAGATGAAGGCCTGCATGCTTAACAGGCCAGTCTTCTGAAGCTGAAGCAAGGCTGAGGTGTTGTGGATTTGGGAAATCCAGCCGGCGGCCAAGCCTATAATGCCAGTCAAGGGGGTAGTTATAGCCAGGAACAGGCATGCGCGCGACCCAAAGGTTTACCTACAAGTGCCGTCAAGTGCCAAAAGACGTTCAAGCAGACAGAAACATGAATACACAGCAGGTCGTGTCACACCACGCAATATGGTGCATTGCGATGTTATGTTATATGTAAGTACGTATGCATGTATAGAGGCAGTGGCATGGCATATATTGTATCCTGTATTATGCACTCCCTCGCCTGCGTTGACACGAGGTTCAGGGTTTCAGGTTTAGCGTGCAATTGGGTTGAGCGTTATTGGGCAATGACATCTGTTTTTCTGGGTAGCGGAAGGTTGCCATACAAGACGGATTTAACTGGCAAGTGTGGTTCCATCCTGAACCCTGTTGCCGTAATCATTAGCAGCTTGCATTTGCAGTGGCAGTTGCATCACTGGCAGACTGTCGCCAGACCGTGGTCCTGCGATGAAATCACCACACCTCTTTCCCACGCCTCCCCGAATTTAGGAGCCTAAATAACTACCACTACTTTTTTGTGTTTCCTCATTTGTTTATAGTATAAAAGGCCCCAAAACCCTTTTCTAACAATTAAGATTCTCCGGGGAGCCCTCCTCATAACTTTACCATGCTATACTGCGATACTGACATCCCTAGTGCAGCTTTTAACAATTTTAAGGCCGGCTAAATTTAGTCCTAAACTCTCAGCCCTGCTCGTTTTTTAGCCTTAAGCTGGTGGCGGCATTCATGAACCCATGCAGGACGACTCCGAAGAAGAGGCGGCTGGGTGCATGGCATGGGTGAAGAGCGCCAAGGACGAAGCACAGTAATAACAAGTACTGTTTGCAATAGCTGTGGTACTGAAACAGCAGAAACGCAAGTAACCAGCAGGTGTTTTTGTGTTCATTCGCCCAAAAGCCAAAACCCCAAACCCTAAACCCTAAACCCTAAACCCTAAACCCCAAACTTCGGGCTAGTGTGGCCGTGGTTCTCTTGGAACTGCTGTCCTGGCCTGGTCTTCAGGTGCCCCTGTTAGTACTGTTGATGGACAAAATCCTGCATCACCCTTTATAAGGAATATACCATAGTTCCCATAGTTTAGAGTCCTTAGGGTCATGCAGGATTATGTCCATCAGCAGTATGATATTGTCAAAGTAAAGTATAACACAATACGATACAATATAGAAGAAGAACGTAATATCGATGGCCAGTGTTCATTCGTTTATCAATGATCAACCCTAAATGCTTAACATAGAAGCCTAAGAGTTGCCAACTTTATTGCTTAGGGATCCTTGTTACAAGTACATGGTGACCTGCGCCAAAATCGTATTTCAGTCATGAAGTCGCCTGTAATATAGGGGTGTTCATAGTTAGTTACCTATACTATGCTGGGGATTATTATCAAGTATAATGGGCCCAAAACCCTATTCTACTTATTAAGACCCCCTACATTAGAGTACCCCACTCTAGATCCCTTATAGACCCCTTTTTAAGGTTCCCTTTTAAGAAGGAATCCTACTCGAATCATTAAGGCCCCTTTAATCCTCGACTCCTTGGCTCCAGGCTAGGATCAAGACTCGACCCGAAGCCCTCCAGTCTTTGCCCTCGAGCATTCAAGCCTTAAGCCCTAAGCCTTTCATGCTTAGAATAGGGCTCCTTGAAGGGATCCTTAAAGAAATATATAGTAGGGTTCTATAACATAGGGGGCCTTGAGCCCCAAACCCTTCACTCCTTAAAGGAATTCTTACCGGGATCTGTAGTAGGGCTCTTGAATAGAAGGGGCCTGGAGCCCCAAACGCTTAAGGTAAACCTTGGCAGGATGCCCCAAACGCCCTGTAATAGAGCCCGTATAATCCTAAATAGTGGGTATTTGGGGTATATTAGAGGATACTTGGGGCGGGGGGTCTAGGCCCTTACATAACCCTAAGCCCTGACCAGCCGTCAGGTTTGTCATATTAAATACTACAGGATTGTACATTTAGTTACACTTCATCTTATGTGTATGTGTAATACTATCTGCTACAAGGGGCAGAGAGAATTGGGGCTCAAGGGCCTGGATGCCGTACAGGGTGTGAGGCTTAGGGTTTTACGTTTTACGGGTATTAGGGCTTGGGCTGCAGGTTAAACGTGTTTTGGGTTTGGGTTTTGGGCCCACACTGCAATCACAAGCCCAAACCACCCGAAAGCGCTGACAGATGCCGCACGAACTGTCGGGCTGGACGGAGGACATCGTGTTGTTGATCGTCAAGTGACGCGCCATCCGATTAGGGTTTAGGACGGGCTGCGGCTTCAGGTGAATTTGTTTTAGAGGTCGTAGGTTCATTCGAGGATGTTGTAAGCTATAAAGGATCAAGTGATGCCCCATATTTTCCGGTTTCAAAGCACAGACTTGAATGATGGGGGCTGAGACTTGAGGCTCAAGGCTCAAGTATTTGGCTTTGCACCTATTTGTGTGTACGGAGTTTGGTTTTCGGACGTAGGCTTCTGCCTTTTGGGTGTCGGGAGGCGGGAAGCAACAGTGTCATAAGAGTTTTTCTGTCGCCTTTCCTGTCAGTTTGTGGCACAAGTGATGCCCGATTGAGATGCTCATGTTGAGGGTCAAACGAAGAAGAAGAGGCTGACACTTGTGTCAAGCGTGTATGAAGAACTTGAAGGGACAAAGAGCCGACAAAGCAAAGTCAGGTAGCAACGTCAGATTCAGGGTTTAGGGATTGTGATCAAGTGTGTATACACGTGTGCATGCGGTGGGTGCACTTCTTCAGGCGGCTCACCCGCTTATCTCGTGCTTGCGTCAGCAGGTAGTCCCGCCGCAACCACCCCAACTTTGCCCATTTGGGGAAAACGAGCAGTAGGAATCATCAAGGGGAAACCTCAAGTGGCCGGAGTTCGAGGCAATACCCTAAGGGTCCATGTACTCATATAGTATATACATGGGCCTTAATGTAGTCCCCATATAGGTACTTTGAGGCTCATGTATCTCTATATGGGTACATGGACCCTTAGGGATAGACAGCCGGGTGCCTTCAGGTACTATTGTCCTATCAAAGAGATCATCGTTACCTTGGGCGTGGGCCTCAGCATTGTTCCAGTGATGTCTGTTCTTCGTTCCCTAATCCCTAAACCCCTAAAACCCTAAGCCCTGCCACCCTAACACCCCTAAACCCTAAACCCTAAACCCTAAACCCAACCCTAAACCCTAAACCCTAAACCCTAACACCCCAAAACCCGCCCTAAACCCGGAACATTAAATCCTAATCAAGCCCTCGTAGGGCCCCAAAAGCCCCTGCAGGCTTCAACCTAGACCCCAAAGGCCTAAAAAATCGCAAAAGTTTTCAGCCCGAAAACCCGAATACTACACCCAAAACCCAATTCTAGCGATTGAGGCACACTTATTGTGTTGAGGGTAAGTCTCGAAATCAGCGACCGGTTCTTCAACGTCTGGGAGGTTTGAAGTTCCTCATGTTTCGGCGGAGTCTTTGTCTCTTCATAGCGGCACCTAGACCTCGCAAAGGAGCGTCGTGACAACATCGTCTTGTCGACAGAAGCTGGCATGGCCTGGCGACTGCAGACCAAGGGAGCTCTCGGTGACAATTGCCAGTTGATGCAGATGTCATTGGCCATCCGAAGCCTTGCTTCAGCACTCCAGTGGTGAAGGCGACCTTTGCCTGGATGTGGTTCAGTGGTACACCTTTCTACTTTCAGGTTTCTGGGTTCCTATTTAAAAATAAGAAGCCTCAAAAAGTATATACTTTTCCCCAGTGGGTTACTAAACAGCCTAGGTAAGAATGGGAGTGTTGGAAGACCCGGGACTGAGACCCCCTACATTCAAAGCAATCATAGCTAGGGACCACTTTGGCCCACACTGGGTCCTTGGGTGCAGGGTTCATAGGGTTTAGGGCTTAGGGATTTGGGTTTAGTGTTTGGCTATGCAAGGCAGAGCAGACCCCGGGGGATGGGACAAGGCCCCGGGTAGGAGGTTCCTCACAGTGCCTTTCTTTCAAAAACAGTAGTTCATAAGGTTTAGGGTTTAGGATAAACTCACGACCCGTCTTCAGGAACCGAAGCATGCGACAACCGTTGGGTTGCAGAGCTTGCAAGATGGGAGTTGTTTCTCGATTTTCCCATGCACTAAAAAATCTTTACGGCTTGGGGTGTACCATCTTGGGTAGATTGGTGGTGCCCCCTCGTGCTACGACAGTCAGCTGTCATAGGGCTAACATAGCAAAAAATGGCATAGCCGTCAGAGGAAGTTTCCCCAAAGTAGGGGTCTGAGTGTTGAGCAATCGTATCCCCCAAGTCACTACATAGTTATCGTAGACTATACCCCCCAAACCGTTTGCGAATTGTTAAGGCTCCTCTGTGAGATTCCGTGACGCAGCTGTGGATTGGGGAAACAGGGGCTTTTTTCTTGTTTGCATGTCCTGGCTCGTCTGGCCGTAAAGTCCTAGGTGCTTCTGGGCTATTTTGCACTTTCTGTTGTCGGCTGACTGTAGAACCCTGGCCGTGAATAGCGTTGGGTGTTGTCGAAATCGATGCAACGTAGATTCAGCCCGAAAGACCAAGAACTTTCCGCCCCAACTTTAAGCTAATTCCTAAGCGCCTTAGCGCCGTAGCCATTTTGGCTCAAGGTCGACACTCTCTGCTCGAGACGCATCTTTCTACTTTTCACTTTTCGGAATCTCTTGGATGATGGCTGCAAAGCCCCGCATGACTTCAATGACCAAGAACGAACTCGCTGTACTGGCGAAATTCACAGCTTCAACAGCGAGCCAGACAGCCGGTGGTTTGGTCGAGAAGTCCGGGACGACCAGTCGAGTTGATGAGCTGCTGGCTAACGGCTCTGCCATGACAGTCCCTGTACCTCTCCTGCCGAATGGATCAGTGGAGGCCCTGGTGATTCTGATCTGCCTTGTGGCGAACCCGCTCCCTGGCACTGCCATCATGGTGCTGCTCGCATACTGCGCCTACTTCACCGACGACAAAGGCCTGGCAAACACAATTGGCATGGGCGTCCGTGATTATGCCTTGCGCGAGGGTGAGTCTGCAGTCGAGTTCATGCAGCGATACTACCAAGAGTTTAATGGCACTCCTAACGAAGCGGTCATGGAGATCCTGAATGACGAGAAGAGCCCCACTGGCTGCTGCCTCTCTATTGCTGTGTGCATGCTCCTGCTTATCTGCGCTAAGCAGCAAAGTGGAGCAACGGCGGCCACCTATATGCGCAAGCGTCTCACGGCCTTCAAGAGAACGTTCGAACTGATATGTCCTGAGGTTAACCTGCTTGATGGACTGACAAACCCTGCCTTTGTGGACGAGGTAGCCTAGATCGCGAGAGCCGCCCCTAAGCTGGTGGCGACGCTTTTCGACGTGGTGCGAAACGTGTCTGCTTCTGCGTCTGAAGCAATCTCGCGACCAGCTACTACGACCCTCTCGCTAGTAGCGTTTTCTCAGATGACTCCATTAGTTTTGGCACTGAGGTTCGCTCTCACGACCCCAGGGATGGATTCAGTGCCGGAGCTTACTGTGGAGCTCAAGAGATTGGCTGCCGGCCTCCTTGCGGTCGAATCGAGCAATGAGCGGCTTGAGTTCGCCCGCATCAGGGATGTTTCTGGCGCCGGACTCCTTGCTGGAAAGAGCTTGCCGAATCTGGCGACAATCGGCAAGCGCATTGCTATCCAGATGGAAGGCGATCGGTGGTCGCAAGTGAAGCTCCCGGCAGGATCATCAGAAACGGTTGTGGCAGCTGGAATGTTCATGCACGGCATGAACGCTACTAAGATTATAGAGATTGGCGAACCAAGGGAGGCACCCGACGATGAAGTCTGAGCACTGGTGTCGATCTTGAGACTCGGAGCAAGCCATCCAAGCTAACCCGCGACTCGTCTTTCGTTGCTTGTGATGCGCGCGAATCAAAAAAAAAACTTCGTTTGCGTCTGTCGACTCTGCGATCCGCCGAGAAAAAAGGGCCTTAGCCCTTAAACCCTGGACCTGTTGAACCCCAAACCCCACCCTACTCGGAACCCACCTTCTGCGTCCTAAGTCGTAGATCCTAAATTTCATCCCCGCCGGCCCCGAAGCCCTACCCTACAGTTTAGGGGTTTAGGGATTCAAGGGTTTAGGGTTTAGGGTTTAGGGATTCAAGGGCCGCGACCGGGTGCTGAGGCAGCTACTACACCCAGAGGTGCAACCCTCTGAAGGCCAGTCCTGATTGATCTTCGCACCGTTTAAGAGGGTGGAGTTTAAGGTTCGGTTTGGGTACGGCCCCCACTCAGTAGTAGTTTAATAATATTCATAATACAGATATATTAGGACCTTAATAGTAGCCCTATTTTAGACTCTTACTGTAAGGGGGCAGTACCTAAGGTTCGGTGTTTGGGGTTTGAGGGCTCAGGGTTTAAGTTAGGGTTTATGGTTCGGGGCATGGTGATTAGAGCTTGGAAATTAGACTTCTGGGGTTGGCACAGACGCCTTGAAGTTTTCTTAGGGGTACTTAGTAAATTTCAATTTTTGGCTATTATAATCCCTAAAAACAGCTAGACTTATGATTTTTGCTAGGGTTCTAAGCTCAGTATAGTTTTCGCTTCAGGAGTTGAAGACTGAAGGAGTGTTGAGGGTCGCCAGCAGTTGACATGTGGGTGGTTGTCAAAATTAGGGTGCCTTTTCGGGTCCCTTTTCGGGTCCTTATTAGGGTTTAGGGTTTAGGGTTTGGGGTTTATAACACGGCACTTAATTTTTAGGGCACCCAACAAGGGACCCTAATTTTGACAACCACCCATGTCTGTTGCGGAGCTCCTTCTGCACAGCTAGTCCTAAACCCTAAACAACAGGGTGCGGCATCGTCTATGCACGCCCAAATGGGCAGTTCCGTCGTGACGGCGAAAGGCCATTGCTACATTTTTAGGGCTCCTGGTTCTACTTTCAGTCTACAAGTCCTGAAGAAGGTCGGCTGTGTGGGGCTTCAGGTCGACCCCAAACCCGAGACACAGGACAATAAACCTGCCACACGCAAGGTCATGATGGAACCAGTGGAAACCTGCTGGTTCGAACAGAGGCATGGGGTTAGGATTAGGGTTTAGGCATTTGGGTTTGGGGTTTTGGGTTTAGGGTTTAGGGATTTGGGTTTGGGGCTTGGGGTTTAGGGATAGTAAGGGGCGGCCAGATTGCGTGGTAGATCTGACTATGTACCCTTGAACCTTCCTTCCCTGGCAGAGTAACCCAGCCAAAACTGAACGACTATGGTAGTCCCTAAAACTCTAAACCCTAAACCGTCTTTCAAGTCAGGAAACTAAGCAGCCGGTAGCAGCAGAAAGGCTTACCGGCTAAAGGGCCGAGGTTTGGGGGTTTAGGTTTCGTGGTGGAAGAGGCATGCGGGTTCAGGACTCTAGGACTCTAGGTTTCTAGATTGTCGGTCGGGGATGGGCATGCAGGATTTACAAGGTTTATATTTCCGCCGTGGTCTGCAGAGCTTTATGCAAACATCTCATGTCACACCGAATGGCATTGTCGGTTCGAACACAGCCGCATAGCGTGTCATCAACTGAAGTGTGTGTGTGTGTGTGTGTGTGTGTGTGTGTGTCTTGTCTTACCCTACCCTGCGTGAGGTGCAGCCTATCCTATATACGGTGAAGAAGCAACCCCAACCCCCTGTGGCAAACCCCGAACTCTAAGCCCGTCTTTTAGCTCGAGAGGCATGTAGTAGCTTTTCTTCGCTTATAATATGTCTCTTGTCGCTCGCTCGTAAGACAAACCTGCATCAGTACTGAAAACCTCGGGGCTCACAAGTTCGAAGGATATGCCAAAGCCATATCCTGCTCATTAAGCTCCCTGTGTTAAGCATCTTGTGTGCCTCTCTTTAGCGCTTGCTGGAGTTCCGACACCTGGGACTTTCTTCAACCCTAGCTCACAAACCTTCAGGGTATTAACTGAACCCGCAAAGTGTAACAGGCCCTAGGTTGTAGATTCCCAGACAGCTCTCATCCAGGATGAAGGGCTTGGAAGACTAGTTCGCAACAGGGCCTTTGGCAATAGATTTAAATTAATCTATCCACCGCCATCGCCAAGCTTTCCGAATATTTCTGCAAGTACCAAGGTAATAGTAGTAGCAGCAGTGGTCACGGTCGCGGTGGCGATGCCAGTAGCAGTAAACGTTGCGGTAAAAGTAGCATTAGAAGTAGCCGTGGCAGTAGCAGTAGCAGTAGTAGAGGACGAAAATAGCTGCTGATACTGCCATGTGCCTTGCTTCTAGCCCGATGCTACTTGAACTACATTTAGTGTGCGGCTAGCTTTTACTTCTTCCATGATGCTGATGGTGATGATGAGGATGATGATGATGATTAATACTGCTATTGCCACAACAACAGCCTACTATTACCAGTACTGCAGCTGTTGCTGCTACTACGACTCCTCCTCCTGCTACTTTTACGACTATTGCCACTACCACCAGCACTACTGCTACTGTTGATGATATAAATCCTGCACTGTCTTAAAGACCCTAAACTATGGGAACTATGGTATCTTCCTTTTTATGTGTAATGCAGGCTTTGTATCATCAACCGTATGACGAATTCCTCGCAGGCTAGATCTTTTCATGGCCAAGGGCGAGGCCCCATGCCAGGGTTTAGGGTTTAGGGTTTAGGGTTTAGGGAATTTCGAGACCTAAGACCCTCTGAAGTCGAAGACCTCAATCCCTAGGTACGCTTTAACCAGGTGTCTAGGGTTTGCGGATTTATGCTGTAAGGGTTTGGAGTTTTCAGAGTTTAGGTTCTTGAGGGTTTGCAACCCTAAGCGGGTTTCAGGTTCTTGATTTGCGATCAGGGTAGCTGCCGGAAAGTGGGAGTATGATTATTCTTGTGACTCCCAGGCCACAGAGGTCCTTAAGCTTTGGAGCTCACTTTAGGATTGAGGGACGATACCAGAGGGCCTTAATAAAAGGAACAGGGTTTTGTGTTATATTATCCGCCTATAACTCTAATAAGGAACCCCCCAACATGGTATTGGTAATTATTTAGACTTCTACATAATGGGGCTGCAAGCTTTGTCCTTTAGGGCACCCGAATGCAGTTGTAGTGTGAAGCCGAGAGGCATTCCCAGTCCCTCGTAGTTCTGAGTATTTCGCAATAACAAGTCGCGTTTCTAGTTCCTGCATATCCCCGCACAGAGAACCCCATCGAACCCAACTCCCTCTAACTATGGGATAAGCTTTCTCAAAGTTTTAACAGGCTCCAGATTATGATTTGAGGTATTCTCCATAGCTAAGTGGTGTCAGAACCTTAATACAAGTGCTCCAGCCAGTGTTGGAGGACCCTTATGAAATCCTCTTCAAACCCTATTCAAGCCTGAACGACCTGACCTCATGATTCAGGGGCATCTGATGAACCCTAAACCCAAAACCCAAAACCCTAAACCCTAAACCCTAAACCCCTAAACCCATACGTACCCGGAGCTTTCAACCCAAAACCCAGAAGCACTGTAAACAGGAAGCCCTACATTCTTAACCCAGAAGTACCCCAAGCCCCTAACCTACACCCATGGGTACCCTCGACCTTCAACCCTCCACACTAAAGAGCCCAGAAGTATCCCCAGCCCTAAGCCCTAAGTCCAGTAGTTGGAGCCATAAGTACCCTGAGCCCTAAACATGACACCACCCACAAGTACCCGAAACCCTGATACTTTGAGCCCAAAGCCATATAGAACACATAAGTCCCCCAAACTGTGAACCCTAAATATAAGCACCCGAAGCTCTAACCTCTAAACAACCCATAAGCTTCTTCAACCTTAAATCCTCAAGCTGTAAATACCCTGAGCCCTAATCCCCCAAAGCCCAACCCCAAACCCTAAACCATCCTTAGATACCGTAGGATACCGTGCCCTGAGCCCTATTATCATCCCGGAAGTACCTTAAATCCTCAACCTTCAGCCCTTAACCCGTGACCTACAACCCTACATGCTAAACTTATAAGCTCCCTAATCCCGGAAGCTTAACCTCTGCACCCATAGGTACCCTAATCCTTAAACCCTCCAGTACCCTAAACACGAGAGAACCCTAAACACGAGAGAACCACAAGTGCCCAAAGCCCACGAGGGTTCTCCGGGATCGGAAGTCCCAAAGCAGGTCGCTGCGCCCCGCGTGGACACGGAGTTTGTGTGCTTTGCGGAGCTGTCCCCGAATCCCAAGGACCCAAAGGGCTGAGGGTTTTGAGTTTAGGGTTTCGAGTTTAGGGTTTAGGGTGAGGGGTCAGGCGCTTGGGGTGTCAGGTTTGGGGTTGAGGGTATAGGCATACGGGGTCTTTGGGTATAGGGTTTAGTGATTGGACTGTAAGTGGCCTGACTTATAGCTTTTGGGATTGAGGGCTCTGGCGTGATAGTTTGCTTTTACTACCAACAGCCCCTTTGTATTACTATGTATGCTCCAAAGGCCCGGTCAAAACACAGCCCTAAACCCTAAAACCAAGGGTGCAGGAGACTCGCATCTTCGGAGTTGATTATGGAAAGGATTCTGCGTATGGCAGAGTCGCGCAGTTCAGGGATGTTTCGGATATTTCCTGAACCCAGAGGGTATATACACTACTTTTATGGAATTAGGTACCGAAAGACCACCTCGTATGGTTTTGGGGACCTAATTCCATAATGGTAGTGTATATGGACCCTCTGGGGAAGCCCTAATGAACGCTAGTCTAAAGCGTCTCGGATGGAACGCCAGGGCGAGCAGACTTCTCGGCCACAAGCAAGGTCCGAAACCCGAAACCCCCAGCCTAAAGCCTCACGTTCGAAGTTTGACAGCTTTGCGAGCCAAACCTGGCACATCTTGCGTGAGCCAATGTTGGCAAGTCCTCCTCATACGCGTAAACTTTAACGTGAACCATGGACACTGTCGCTGCGCTCGGTTTCCTTGTGGCCCGTGTACCGAAGCCCCAAGCCCTAAAGCTGGAGCGAGATGCGTAGCCCTAAGTCCCTTCAACTGTTGTCCCGCAGGACTTACGGCTGCTCAATACAGAGCGGTCCGTGCACATGGAGGGCTTGTGCGCCATCATCATCATCATCAGCAGCAGCATCATATTAATCATCATCATCATCAGCATCATCATCATCACGAGCGTCATCATCAGTATCATCACCATCATCATCATCATAATCGCTATCATCATCAGCCTCACCATCAACGCCACAATGGCCATCGTCGTCATCATCGTCATCATCATGATCAGTTTCGTCATCAGCATCAGCATCAACATCAGCATCACTACCACAGCCATCATAGTCTTGACGCCCATCACTTATCGAAAGCCCAAGCAGATCCACAAGAATCCTCATAAAGGAGCCTTACAAACGCTGATGTGCAGGCCCTCGTTATGAAGCTGAATCGAACATCGAACTTTTACCAAAGCCCCGACAGGGCCGTGTGAAGGGAACCCCTAAATCCTAAATCCTAAACCCTGAACCCTAAACTGTATGAGGTACTGTGGGGATGTGGTCATCTGGCAGCCGATTTTCGAGCGCCCCATCGACATAAACATGGACGGTGCCAGTTGCAGCCAGGGCTTCGCAGAACTTGAGGGTTTGGAGGGTTAGTGTAGGGCTTCAGGGGTTTAGGGGTTTAGGGGTTCAAAGTTTAGGGGTGTTTGGCGGTTTAGGGTTTCAGCGCTTTTAGGGCTTTAGGGGTTGTGGGCCTGGGATTTAGGGATTGGGCATGGGGTTTAGGACAGGTTTTGTGCTCAGGGGTGTGTAACCTTTTAGAATAGTTTTCATGGTGGGCGTAGGTTGGGGGTGTTAGGTTTAGCCGCACGACTTCTGGAACCCTAAACCCCTGCACACACTAAACACAGCACCCTAAATCCTAAGTCCGAAACCCAAAACCCTAAAAGCAGGAGATCTAGGCCGCTCAAGCCGATGGTGGAACGTGCCCGACAGCCGACGATGACCAACTACAACGCTGACGACAAAAAGCCAGATCGTGTGGCAGATTCGTACAAGCCAACTATCTTCATCCAAGGAGGTCTGGTCATGATTGTGGCTCGGCACCACCGAAGACATCGGCAGAATGGAATGTTGGCGCAGCAGAGGATGCTCGCATTTAGGGGCCAAAAGAACACATGCACGGTGTTACACCAGTCAGTCATAGCGGACGTATTCCAGCCGGCGGGGGGGGGGGGGGAGCCCTTAGCCGAAAGCCGGAGCCCCAATCGCATGATCCTTAGCCGGAACGCCGTAGCCTTCAAACCCTAAACCCTACATCCTAAACCGGAGCCCCTTCCTAGTCCCTGCGGCTCTGCGAATTATCGTTTCAAACAACCCTGAACTCCATACACACCACTTACGAGAAGCCTTACAACAGCCCTGAAAAAGCTTTCCCCTTAACCCCCATACCATTTACCATACACTACGGTTGATGATATAAATCCTGCATTACCTTAAGGACCCTAAACTATGGGAATTATGGTATATTCCTTATTATTATGGGTCATGCAGGATTTATACCCCCAAACCCTAAACCCTAAAACCCTATAGATCCCTTAAAGGAGCCCCTTAAACGTACCCTTATAGATCCCCTTTAATAATGGATTTAAGTCATCAACACTAGGGGCTGCCGCGGGTTTTTCTGAGGGTTTCGGCTGCCTGAGTTCCAGAACCTGGCCCTGACCCTTAGACCCTGAATTGATAGAAGCAATTAATTAAGGAACCCGTAAGCTTAAACCCCCAACGTTAAAACCATGTGTGTATATATATATATATACATGTATGTATAATATTGCATCATATTACATTATATTATATGCACATATAATCCCGTAAAGGAATCCGAAAGCCTTAAACCCAGAACCTGGCCAGGGGTCGAGCCAGAGGAGCGGGTCTGGGTCGCTGCTTGCTCTTCGTGTTCATCACAGCTTGTTGCGATTATGATTGCTGCTGCGATCATAAAAATCACGGTTATGATGGTTAACAGTAGAATATACTGATAATCATGTGATGAGCAGAAGCAACAATAATCGTAATCGTGTAGATGTGTTTGTCATCTGGGTTGTAAGCCTACCAGGTTCTACCAGACTGTGGTTCTGATTTCACCTTAAGCCCTCAACTCTGAACCTACCTAAACCATAAACTCTAGTGTGATCATATCTGGTGTTGCGAGACTTCGGGCACGCGGGCAATATCCGATGCAGAGCACACGAGAACCCGATGCCCTCGCACCTAAAGTTCGGCATTCGGCTTAAAATTCCATAGGGCCATAGGGTTTTTTGGCTTGCTTTTCATTGAGGTCTACTTTCTCCCCTAAGCCCTAAACCCCTTAGACTGTGTTTTCTCCGGCCCGGCCAGCCCGGTTTACCCTGACACACAGCTCGCTTGCAGAGAGTCTTCATTCTGGATAAGGGTTAAGAGAGTAGAGTTTAGGGTTTCGTCCGCATACCGAGAATGACGTTACACAAAACACAACGAGTGATAGTGCTGATGACGATGGTTGTGATGGTGGTGATGGAGCTGAGAATGAAGATCAGATGACCATTGTCATTCTCAGAATTCGGCTACGCTAAGCGCTGCTCCTCAGAGCCCGAAACTCTGCAAACCTCTGACCGTACAACCCGGGACCCTATATAAAGCCTCGTTTAGAAGTGAGGGTTTAAGGTTTCCAGCTTAGCATTTAGGGTTTAGGGTTTCGAGCTTAGGGTTTGGGGCTTAGCGATTAAACTGCTAAGAGTACATCTGTCTCGAGGAGTCACCAGTGCGGTGCCTGACCGTGCAGGACGCTGCGGACTACGGGATATCCTTTGGACCATAGAGGTTTCAAATCCTAAACACCTTAAAGGCTTAAACCCAATGTAGTAAGTTAAAGTACACGTTCCTGATTCAAGGGTGTTACGAACCTCCTAGGCACCCGCCAGAACCCCTTCCTGCAGCGCTGCGGCAAACGAACAGTATTGCTTGACCTGAAGAGGGCTCTATGAGGACCCCCCAATGGTCCTTTAATGGAACCATTATGGTCCGTAATAATTAGTGGGTGTTTAAGGTTAAGCATGAGGGGATGTATTGGGTCTAGGACGGCTTAGAGTTTCAGGAGTTCAGGGGTTTAGGGCTTTGGGCTCCAAGTCCGGAGTTTGAGGCAGATTGCGATCTGGGAGTTTCCGAAAAGGGGGATACCTTATTCTGGGGTCCTTATAATAAGGATTATACTATTTGGTGTACTATATTAGGGTCCCCTATTTTCAGAAAATCCCATGTGTGTTGTGCTGCTACCAGGAACCCAGGCTTCAACTCGAAACCTTGCCTAAAACAGAGATCATGAACCATATGGGTGGTTGTCAAAATTATGGTCCCTTTTTGAGTCCCTAGTGTAATACGGCACTTAATATTTACAGTCCTTTCTGTAATATTTAGGGTACCCCAAAAGGGACCATAATTTTGACAACCATCCATATACTAAACTTGACACCCTAAATCCCAAGGGTCTAGATCGGGTTTAGGGAACCCGAAACCGGAGTCGATGCAGGAGTTTGCCGAGAAGTGCCAGCCGTGCCGGCCAGTTTCCTCGACCTTGCACTTTGGACACTGACTTACGGTTGATGATATAAACCCTGCATGACCTATAATCAGGACTATACCATAACTCCCATAGTTTAGGATCCTTAAGGTAATGCAGGATTTATATCATCAACCGTATGGACCTGAATGCCGAAGCTTTGAGCCCGAAACATTGCACCGTGAAGCCGAAACCGTAAGCCCGTTTCTAGAACCCGTAGAAAAAGAGCGTATGGACAAATAGAAGCTTTTAGGCTTTTAGGCACCCTCATTCCATATCGGGATCCTAAAACCACATCGAGAAGCGCCGTGGTGACGATTTCACATCCTTTGTCGACTGTGAGCTAGGGTGCGCGGATGCAACAGTTACAATCACGCTTCAGGTTCCTTATGCATTGGCCGGTGACCATAAGTACTCTGCGAAATTCGTGGAAAATGGGTCTGGATTCCTCCAACTCCCTTGCGCTAGCCGCAGAGATCATCCGCGTATGCGTGTACGCTGGTATGCTCGAGAACCATGTTGGAGCTGTTAAGGCCCCTAGAAGTTAGAGCGTAGGCATGGTTAAAGGCTCAAGGTAGGAACCCTGTGTCGGAGGCAAAAGAAACCCCTGGGTTCAGAAGAGCCGAGGTTCTATACTGTAGGACTGTAGGGGTCTCAACAAGCAGTAAGGTCATGTCCTAGCCTAGTGTCCTCATGTCAATGTAAGGGTTTCGGGATCAAGGGCTACGGTTGGCCCTGTAGTGTATCATAGAGTACGAGACTAAGCCGGATCTTTCTACTACAGAGGCCTGAATGATTATTACGACTCAGCAGGGTTCCTTGTTGTGATGAACCAGGACATCATTGCAGTCTTCGTAACATGGAAGCGCACAATAACCAACCATATTCGGATTATGCTCATCACCACCGTCATCCGCAACATAAGTGTATGGTCATTATCAGAATCAACATCATGATGATGATGATCACCATCATCATCAACAACATCATCATCATCACCGTCATCATCACCATCCTCAGCATCATCATCGTCATCATCATCATCATCATTCACATTATCTTCATCATGTTCGTCTTCTTCATCACCATCAACACCCTTATCATCCTTATCAACCTCATCCTCCTGCGCCTCCTCATCATTATCACCATCGTCACCGTTGTCACCATCATCACCGCCAGCACCATCATCGCCATCACCGCCATCACCACCACCACGCCCATCACCACCATCATCACCATCATCATCACCATCATCGCTGCAGAGGGCTTACGGTTTAGGGTTTAAGCTTCAAGCGCACCTGCCGAGCTCTGGCCAGGAACCGTTTCCGTGTTGTGGTCCGCCAGATGTCACCCGAGGCTGCCGGCGGCAGCAGGGTTTTCTGGGAGGCTTAGGATTACCAAACGGTCCTCCGACCTTACAGCTACTCATACTAGTACTATTACTAAGCATAACGATAATAATAGTAGTAATAGCAGCATGTGCAACCCCTGATGGGAACCTTTTATAGGAAAGGATTCCTGATGGGGACGTCTGTTTCTGCGAGGAACCCTTTTCTAAGCACTCCTACACACCCCTCTTTGGGAAGATTGGACGGAGCATTTATGAAGACGCATATATGGCAGTTTGCGTGACGCTGCAGGTCGGGCCGCAGCGGTACTGCCCTACCAGAGGTGCCCTAAGATTTAACCCCTAAACCCTAAACTCTAAGCCCTTAACCGGTGCCCTCGTATTTGGGAATCTTATCCTTCGGGATCTCGAATGTCCAGCGTGGATAACACGCAGAATCTTCATGGAACTGTCTAGGATTGTTTCCTCGGGTTCCCCAATTTCCATCGGGGACAACACGGAAACACCTCATAGAATTGCTTAAGCTTCTGTAGGCCTGTACATTCTAGTCCTCCTGAGTTCAAGACCACCTGCACCCATCTTGTTTTCAAAGCCAACTCGAATCCTTGCATGGCTGCTTCTTCCCGGCGAGCTGAGCCGAATCAATGTCGTGGGATGGGAAGTTCTCCAAATCAGGGTCCCTTTTATGGAGGGGTCCAGGTATATGGGTGCCCACCTGAAGAAGGACCCTGTTTTGGTCACTCGATGCTGCCATCTTACAGCTAGATGAAATGCTGAGTGCTGCTAACGTAGGGTTCTTCTTCTCCTACTGAATCAATTGCTCGAGGTTTTTTCTCGTTCATTGTTCCTTTGCGAGCCGTGTCCTGCTGTCTGTACAATCTGCTATCTGTATTTTTGTGTTTATCAGAAACTATCCATCCTAAAACCTTCAGTTTCCCTTCGTGTAGTTGCTGGCAGACACGACAGGAGGAGCATCCAACCGAATGCTAAGACCAAGAGAAGCATCCTACAAGAACGGTTGATGATATAAATCCTGCTTTACCTTGAGGACCCTGAACTATGGGAATGGTGGTTTATTCCTTATTAAGGGTGATGCAGGATTCATATCATCAACCGGAATGACCCTCGACCAGGAACCTTTGATCCTGGACTCTGAGTCCTGAGGTCATTGCCCTCTGCCCTGCCTTGGCACCAAACCGAACCCGTGCACTCACCAGCACTCTAATACTCTTTTGGGCGTACATGATTAACATGATAGTACCAGGTACACCAAAGCCCCGTTCTAGTTATTAAGGCCCGTATAGTAGGCTTTTCAGCCTTAGACCCCAAACCCGAAGACTCAGCACCTAGCCGTACCCGCGAGGCGAAGTTTTGCCCGGATGGGGTTCCTAGCGACCTTCTCCTGGGTCTGCCAGGGGCCCAAGCAGGGCTTTCATTTGGGAGTTTCCGAAAATAGGGGACCCTAATATAGTACCCCAAATAGTAGGATCCTTATTATAAGGACCGCCAAATAAGGTATCCCTATTTTCGGAAACCACCATTTTAATTTAACCGAAATTCAGAGAATCAATAGTTTGTAGTATCGTAGGGCTCCATACTCTTTTTGCATTATCAGATACGCAAAAATCCTATGCAAATCCTTCAGCGCCCCATTTCAGAGCAGACGGAAGGCCGGGGTGGAGATCGGCGAGCTTCAGAAATCAAAGGATCTTTCTGCGGGGACGGAGGCGTACAGTCGGGTCTTTTGCTACTCGTTTGGTTTGGGGGATCTTTCTGTTTAGGCGATATGAGGGCCCCTTGCTGACTGAGACTTCAGTGAAGGCCAGAAGCAGTAACATGCTTGTTATGCAGATCCTTACACTGGCTCCTCACTGTGAGAAATCCTCGTTTCATGAATCCACTCGCTACACAACGCAAACCGTAAGACTTGTGTAGGACCCTAAAGGCTGGGCCTAAGTCTCTTAGTGCTACTTGGAGGATCATGGGAGTTTGTAAGTAAGGTTATTGGTACCTGAATTGGGGTTATAAGTAGTTAAGACTTATATAGCTACTGGTAATAGCCCTAGTTACTACATCCCAGGATCCTGTCAGTTCAGTACTCCCGAACTGCAAACCTTACGACCTAAAGCCTAAACCCTAGCACCTACCTAGACCCCCCCCAAACTACCCTCTGTTATACGCCAAATACCCACTATTAAGGGCCACGAGGGCTCTATTATAGGTCCATTTGGGGGGTCCTGGTAAGCCCTAAACCTCAGACCCCTGTAGAAAGCTCCCGGGTCGGAGACCAGGCAGCCGCCGATCCAGCCGTTACTTCACCCAGAGGCCTGCTTGGTTGAGGGTTTCAGGGTTTCAGGGTTTAGGGTTTAGGGTTCAGGGTTCAGGGTTTATAATTTAGGTTTAGGGTTCAGGGTTTAGGGTTGAAGTACCAGAGAACCCAAGACCACTTAAGGAATGTACCTTGGATCTCATTATTCTGAGACCCTCTATATCTTAGGGTATACTCCTGCAATAAACGGTTGTCGGGTGTTGTGGGTGCTGGGTGTATAGGACATGGGTTAGAAGCTGCCCCCACCCTGTAGTAGCGACTACAAGTATTGTATTAAGGCCCTATTATATTCCTATTATACCACTATTACAGGGTGGGGGCCCCTTCTAACCCTACGCTTCATACCTGGGTCTTTACTTGGAGGATCATGGGACTTAGTCAGTAAGGCTCCTTATAGGGTTCCTTAAGGGGATCTATAAGGGATCTATAGGGTTCGATAAAAAGGGGCCCCTTCTAAGACATAGGTGTTTAAAGGATTGGTTGTGTTTTTTTTGCTGGTTTAGGGTCCAGGCAGGTTGACAGAGTCATTCCCAGAGCCTCCAAAACCCCTTAATTAAGGAATATGCCTTAAAGTATAATGGAATCCCTAATAAGATGTACCTTAAAGTATAATAGAATCACTAATATGATATACCTTAAGTTATAATAGGATCCCTAATATGATTTAAGGTATAGTCCTTAATTAAGGGGTTTTGGAGGCTCTGGGCTCTAAGTTGACTTAAACACCCTAAACGCAAAGCCCAACACTTCTATCCGCAAACCCTCAATCTCCCCCTAAGCCCTAAACCCCCGGGTTTAGGGTTTAGGGTTTAGGGTTTAGGGTTTAGGGTTGGTAGAAGGGGAGTAAGGCCCAAAGCCCAACCTTAGGCGAAACCCTGATCCACAGCTCCTCAACTTGTAGTTTTGATTCTGCCCGGATGAAGCCTTTGGGGTGCGGAGGGTTTAGTCTTTCAGGATTTTGGGGTTTAAGAGGGTTTGGGCTCAGGAGTGAGAGGGCATTCAAGTAGAGGGCAGCTGCTTGAATTTCAGGGGTTTGTGGGGGAAGGGGATTGTTATGATGGGGTTTTGGGCTTAATGCTTTCAGAGCGGAGTGGTGTACCCTTAAAGAATGATTTGTAAAACCTTGATATCCCAAAAATCCTTTCGTATGTAAACCCCCATCAACCCCTATACCCCTTGTAAGACCAAAAGCCATCCCTAAGACTCATCAACCTCTATGAAACCATTTGTGAGTTTGCGAAAACTAGGGGTACCTTATTTTGGGGTCTTCATAATAAGGCCCTACCGTCTAGGGTACTATATTAGGGTCCCCTATATTCGGAAACTACCATTTGGGCCTGCAGAGCTTTTCGAGTTCGGGGGTCTCTTGGCTTCATTTTACAGACAATGTTTAGGGTGTACTTGGAGGGTCATGGGAGTTCGGAGTGGCGTTAGAAATGGGGTAACTATAGTTATAGCCCATGCTTTGACTTACAACTCCACTTATAACTACCCATGCACCTCCAAGCAGGGTTGTGTGCTACATCGTAACAGCATGTGAAAGCTATTATTTCTAGCCGGTTATATGGGCTTATGGCTTATGGGGATTAGGGTCCGTAGGCTTCCCGCTCGAAGATTTCCTAAACTGGCGATTAAGTTAGAGCAGCATGTGCATCTGTAAAAAAGCTTCCGGAAACAACCAACGGCCCAGTGATACACCCTAAACCCTCAACGGCCGAGTGCGTGGACAGTGTCACAGAGCAACCGTCACGCAGGGCATCGAGACCCAGAGCTCTCAACCAAAAACCAAACACCAGAACTCTGCAACCCTACCTGGACCCTGAAGAACCTTTCTAGGGTTTCCTAATATATGATTTCCTTACATAAGTCCTCAAAAAGGTAGGTTCTTCAGGGTTAGGGTATGCCTTAAGCCTTTCAACCTTTGGCCCGTTACTTATAGCTCTAAACCCCAGACCCGATAAGCCCGAAAGCTCCAAAGCTGCCACGGCTGAAACTCTGAAACTTGAAAAACTTGGGAGTTTCAAAAAAGAGGGGGCCCTAATATAGTATCCTAAATAGTGAGATCCTTACTATAAAGACCCCAAAATAGGGTACCCCTAGTTTTCGCAAACTCCCACTTAGCCGGAGGATGTCGAAGGCCCCAAACTGGGCTTTGGAGTACCGTACTTTAGTCCTCTTTCTTAAAGGAACCATTGTGTAACAGAAGTGTATACTTTTTTCTCCCTGGTTACTTAAAAGCCCAGCAAACGGTGGCATGCAGGTAGGTAGGATTATGGATTCCTTAGATGAGGACCCTCATTTTGGGGTTGACACCCGTAGACCCTAAACCCTAAATCCACTACTTGAGGATGATGAGACTTAGTCACTAGGGGTATCATCATGGCGATTGTGTTCATAATTAGTTGTCGCCAATTACGGTACATGGAACCCAGCCTACTAAGTTACTGATTTTCATGATCTTTCAAGTACCCCACTCTAACTCCTGAACCCTGATCCCTAAGCCCTAAACACCCTAGACCCTAAACCCCTGAACCCTGGACCCTCAGCCCTACCCTATTTTGGGGCTCCTTATAATAAGGGTCCTACTATTTGGGGTACTATATTAGGTTTCCCTATTATCGGAAACTCCCAGATATCATTGGTGCACTTCAAAACGAAACCACCCTAGACCCTAAGCCCTACCACATTAACCCTAAACCCGAAACCCTAAACCCCTAAACCCCTAAACCCTATAGCCCCTAAACCCTAAACCCTAAACCCCCAAACCCCTAAACCCCCTAAACCCTAAACTATAATAAACCTACTCCACTCAACGTCATCCCACCCTCGTAGCCCTTCGAGGATCCGACTGGGGAGAGCGGGCAGCCGAGCTCTCTTCGGTAATATAGCGGTCTTCGTAAGTAGAATAGGGTTCCTTTCAAGGCATGCCTGATCAGGGTTCTATGAGGTATCTATGATTTAAGGCTCTGTGGTATAATTAGGGGCCTTGGCAGTTTGAATAGGGTCTTGGGTATATTGTAGTAGACAGTAGAGGTATCATAAGGAATCATATTGGCAATTGTCCAGGCTTCTACAGTAGCTGCAGCAGCTGGCTACGGTCGGTGGTGGTAAGAGGGCGTAGGGGTTTGGGGTGTAGGTTTTAGGGTTGGGGTTCAGGGTTTTGTTGGGGGGGGGGGTCGGGGTTAGGGTCCAGGATTCTTTCAGTTACAGGGTTCAGGGTTGAATGAGAGTTCAGGGCTGGGGAGGGTATAGGGTTTGCAGTTTAAGTGTTGAGGGGTTCATGATATAGGCTGCTCTACTCCGGCCCAGCCCCGGATGGGTTCCAGGAAGTGCTGTCCCTCTGCCTTGACTATTTCGAGTAATTTGCGATTCGTTTCTGGCTTTACCGTCTGCCCTGCTCAGATACTTTACCTTGCTCATCAGTCGAGGCAGGAGATCATCCGCGATGTGGGCTTCAGCACCCAAGTTCAGAACAGTAAACTAAACCCTAACCCCTAAACCGTGTCAATTCGCTGCTGAACTTTGGTGTGGATGGCAGACTACGAGTTTCGTTGGTTTTGCAGCATGGCTGTTGGACACTCGTCTTGGGAGAAGCATGCACTATCCCGACACCCTAAACCCTAAGCCTTCTCTAAAGGATACCAGAACCACTGGTCTTTGTATTTTATCGTCCTGCAATAACCGGTATGAGCGGCCAAAAAGCATACAGTGTATGATGCCTCAATCCCCAGTTCTAACTTTTCAGGTCCTTGCGGTATCTGTTCTATTTATGTTGTTCTTGTTGTTAGTGTTATTCTGGTTATTGTGGTTATTGTGGTTATGGTGCTTAGTGTCACTATTGTTGTGTTTTTTTACCATGGTAGTTAAGGAATCGATCCTTAGCTGAGCACGAGAACGTCGTTTTCACACCCGACAAAGCCCTACACCAATGGGGGTTTCCGAAAATAGGGGACCCCAAGATAGCACCCTAAATAGTAGGATCCTTATTATAAGAGCCCCCAAACAAGGTACACCTAATTTTCGGAAACCCCGAAATTCTCAAAAACCCAGAAAGACTTTGTAAAACCCTACACCACCCGCCCTAAACCTTGAACCCGCGATCTCCATGTAAAAACCCCATCGAGGCCTCGCCGAAGCAGAGCTTCCCGGACAGGCCGAGGGAGCGTTAGTTTCAACCTTTGGTGGAAGATATGGGAGTTTGGAAAAATTGGGGGTACCGCGTTTTGGGGGTCCTTATAATAAGGATCCTACTATTTGGGGTACTACATTAGGGTCCCCCATGTTCGGAAACTCCCATATGCAGTTAGGTTGTTCATGGCTTTAGGTCGGTTTCTACTACGCTACGTGTTTCCAGAAGGTGTGAACAAGCTTTTTGAACTCGGTGGTTGGAGTTGCTATTATTTCTTTTTAAAGCGTATCTTTCAACACGGCGTTGTTGATTTAAAAGCATGCAATTCTATGCTCTCGAAAGGAGGGGTAGGCCAGAGTGGAGCAAACGCGGCTTAGGGAATTAATCGGGTTTGGGGCTTAGGCAGAGCATTGTTGCCGTGTCTAGCTGACGAGGAAAACGGAAGCGACATCGTCATATACGGGGCTATTGGGCAACCTTGCATCTAAACCTCAGGTCTTAAATGATCCCTCAATGATTTTCAAAGGCCTGGATCGGCGGCCCAAGATCCCAGTCCTTTCCGAATCTGCAGCAGCTTTATCTGTTTAGACGCTAGACCCGAAAGTAGGCATTGCTTGTTTCGGGCTGCAGAAAAAGCTGGAGTGATGCCAGCAGGTAAGAGCTGCTGCCGGTATCGTCATTTAAAGCTTGTCGAGAAGCGGCCAATAGGGTTTCGGGTCAGGGTGGGCCCGGCGTCAGGTTATCAGGCCCTTAACCCTAAACCCTGAAACCTTACAGTAGAAGCCAGAAAGTTGGAATATCATTATCATGATCCCTTTAAGGTAAAATATAGGGGATCCTGCCATTATTCCATATTCCAGCTTTCTGGAGTTCCCTTTAACCCTAAAACCCGTCTGAGCCATTTGTACATCCAGCAAGCATACTTCAGTTTAGCAAGCGGAAGTACTCAAACCGATCACCGACCACGAGTTGAAGCTTCCAATGATCGCCTGTCATGTAGGGGCGTAAATACTTAGACTGGGGTTTCGGTGTATATTAATATACTACAACTATACAAAGGACCCGCCCCCCCCCTAAAAAACAAAAACTAGTATAGGCACCCCGATAGTACTGTAGCTGTCATGAGTCCCTTCGCTCGAAAAAATCATCCGTCCATGCCTGAAGGACCAGAAGACCCTTAAAAGTAGGGGCCCTATACCCATATGGGAGTTTCCGAAAATAAGGGGTACCTTATTTTGGGGTCCTTATAATAAGGATCCTACTATTCAGGGTGCTATATTAGGGTCCCCTATTTTCGGAAACTCCCATATACTATGAACCCCTATATGGTATATGAACCTTAAACCCTTTTAGGGTTCATTTCGTCCTTAAGGTGCATTCATTGATGCAGTCGTTCGCCAGCAAAAGATTCCGAACCACGGGCTACGTCGACGAACAAATATCCCAACCCACTTTAGGGTTGAGGGTTTAGGGTTAAGGTAACCAGGTACCCACACTCCACTGCAGGCCTCCAACATCTTTCAACAAACCAATGACCAGTTTGCACCCCACGCGATGCCAACTAGTTTGGAGAAAAGACTTTGCTCATCAGCCCCGTGACAGTTTCACTGCAAAAGCAAAGCAAGCATGCCTGCGACAGATGGGCCCTTCAGACTATAGTGGACTCGTGTTTGGATACTAACTATAAGGAACCTACAGCTTACTTGGAGATCGAATGTCTGGAAGCAGCACCTAATGTGGGCTATCGGTTATCGAATAGTAATACTTGAGTCCTCAACCCAGAACCCTAAAATCAAGCTTTCAGAGTGCCCCAGATCTGCGTGAAAGAGCTGACCGTCGATGTCCGATGGCGCATGGACAAGCTGAGATCCTTTGTGGCGCAGGCGGGCCGCGTGCTTTTCGCTTCATAGGGCTGAGGCGCGGCTTTTGAGGGTCAGGGTCTCAGGGTTTTAGTTAAGGGATTTAAGGGTTTATGAGCGTTTAGGGGTTTCGGTCTAACGGCTAAGGATCTAGGAGTTGCCTTAGCCCTGAAGAACCTACCTTTCTGAGGACTTATATAAGAGAATCATATTTGGGAACCCTAAAAAGGAGGTTCTTCAGGGCCCAGGTAGGGTTTAGGGTTTAGGGGTGGTTTACGGCTTCGGACTTTGGTCTTGCAGTGTGGGCATGAGAGTCGGGAGGAGCATGGGCTCACCTTCCAGGAGCTTCTTATCCCAGACCCTCACGGTAGTCCTATCCGTCTATAAGTAGCACTTTGTTTTTTGTTGTTTGCATTGTTTTCGTCGGTGTGCGTGTGTGTGTGTGTATTGTGTCCCCCCGTCTCTCTCTCTCTCTCTTTCTCTCTCTCTCTCTCTCTCTCTCTCTCCCTCTCTCCTTCTCGTTCGCTCTCTCTTTGTCTAGCTCGCGGAGTCCCTCTCTGTTTCTCTTTCTTCCTCAAGGCACTAGAACCGGGAAGCAAAGTCACTACCCAGACCTGGAGCCTCTGCTATCAGGCTGCTTCGAGCTAGTCTAAGGCAGAACCCTATAAGGTAATCCCAAAAAGGAACTACTTTGGGGCCTTAGGGTAGTCACTGAAGCCGAGACTGTCGGGATTTTCGTGTTATTCCCTTGGATCTGTCTGATGTTTACCCGAAACCCTGAACCCTAAGCGCCTAAACCCTAAACGCTAAACCCCTAAACCCTGAACCCTAAAGCCTAAAAGACCTGGGAGCCCGTCGACGAGGGATCTTACTGGTGCTTGTGAGGTTTTGCTGCTCTGCAGGGCCTAGTCATCTCCTCCTGTGATTTAGGGTTCTGGGATTAGGGTTTAGGGGTTTAGGGTTTGGGGGTTCAGGGTTTGCAGACATAGACCCGCTGCCCTAAGAGGGTTTGAGGTCTGCTGAAACTCTTGTTAGAGCCCCATAAACATAGAGCCTTGAAATAATCGTATAAACGCGGAACAATGCCGTCAAATTAAAGCCTTTTAAATCCACAGAATTCCACAACTGCCTTAACCCCAAACCCGGCAACATTCGCCAGGCTCTGGGCGAACCGGAGGTCCTTTCCTTCCCTTGCTTCCGGCTTCCATAAGGGACACCTTACTTGGAGGTTCCTGGGTAGTGTTAAGTAGGGTTATAAGTCATAAGTCCCCTAACATTGCAACTGGTAATCATAGTAACCATAGCTATCCTGCTTATGAAACACCCACTTATAGCCACCCATGAACCTCCGAGTAACGGCTGTTTAAGTGCACCAGAACGGTTCAACAAGGCTACCAAAAGGGTTCTACAATCAAGGTAAGAAGAGGGTACCAAAAGGGTTCTATAAAGGTACGAAGCCGGCTAGACTAGGGTACCGAACTATGGAGGTTCTGCAAATGTCCTATGAGGGTTTGGAGTTGGGGTTTCAGGGTTTAAGGGCTAGGATTTTTGGAAGGCACGGTGCTAAGAGTTTCAAGCCCCCAAGAAGCCCTCGGCCCCAACAAGTATTTCAGGCTTTCAGTATTAGTATGGGGATACTTTTACAGTCCTTGTGTCTTATATCATAGCCTACTCGGAGATCTCACACTCTCCCTTTTTCCAATCCTTCAAAAGCCGTATGGCCCATAAAACATTAAAAACAATAAAACAAATCCCGTAAGAAGACCTGGTAGAACCCGATCAGGGGGACCAGTTGGGAAGGCCGCGGTCCCTCAGCCCCTAAGCCCCTAAACCCTAAACCCCTAAACCCCTAAACCCTACCCCAAAGCCCGAAACCCCCACGGTTTTGGGGCTCATTTATGGTATCGTTCTATTTAGGTTAAGGCCCATTAGCCCCGAACCAGCTTTAGGGCACACCGGCTCTGCAGGGTTTGTTCAGGTTTCGGGGATCGAAAGGGGAACCGGAGCTTCGAAAAGGGCTCTGGGGTTGTTTTAAGGATTCCGTCAAGGGGTTCTTAGGTGCGTTCTACAAGGGTTTTGATATTACAGGTTTCACCGTTGGGGTTCAGTACACCTGACGGAAGTTTTTCTGAATCAAGATTCCCTTTCAAGTACTTCCTCCGTGATGTGAACTTCAAGTGGACCCGAAACCCCACAGCTTAAAAGTTGTAAACTCCGAAGAGCAAACACCCTCGACTGCAGTGTTGAACGTGGAGAGTGTACAGGTCTGGTCTAAGCCCAAGGCTCGTACACCCCGGGGGCCTCATATATCACGGTCTTCAGGGGGTTGAGAATTGCTTTAGGGTTTTAGAGTTTAGCGGTTTAGAGTTTAAAGTTAGGGCTGCGGGACCGAAGGGCCGTGCAACAGGCCTGGGTTTGCGGTGTAGCTCGGGTTTGGGCGAGCTGCGTATCGGCGGGGGTGCTGCGGCTGGGACAACGTCCGGGCGGATGGGCATCACCGATGCCGAAAGACGACAGCTGAGCGACGCCTCCTCATGCTCGGGGGGTCGAACGCTGAGGACCGCAAGAGGTCCAGGGAGCATCGTTCAGAAGCGAGGCTCCGTTCCCGACATGCGGCAGTCATTCTTTCTCATGCTTCATGGTTGCTCCAGATAGTATGGAAGACTGAGAAGAAGGAGTCGGTTCCTGACAGGGCTGATGCACCCAGGAGGAAGGGTTCGCAAACTATTTCTTGATCAGGTGGAGTTACGCACATCATCAGGTCCGGTGGACCTCACAATTGGGACCGACGGTTCCTACTTCGGCTTGTGAGATTGAGGGGAGGGGTCCGATGGACGTCGTTCCGATGGTCCCTTCTCACTCAAAAGCCCAAAAGTTAGGGCTGCTGGACCGAAGGGCCGTGCAACAGGCCTGGGTTTGCGGTGGCCATCGGTCACGTTCCCGGAACCCAAAGGATGCCATCCCCGCTGAGCCTGAGCAGCATCGCCCTGCAGGCCATGGTTATTCACGTGGACTTTTCTTCTGACACGCTGCCCTGTGACGACAAGCGGGCTGAGAATATTGAGCAGCACGCCGGCGGGCTAAGCCGGCTATAGGGGCGAAACCTCCGCCACCAAGATTTGGGCCTTCTTGGATGTAGCACCGCAGCGGCTGAGCATCCCGCGGAGCTCCAAGCATCTTCCGTGGCGGAACATCAGGGCACGAAACATCTTCCGAGAAAAAGAGGCACGCCCATAGCCCAACTGTGTGCATGAATTGGGCACGTTCTCGCTTTTGTTTCACCAGGCCTGTTTCCACAATCCTCCGGTCCTGGTCCTCGCCTGAGAAGTTCAGCTGCGCAGCAGGAGGGCATGGAGTGATCGAGCTCCAAGCCCAGATGAGCAGGGCCATTTAGGCATGCCAGCCTCGACGGCCCAAGAAGGATGTGCTTCTTCCACAGATGTCGATCAGCAGCAAAGACTCCTTGGGAGGAGTACTGCGCCAGGACGAAAGTTCGTCGCATCGGGTAGGTCTGTTAACATATACTTGCAAACCCCGTTCCCTCCTTCACGAAGTCTCGATGTGAGGCCCGGACGTCACAAATTCCTCCGTCGGAACAAAATAATAGTATATGTTTAGTTTGGCATAGAAATTCCTCCGCTGGCAAGGCCACGTAAAATGCACTTTTTGGTATCCCGAGTCCTCCGCCAAACAATACATCTTAATGCGACAAAACTTTCATCCTGCTGATGTATTGCTTCAGTGTTTGCATGCACCGAGAGCAGCTAGCAGCTAAGGGTTTAGGTTTAGGGATAAGTCCGCTTAGCTTTGGGGTCTTGGCAAAGAAATTCCTAGAGCTTTTGGGAAGTTTCTTGCTTGCCTGGCTGCAGGACGTTTCTGTCAGATGTCCCCGCAAGACCCCAGGCCAGCTTTCTTTGCAAAATACCCCCAACGTTATTCTAGCTATTAAGGCCCCCGCAGCACGATTACGAGCTAAGGATTAGGGCACATGGAGCTACACTTCATGCCTGTCAACTTCAGACCCATTAACTTCTAGAAACCTTGCACGGCGTACAGCCCGGTACATCGGGGTATGGGGGTTGTTCTTATGCCAACTTTGATTTTATCGTATTTGTTGCAGTTGGATTTGATATTACATCAAAGGACCTTAGCTGGACGTGCATTTGGAACAACCCCCGGCAAATGGGGAATCCTTTGGCCGCGTCCGTCCAGCATCTTTACATCGTCGTCCTGGACGTGGTGACTGCTCTGTTTCTGGCAGCCAGCTGTGTGCGTTTTTCGAGGACCGGCACAGTTGTCGATCCAAAACAATAACCTAGGCTCTCGCCGTTTAGGGCTTAGGGGTTTAGGGCTTAAGGCTTAAGATCATTTCGGGGCCTTTTAATTTTTTTTGAAAAAATTTTTGGACACTCCCAAACCCTCTGCTTCCCATGGCTTTTCATGCGACAACAAACTTGCGCCTACTCCCACGGCATGTGCCTCCGTTTATTTTTGAGCGACGTCAATCCCGTGCCCGAAGTGTGGCCAGAGAAGCAATCCTCCAAGAAGTCTCGGCTGCTGCAGATTTTCGGGTTCTTTGACAAAAAACCCTATACCTACAGTAGTCGAGACTTTACTTTGAGGATCATGGGACCTAGTAAGTAGGGTTATAAGTACTCTCACTGCGGTTATACGTCTAGTTGCCCTACAACAATAAGCCAAGCTACTAAGGCCCATGACTCTTTAAGTAGGGTGGAGCTCTAGCGGGGGTGGGGACAATCAGTTCAGGGCACACACCTGGGCGCTTTCGGCACCAGCGAGCCCCTTCACAAAAACGCGACAACCCATTATCCCTACCCTGTGGCCCCAAACCCTACTAGTACCTTCTTAAGGATCTATATACAGAATAGTTAGAATCCATAACAAGAACTAACCCTACCTAAACCTTAAAACCTTGAACCTTAAACCCTTCAAATCCCTAAATCTGTAGCTGCATCCCCTAAACCAGCAAACTCAGAAAACCCTCAGCCCGCAAGCCCTCGACCCTAAGACCCCAAAGCGCTAAACCCCGAAGCCGAGAGCAGCAGGAAGTACGGCGGGGTGCGCGTGGCGCACCGCGTTCGCCAGCATTTGGAGCGATTGGGGACCGTGCTCATCGGACCGAGCTTTGACTGTTTGGGTAATGTAGGAACCTGATTAAGAAACCCTGGGCCTATGACCCCAAAATAGTGGGATTCATGTAAGGAACCCGAATAAATGCCCAAGGTTTCTTAATCAGGTTCCTACATTAGTTGTAAAAAAATTACGGTCCGTCTTGGGTACCCTTCATAGACATATTAGGTGCCGTATTATATTAAGGCCCCCCAAAAGGACCATAGTTTTGACAACCACCCGTTTCGGTTTGGTGTTGAGGGTTTGGGGTTTAAGGTTTGGAGTTTAGGGTTGAGGGTTTGAGGTGTTTCAGTGGTATACTGTTCTTTCAACCGAAAAGTCTTATGTTTTGTCGAGTGGGTGACTGAATACCCTGGTCTTCAAAAAGCTGTTTCAGCGTGCTGGTTGGGTGTTATCAATGTTTCATAGAGTTAGGATTTGGTTAGGTGCAAAGGCTTGGGCTTTTGGTTTTATAGCCATAGATTTCCTGCTGTGCTTACATGTTGGGACTATGTGCCTCGTTTTGGTGCGTAGAATAATGTCGTGCGTTTTAGGCCTCCTGTTTGATTCCTGTTTGAGTCAAATGGTGGAGAGAATATAAGCTCGTTGGTGGTATGGGTTATCGTTAGAGAGAAGATGCACTAATGTGGTCTTTATGTTTTTGTTGTTTCAACTCTTTGTTTTCTTTTGAACACACAAACCCTAAACCCTAAAGCAAAACCCTAAACCCTAAATCGAAAGCTATCTCTACCGACTAGGTATTCCGACTGTAGCAAGAAGGATAAAGGCCCTCAAAAAAAAAAACGAAAGCTATAAAGCTTCCGCCAGCTCAGGAACGATTCGGAGGTGGCCCAGAAGCTGCACCTCGCTTTGTGCCAGCTGCAACTCAGATTCAAAGGGGCATTCTGGCTTTATGTATCGATGTTCGGTAGGGTTTAAGGTTTAGGATTTAGGGCTTAGGCTTAATCTCCGTAAATGCTAGTCTACAAGCCCTAAACTTAAACCCTAAAGAGAAGTGTGGGTGAATCATCCTCCAGAGGTTCACTTCAGTCTTGAGCATCTACAGTGTATAGTTCCCGGGTTTGGGATGTTGTTTTTTAGAAGGGTGTGTGTGTGTGTGTGGTGTCGAAAATGCTTCTCTTCTTAGCCACTGTTGTATGTTCGACAGCAGTCGAAGCCCTAAGCCGCCAGGTCTCAAACATGAAACCCTAATCTCTAAACTTCTTTTAATTGAACCCTAGCTAGCCCCCCCCAAATACCCTCTATTATATACCACATACCCTCCATTAAGGACCATAGCAGCTTGATAAATGGGTATGTTGGGGAGTCCTGCTCTAAACCCCAAGACTCGAAACCTCTACCCTGAGGCTCCATGTGCCCATACAATGTATATGCTTATGCCTTCATGGTACCTATATTGGAGTTTCCGATCATAAGGGGACCTTAATATAGTACCCTAAATCGTAGGATCCGTATTATAAGGACCCCCAAAGCAAGGTACCCCTATATAGGAACCCCTTCAAGTTTGAGCGGTTGTCAAAATTATGGTCCCTTTTTGGGTACCCTAAATATTTGGTGCCGTATTATAATAAGGACCTAATATTTAGGGTACCCTAAACCCTAATCCCTAAACTCTAAACCCAAAAGAGGGACCATAATTTTGACAACCATCCATGTGGGTAGATGGAGCCCAGGGGTCTGGAGAACCATGATGCAAACTTGAAGGGGTTCCTTTAGAAGCTGCCCCCACCCTGTAATAGTGGTATCATAGGAATATAGTAGGGCCCTAATATAATCCTACATAATCCTTATGGTCACTATTACAGGGTGGGGGCCCCTTCTAAGGGTTCCTATATAGGGGTCCCTTGTTTTGGGGGTCCTTATAATACGGATCCTGCGATTTAGGGTACTATAATTAGGGTCCCCTATGATCGGAAACTCCCATATAGGCCGCAAAGCTTGCAGGCTTGTGAGTCTCTCCAAGATCCTGGGTGCAGTCTTCTTCTTGCGGCTGCTGGCGATTCAGTGGTATCAATTCAGGCAGGCTTAGGGTTATAGTGAACCCCGGAAAGTTGGAACATGGATTGAGGACGATTCATGCTGGAATTCCCTATACTTTACTTTAAGGGCATAAGGCTAATGATGTTCCAACTTTCTGGCTTCTACTGTAGGGGTTTGGGTGGTTTTGAAAGGGCCAGTAGTTTAGAGATTAAGGGTTTAGGGTTTAGCGTTTGGGGTTATGGGGTTTGCGGCTTAGGCTTAGGGTTTATTCAGGGTTCTGGGGTTTGGGCTCGCGGTGTAGGGTTCAGGGGGCAAGCCCCACAAGAATCAGGATAACGGGGGTTCAAGTTGAATCGTGCACCCCAAACCCCAAAACCCCAAAACCCTAAACCCTAAACCCTAAAACCCTAAACCCTGAACCCTACAACCCTAAAAGCTAAACCCTAAACCCCAAAACCCTAAACGCCAAACCCTAAACTCTAAACCCTAAAACCCTAAACCCTAAACCCTAAAACCCTAAACCCTGATTAAACCCTAAAACCCTAAACCCTAAACCCCAAACCCCTAAACCCCCAACCCCTAAACCCCTAAACCCTAAACATCAGCGCCCATTCCCAGAGAGCGGGTTCCCTCAAAATGGTCCTTCTCATACGTATCGTTTGATCCGGCCCGGTAAGGCCCAGAACATAGCCCTAAGGGTCCATGTACCCATCCTTTAAGGGTAACATAAGGGTTCCTTTAAGGGATCCATAGGGTTCTATAAGGGTTTGGGGTATAAGGGTCCATGTACCCATATAGAGATACATGGGCCCCAATGTACCTATATAGGGACTACATTAAGGCCAATGTACATACTATATGAGTACATGGACCCTTAGGGTAGTGCAACCCAACTCCATGAGTCAACTTATGCCCGATCTGAGCTCTATCCTTGAGTCTTAACCGAGAAAAATGGGCTATGCTCGAACCTTCACGCGAAGACCTTGACCCTACATCCCGCAGTCTAAGCCTTCAGCCCTATAGAACCTGAACCTCAGCGCCAAGCCCTTCGCGCTGCATAGTGTTCAGAATTGCTTGCAATGTTCTGCAGCTACTGTTCAGCATGTCTAGATTGCTAAAGTTTTGTCATCCCAAGCCTTTTTTTCAGACTACTCCCAGTTCGTCGTTGGCGGTTTGTCCCTGTTGCATTTTGGGGAGTTAGGACCTTAGGGCTTTGGGCTTTCGTTATAGTTTGGGGAGTTGATGGTCGAAGGGCTTTCTGTATGGTTTGCAGCTTCAAACCTTGAAGGTTTCAGCACACTCTTTGTGATTTAGGGCTGTCAAGTATAAAAGCTTTAGGGTTTAGGGTCTAGCGCCCGAAGGCACCCCTAAACCCCCAGACCCTGAACCCCTAAACCCCAAACCTGTAAGCCCCTAAACCCCAAACCCAAGACCCTAAACCCTGAAGGCACGAAGCCTATGACTTACAGTCCTTGGACATATCCTACATGATCCTGGGCTTTGGCGTACCATGCTTTTCTACTTTTTTCTTAAAGGAACCCTTATGACATACAAGTTTATATTTTTCTTAACGGAACCATTATGAAAAGAAAGTCTATACTTTGTTTCTTTAAAGGAACCATTGTGAAATACAATTGTATACTTCTTTCTCCCTGGTTACCTAAACCCTAAACCCTAAACCCTAAAAAGCCGAGGATCGCTTACCCGGTGTCCTTGCTTTGCGTCCTCTGCCAGAGAGCAGTCAGGCCCTCCACCTTGGCTCCTTGGATCTTTCCGAGATTCCTTTTTCCCTCAATTCAGGGAATATACCTTATATAAATTGTAGTAGGATTTCTAAGAATTATGATTTAAGGTATATTCCTTAATTAGGGGATAGTGGCTCCTTGGATCTTTCAGAGACTCCAAATAGGGGACCCTACTATGGTACCCTAAATACAGTAGTAGGATCCTTATTATATGGACACCAAAATAAGGTACCCCTAGTTTTCGGAAACTCCCATATCCGTCAATTTAGTGAAGATACCTTAAATTGTAGTAGGATCCCTAATATGATTGAAGGTATATTCCTTAATTGAGGGATATTGGCTCCTTGGAGCTGCAAGCAGCGGTTCCTTTTTGGGATCCGCTTCCTGGAAGATCCACCCCTACCTTAACCTACCAAAACCTACTTTTTTTTGTAGGGTCCCTATAAATTCCATAGTAGGGTTGATAACAAGAACCTACAAAAAAGTAGGGTTTCGTAGTTTAAGGTAAACCCTAAAGCCGTAAACCCTGAACCCTTAGAGCCCTAAACCCTTTAAGTCCCAAGGCTCCAAAATCCGTAAACCCTGAAACCCCTAAGCCCAGAGACTCCATGATCCCTTAATTTCGGAATATACCGCAAATCATATTTGGGACCCTTCGTATAATTCGCGGTATATTCATAAATTAAGGGATACTGGAGTTTCTGAGAACTTTAAGAACGGCAAGGATGCCATTTATGCCTCGAACCAGCTTCTTCTGCTTTTGCCGCTGTGGTTGGCGCCCCCGGCCGATATTAAGTACGTGGCCGTGCCTCGGTCTTGGAAAGAAGATTAGAGTTTGGGGTTTAGGGTATTCAGGGCTTAGGGTTTAGGGATTAGGGTTTAGGGTTTAGGGTATGTAGGGTTTAAGGTAATCATAGTTGGGGCTTAGATAGAACAAGATTCGAGGTAATGTAGGAACCTGATTAGGAAATTCCCCTGATTAGAATGGCACGGGCCGGGTGTTGGGGTCAGATTTGTATGTGTTTTAATTGAACCCCAAATAAGGATAAAAAATTGAAAAAACAACCCCCCCAATTAGACAGGCTCGTTCCATCCACACAAACAATTTGATTGACTTTCAATTGAACCCAAAATAAAAAAAATATCACCCCAATTAGACAGGATACCCCACAGCCCCCAACCCTTCTTATGGACCCTGAATAATTCTTTAAGATAACCCCCTGATTAAAAAGGGTCTAATCCCTCACAGCAACCAGCACCCCCTTAATTAACTTTTTAGCTTACAGCCCCTGATTAGTAAAGACCCCACAGCCCCCAACCCTTCTTATGGACCCTGAATAATTCTTAAAGATAACCCCCTGATTAAAAAGGGTCTAATCCCTCACAGCAACCAGCACCCCCCTAATTGATTTTTTAGCTTACAGCCCCTGATTAGTAAGGACCCCACACCACCCAACCCTTCTTATGGACCCTGAATAATTCTTAAAGATAACCCCCTGATTAAAAAGGGTCTAATCCCTCACAGCAACCAGCACCCCCCTAATTAAATTTTCTAGCTTACAGCCCCTGATTAGTAAGGACCCCACAGCCCCCAACCCTTCTTATGCCCTGAATAATTCTTAAAGATAACCCCCTGATTAAAGAGGATCCAATCCTTCAAAGTAATTAGCCGTCCTCTGATTAAACAGGATCCCCCCAAAAAAACATCCAAATGTGCTTTTTTATAAGAAAGGGGTTGTAATCTTACTTGCAATTTCTATTGATGAAGATGCAGATGATTATGATGGTTTTGATGAGCTTGACGACGATGATGATGATGATGATGATCACGATTAGATGACGATGAGCTTGGCGATGATGACAGTGGCGATGAGGAGTAGTAGCAATACCAGTAAGAGTAGTAGTGCTACTAGTAGTAGTAGTAGTAGTAGTAGTAGTAGTAGTAGTAGTACTACTACTACTACTACGAAAGGTGTACTACAAGAATGCACAATCCAGCCAGCACCCGAAACGATGCATTTCCAGTACTATAGTTGTACTACAAGCAAGCACAATCCAGCCAGGAGCCGAAACGAGGCATTTCCAGTACTAAAGTTGTACTACAAGCAAGCACAATCCATTCAGGAGCCGAAACGAAGCATTCCAGCACCAAAGTTGCACTACAAGCAAGCACACAATCCAGCCAGGAAACGAAACGAGGCATGTCCAGCACAAATTGCACGCAAGCACACGCACAATGCAGGCAGGAGCCGAAACGAGGCATTTCCAGTACTAAAGTTGTACTACAAGCAAGGACAATCCACAGGAGCCGAAACGATTCCCAGAAGTTGAACAACAAGCAAGTGCACAATCCAGCCAGGAGCCGAAACGATACATTTCCAGCACTAAAGTTGTACTACAAGCACAAGCACAATCCGGCCAGGAGCCGCAACGAGGCATTTCCAGTACTGAAGTTGCACCACAAGCAAGCACAGTCCACAGAAGCGAAACGACGCATTTCCAGTACTAAAGTTGTTCTACAAGCAAGCACAATCCAGCCAGGAGCTGAAATGAGGCATTTCCAGCACCAAAGTTGTACTACAAGCAAGCACAATCCAGCCAAGAGTCGAAACGAGGCATTTCCAGCAATAAAGTTGTACTACAAGAAACACAATCCAGGCAGGAGCCGAAACGATGCATTTCCAGTACTAAAGTTGTACTACAAGCAAGCACAATCCAGCCAGGAGCCGAAACGACGCATTTCCAGTACTGTGGCAGGTGGTGGCAGTTGCAGGTGTATTTGCACTGATTTAGTGTGTATTTGGCACGGGCTTAATGTGTCTTTGCACGGATTTAATGGATTCCTTGTATGTTTGCACGGATCTAGTATTCGTGTGGAAATGGGCAAGTGGGAATGCGTGGGTTTGCACGGTTTTGGTCATTTCAAAATTTCGATTCTGGTTGGGAAAAAACCCAAATGACACCGCCGGAGATTGAGCCCGCGACCCTGCCCAATACGCCCTTCTGAACGGCCGTCCCCAATTTCGTCTAGTCGCCCATAGCTCAGCGGGTAAGCGGGTGGCTTATAAGCCCTTCTGGAAAAAGGGCGCGGGCTCAAACCCCGGTGGTGTCATTTAGACTCTTTGACCTTAATAAGGGCTTAATAAGGCTTTAATAAGGGCTTAATAAAGCCTTAATAAGCCTCTTATAAGCTTTTAAAAAAGCTCTAATAAAGCTTTAATATGGCTTTAATAAGGGCTTAATAAGGCTATAATAAGGGCTTAATAAAGCCTTAATAAGCCTCTTATAAGCCTTAATAAGGCTATAATAAGGGCTTAATAAAGCCTTAATAAGCCTCCTCTTATAAGCCTTAAATAAGGCTTTAATATGGCTTTAATAAGGGCTTAATAAGGTTGTAATAAGGGCTTAATAAGGCCTTAATAAGCCTCGTATAAGCCTTGTTAAGCTTTTATTGAAGCCTTATTACAGCCTTTATTAAGGGCTTTTCAGGAGCAGCCAGGGCCAGCCAATATCATCCAGCATCAGCAAGAAACAGCCAGTTTCAGCCAGTACCGGTCAGTATCAGCCAGTATCAGCCAATATCAGGATCAGCCATTATCATCCAGCATCAGCAAGTATCAGCCAATATCATCCAGCATCAGCCAATATCAGTATCATCCAGCATCAGCAAGTATCAGCCAGTTTCAGCCGGGATCAGCCAGGATCAGCCAGGATCAGCCAGTTTCAGCCAGTATCAGTCAGTATCAGTCAGTATCAGCCAATATCGCCAGCATCAGCCAGTACCATCCAGCATCAGCAAGTATCAGCCAATATCAGCGAGCATCCGCCAGGATCAGCCAAGCTGTTGGCCAGCCAGTTTCAGCTGGTATCAGCCAGTATCAGCCAGGATCAGCCAGTTTCAGCCCGTATCAGCTAGTTTCAGCCAATATCAGCCAGTCTCAGCCAGGATCAGCCAGTATCATCCAGCATAAGCAAGTATCAGCCAGTTTCAGCCAGCATCAGCCAGTTTCAGCCAGTCAGCCAATATCATCCAGTATCAGCCAATACCAGCCAGGATCCGCCAGTTTCAGCCAGCATCAGCAAGTATCAGCGCTTCAGCCAGTCTCAGCCAGTACCGGTCAGTATCAGCCAGTATCAGCCAATATCAGCCAGCATCAGCCAGGCTGTTGGCCAGTATCAGCTGGCATCAGTCAGTATCAGGATCAGCCATTATCATCCAGCATCAGCAAGTATCAGCCAGTTTCAGCCAGTATTAGCCAATATCAGCCAGGATCAGCCAATATCATCCAGCATCAGCAAGTATCAGCCAGTTTCAGCCAGTCTTAGCCAGTATCGGCCAGTATCCCGGTATCAGCCAGTTTCAGCCAGTATCAGCCAATATCGCCAGGATCAGCCAGTGCCATCCAGCATCAGCAAGTATCAGCCAATATCAGCGAGCATCGCCAGGATCAGCCGGGCTGTTGGCCGGTATCAGCTGGCATCAGCCAGTATCATCCAATATCATGCAGTTTCAGCTCAGCCAATATCAGCCAGGATCAGCCAATACCATCCAGCATCAGCAAGTATCAGCCAGTTTCAGCCAGTCTCAGCCAGTATCAGCCAGTTTCAGCCAGTATCAGCCAGGATCAGCCGGTTTTAGCCAGTATATCAGCCAATATCATCCAGTATCAGCCAATATCGGCCAATATCAGCCAGGATCAGCCAGTTTCAGCCAGCATCAAGCAAGCATCAGCCGGTTTCAGCCAGTATCAGACAGTATCAGCCAGTATCAGCCAAGACAAGCCAGCATCACAAGCTGTTTGGCCAGTATCAGTTGGCATCAGTAATATCAGGATCAGCCAAGATGATCCAACATCAGCAAGTATCAGCCAGTTTCAGCAAGTATCAGCCGATATCAGCCAGGATCAGCCAGTTTCAACCCGAATCATCCAATATCAGCCAGGATCAGCCAATATCATCCAGGATCAGCCAGTATCATCGTATCAGCCAGTTTCAGCCAGTATCAGCCAGGATCAGCCAGTTTCATCCAGTATCAGCCAATATCATCCAGGCTCAGCCAAGCTGTTGGCCAGTATCAGCTGGCATCAGTCAGTATCAGGATCAGCCAGTTTCATCCAGCAATATCATCCAACATCAGCAAGTTTCGGCCAGTTTCAGGCAGTGTCAGCTGGCTTTGCACGGTTTTGGGTTTTGCTTGTGCTCTTGGCGGTTATTGGTCATTTCAAAATTTCGATTCCGGTTGGGAAAAAACCTAAATGACACCGCCGGAGATTGAGCCCGCGACCCTGCCCAATACGCCCTACTGAACGGCCGTCCCCAATTTCGCTCAGTCGCCCATAGCTCAGCGGGTAAGCGGATGGCTTACAAGCTCTTCTGGAAAAAGGGCGCGGGCTCAAACCCCGGTGGTGTCATTTAGACTCTTTGACCTTAATAAGGGCTTAATAAGGCTTTAATAAGGGCTTAATAAAGCCTTAATAAGCCTCTTATAAGCTTTTAAAAAAGCTCTAATAAAGCTTTAATATGGCTTTAATAAGGGCTTAATAAGGCTATAATAAGGGCTTAATAAAGCCTTAATAAGCCTCTTATAAGCCTTAAATAAGGCTTTAATATGGCTTTAATAAGGGCTTAATAAGGTTGTAATAAGGGCTTAATAAGGCCTTAATAAGCCTCGTATAAGCCTTGTTAAGCTTTTATTGAAGCCTTATTACAGCCTTTATTAAGGGCTTTTCAGGAGCAGCCAGGGCCAGCCAATATCATCCAGCATCAGCAAGAAACAGCCAGTTTCAGCCAGTACCGGTCAGTATCAGCCAGTATCAGCCAATATCAGGATCAGCCATTATCATCCAGCATCAGCAAGTATCAGCCAATATCATCCAGCATCAGCCAATATCAGTATCATCCAGCATCAGCAAGTATCAGCCAGTTTCAGCCGGGATCAGCCAGGATCAGCCAGGATCAGCCAGTATCAGCCAGTCAGCCAGTATCAGTCAGTATCAGTCAGTAATATCGCCAGGATCAGCCAGTACCATCCAGCATCAGCAAGTATCAGCCAATATCAGCGAGCATCCGCCAGGATCAGCCAAGCTGTTGGCCAGCCAGTTTCAGCTAGTATCAGCCAGTATTAGCCAGGATCAGCCAGTTTCAGCCCGTATCAGCTAGTTTCAGCCAATATCAGCCAGTCTCAGCCAGGATCAGCCAGTATCATCCAGCATAAGCAAGTATCAGCCAGTTTCAGCCAGCATCAGCCAGTTTCAGCCAGTATCAGCCAATATCATCCAGTATCAGCCAATACCAGCCAGGATCCGCCAGTTTCAGCCAGCATCAGCAAGTATCAGCGCTTCAGCCAGTCTCAGCGCATCAGCCAGGCTGTTGGCCAGTATCAGCTGGCATCAGTCAGTATCAGGATCAGCCATTATCATCCAGCATCAGCAAGTATCAGCCAGTTTCAGCCAGTATTAGCCAATACCAGCCAGGATCAGCCAATATCATCCAGCATCAGCAAGTATCAGCCAGTTTCAGCCAGTCTTAGCCAGTATCGGCCAGTATCCCGGTATCAGCCAGTTTCAGCCAGTATCAGCCAATATCGCCAGGATCAGCCAGTGCCATCCAGCATCAGCAAGTATCAGCCAATATCAGCGAGAATCGCCAGGATCAGCCGGGCTGTTGGCCGGTATCAGCTGGCATCAGCCAGTATCATCCAATATCATGCAGTTTCAGCTCAGCCAATATCAGCCAGGATCAGCCAATACCATCCAGCATCAGCAAGCATCAGCCAGTTTCAGCGAGTCTCAGCCAGTATCAGCCAGTTTCAGCCAGTATCAGCCAGGATCAGCCGGTTTTAGCCAGTATATCAGCCAATATCATCCAGTATCAGCCAATATCGGCCAATATCAGCCAGGATCAGCCAGTTTCAGCCAGCATCAAGCAAGCATCAGCCGGTTTCAGCCAGTATCAGACAGTATCAGCCAAGACAAGCCAGCATCACAAGCTGTTTGGCCAGTATCAGTTGGCATCAGTAATATCAGGATCAGCCAAGATGATCCAACATCAGCAAGTATCAGCCAATTTCAGCAAGTATCAGCCGATATCAGCCAGGATCAGCCAGTTTCAACCCGAATCAGCCAATATCAGCCAGGATCAGCCAATATCATCCAGGATCAGCCAGTATCATCGTATCAGCCAGTTTCAGCCAGTATCAGCCAGGATCAGCCAGTTTCATCCAGTATCAGCCAATATCATCCAGGCTCAGCCAAGCTGTTGGCCAGTATCAGCTGGCATCAGTCAGTATCAGGATCAGCCAGTTTCATCCAGCAATATCATCCAACATCAGCAAGTTTCGGCCAGTTTCAGGCAGTGTCAGCTGGCTTTGCACGGTTTTGGCTTTTGCTTGTGCTCTTGGCGGTTATTGGTCATTTCAAAATTTCGATTCCGGTTGGGAAAAAACCCAAATGACACCGCCAGCCCGCGACCCTGCCCAATACGCTCTGCTGAACGGCCGTCCCCAATTTCGTCTAGTCGCCCATAGCTCAGCGGGTAAGCGGATGGCTTACAAGCCCTTCTGGAAAAAGGGCGCGGGCTCAAACCCCGGTGGTGTCATTTAGACTCTTTGACGTTAAAAAGGGCTTAATAAGGCTTTAATAAGGGCTTAATAAAGCCTTAATAAGCCTCTTATAAGCCTTAAATAAAGCTCTAATAAAGCTTTCATATGGCTTTAATAAGGGCTTAATAAGGCTATAATAAGGGCTTAATAAAGCCTTAATAAGCTTCTTATAAGCCTTAAATAAGGCTTTAACATGGCTTTAATAAGGGCTTAATAAGGCAATAATTAAGGGCTTAACAGCCTTGTTTAAAGCTTTTAAGAAGCTGATTAAGGACTTATTAAGCCCTTATTAAGGCTTTTCACAGCCTTATTCAGCCCTTATTAAGGCCATATTGAAGCCTTATTACAGCCTTATTGAAGCCTTATTAAGCCCTTATTACGGCCTTATCAAGCCCTTATCAAGGCCTTATGAAAGCTTCATTATAGCCTTATCAATACTATTGTAATACGACTGTACCACTACCTTACTGCAACTGTATTATTGTACTACTATTATGCTACTAGTGTGCTACTGTACTACTACTACTGTACTACCCTACTACACTACCACTACCACTACCACTACCACTACCACTACCACTACTACCACTACCACTACCACTACCACTACCACTACTACTATTACTACTACGACAACTACTACTGTACTACTACTGTACTACTGCACTACTACTGTACTACTACTGTACTACTACTGTACTACTACTGTACTACTACTGTACTACAACTGTACAACTACTGTACTACTACTGTACTACTACTGTACTGCTACTGTACTACTACTGTACTACTACTGTACTACTACTCTACTACTACTGTACTACTACTGTACTACTACTGTACTACTACTGTACTACTACTGTACTACTACTGTGCTACTACTGTACTACTACTGCACTACTACTACTGTACTACTACTACTGTACTACTACTGTACTACTACTGTACTACTACTGTACTACTACTGTACTAGTAACTAGTAGTATACTAATTAATAAATCAATATGGATTAGCTTTCCCTCGAACAGGTTTCCCCCAATTCCCCAAACAAGGTCTTGTATTGCTTTAAACGTTCAACCCCCAAATAGCGCGGAGTTTGGCTACACACCCCCAATTAGACAGGCTCACCCGATCTCGCCCGGAAAAACCTGACCTTGAACAAACCCCCATGCCCACCCCCCCCATTAGAAGGGTCTACTGGTACTGTACTACTACTGTAATTACTACTACTGTACTACTACTGTCCTCCTGCTGTACTACTACTGTGCTACTACTGTACTACTACTGTACTACTACTGTGCTACTACTGTACTACTACTGTACTACTACTGTACTACTACTGTACTACTACTGTACTACTACTGTACTACTACTGTACTACTACTGTACTACAACTGTACTACTACTGTACTAGTAACTAGTAGTATACTAATTAATAAATCAATATGTATTAGCTTTCCCTCGAACAGGTTTCCCCCAATTCCCCAAACAAGGTCTTGTATTGCTTTAAACGTTCAACCCCCCAATAGCGCGGAGTTTGGCTACACACCCCCAATTAGACAGGCTCACCCGATCTCGCCCGGAAAAACCTGACCTTGAATAAACCCCCATGCCCACCCCCCCCATTAGAAGGGTCTACTGGTACTACTACTACTGTACTACTACTGTACTACTACTGTACTACTACTGTACTACTACTGTACTACTACTGTACTACTACTGTACTACTACTGTACTACTACTGTACTACTACTGTACTACTACTGTACTACTACTGTACTACTACTGGTCCCCAAACAAGGTTCTCCGGGACCTTGGACAAGGTTTCCCCCAAAACCCCCAACAAGGTTCTTCCACTTAATCGTTTCGGGGGGTTTGGGGGCGAGGTGTCCGACCTTGTGACCTTGATAGCGGGGGGGGGGGGCCCCCCCCCTTTCTTAATCAGGTTCCCACATTATACTCTACTACATATAAGCGTAATGGGGAATAAGGCAACAACATAAGTATGTATAAGTGTGTAGTCGGACGCTATATCATGCGGAATACAGTAGTGCAAACAATCGCGTAGTGTAGTTTCGGGTGCAGTTTAGAAGGGAATAGTACAATGTTCAAGGGTTCGAGCTTAGATTCAGGGCTTGTAGGTCTGTTCGGAGTTTCGCGTTCGGGCGAAGGGCCTGTAATTTAGAAGCCTCAATTCTTAGTAATGCCTTTCCGTGAGGTTGCTTGCTACTGCACACGTATACTGTAATTTCCATGTATTTCTGGTTATTATTTATGGCACTTACAGCCTTGTCTTGCTGCGGCCAAAGCAGTGTAAACCCAAAGCCCCAAACACAGAACCCTAAACACCAAGGCCCAAACCCTGAAACCTTCAACCATCCCAAACCTTAAATCCCTGAAGGTTAAACATGAGATCCCTAAAAACCTCAACCCCCGAAGCTTGTGTGGCGCATGCTTAGTTTGAAGCTTTGTTTGAGATGAGACTCTCTGTAACCAATTGCTGGACATTTCGTGGCACAGCGCCTGCAGCCCTTCTCTCTGAATCCCCTGGCTTTCGTAGACCAGGCCACACAAATCCAAGCATAGCCCAAACCGGGATGCAGCCAATATCGACTCCGGGATATGCGCAACGCTTGCAATAAGGCCCTATTTTGACACCCGAAGCAACCCTATGGACTGTAGATCCTCACGGTACCTACAATACCCCATTACAGTATTCTACTGGAAGGGACCCCTTTAAAGTTAGTATCAAACGAGGCTATCACGCTTCTGCCGCGCTTCCTTGCTGGGCTCTCGGCGAAGCGCGTGGCGTTGCCTCTGTTCGGACACTGCCTACATGCGCTGCTGGCCTTGAAGCGCTTGAACGGCACAGAACCTTTCCAGGCCATTCTTGTTCGGGGGAGTTAGGGTTTAGGATTTTTAGAAGGTTTAGGGTTTTGGGTGGGTTAGGGTTTAGGCTTCGGGGTCCTTAGATGTTCAGACTTTGGGTCAAGATTTCTTTTTAGGCCTGGGTTTCGAGCTTTGGTTCCTGTGGAACTTTCGCGGTCGGTTCGGGTGTTGCACAGGGGCTTCCACGCAATCTTTAGCAGAGCTGTGAAAGAGTTGTTCGCAGGACTTGATTCAGAAACCGACAAGGTTTTCGTTGCGGGTTCAAGGCAGCATAGGACAATGAATTCCGGTTCTGCTCACCCCAGAACCCTAAACCCTTAAACGCCAAACCCTGTTCCCCAAGTCCTAATCTAGGATGCCCAGTAGTAATTATCCTTGTTCCCTTTTTGTAGTCCTAGGTTCCTTACAAGTTACCCAATACCAAAAAGGGAGCCCCATTTATTCCTAGGTTACTGGGCATTCTAGGAATTACACCCTAAGCCCCAAGCCCCACACCCGAAGGCCAGAGGGGTTTTGGGTTTAGGACCAGAATGGGAGTTTCCAAAAACTAGGGGGTACCTTATTCTCGGCTCCTTATAATAAGGATCCTACTATTCAGAGGACTGCCTAGACAGATACAGATCATATGCACGTACATATATATATGTATATATATATATATATATATGGGTACCCCCCTATATGGGGTCCCCTGGGTTTTTGCACACCTAAACCATTAAACCATTAAGCCAATCCTTTCCCCCAATGGACCCAAACCAATAAACCATTAAACCATTAAACCAATCCTTTCCCCAATGGACCCAAACCAATAAACCATGAAACCAATCCTTTTGCCCCATACCACTAAACCGTTAAACCATTAAACCAATCCCTTTACCCCATACCACGAAACCAATAAACCATTAAACCATTAAACCAATCCTTTCCCCAATGGACCCAAACCAATAAACCATTAAACCATTAAACCAATCCTTTTGCTCTATACCACTAAACCATTAAACCATTAAACCATTAAACCAATCCTTTTGCCCCATACCACTAAACCATTAAACCATTAAACCAGTCATTTCCCCCTATAGAGAGAGACACATCCCTGTATGGGCCGAAAGCATTGGTTTAATGGTTTAATGGTTTAGTGGTTTAGGTGCATTGTGGGAAAGGATTGGTTTAATGGTTTAGTGGTTTAGTGGTATGGGGTAAAGAATTTGGTTTAATGGTTTAATGGTTTAGTGGTATGGGGCAAAAGGATTGGTTTAATGGTTAATTGGTTTGGGTCCATTGGGGGAAAGGTTTGGGTTAACGGTGTACTATTTTAATGGTTTGTTAATGGTTTAATGGTTTAGTGATGGTGCCTACTACGCAGGTGTCCTGGTTATAACCGGGAACAGAGGTTACAACCAGGCCGCAAAATACGTTCAGAGTTTGAAGACTCCCGGCATGCCGTATAGACCAAATGGATTGGTTTGTTGGTTTGATGGTTTAAGTCTTCCGTGTCGTATCGCGCAAGCGAGCCAGTATGATGGTTTAAGTCTAAGTCTCCCCCAAACCCTAGACCCTAAGCAGTAAAAGCCAAACAAACCCAACACTTGATGGTGAACCTGCAATATTGGTAAACTGTGTCGAAACACCGGGGGGCTTACATACCAGGGTTGTGGTTTGTACACTTGGGGTGCCTTGATTGTTTGTTGCACACTGTAAACCTTACGAAGCAAATCTGTGCCACCGCTACTTCATCAACACCTAAATCCAAACGTTCGAATGTTTCGGTGTTGCAGGGGGAATGTAACCGCAATGAAATTAAACAAGGACTAGAAAAATAGAGGGTCCGAGGTAATTGGCATGTATTCGGTTGTTGAGGCATGATGCAGTGCTTTGCAACAAACATAATTCCGGGGACCATATGCGCATTCCCCAACTTAAGCGGAAAGGCTATTAATATGGCAAAAAAATTTACATACTGGTCTGTCCGTTCCAGTACATCGGTTTATGAGATCTATGTACACATTGAGAGAATAGCCGCTAACATGTCACTCACCCAGGAATCAAAATGCGATATGAAGGGGCTCTATCGGGATTACAGTAGGTCAGTAAGTGTTGTCAACATTAGAATATCGCGGTACACAGAAAGTTGAGATACGACTGATACGACGTCATTGTAGGGAGAGACAGTATTTCAAAGTTTACAGCGTAGTCAGTTTGCATCACTTCGTACATAGGCGAACTGGTTGCAACGTTATGTTCAAACATCGTTCCAAGGAAGCAGGATTTCGATGAGACATTAAACTGATAAGAATATATGCGGTGAGCGAAACAAAATTTGCAACTTGCAAACTGTTAGGTTTCCTCGCTCGGTACGTAGAAAATTCCTAGCAATGCTATTTCCAACTACATGGATGAACCTCTTTGGAGGAGCGATTCGGTGTGTGTTTACCACTTGTTCCTAACACGAGGATCACGTTCTGGACAGGGAACAATGGCTTCTGTTCGACCTTCAGTAGATATTCACAAGAACACAAACAGAAATTCGGACAAGCTAGATGTAGCCTTATGGTTTTCAGTCGGCTTTACGTGATGGTTAAGGCGGTTAACGGTTAAGGTATGCTGATACAAAAAGCACAGGCTTCATCACTCAGCATATAGCAACAGAGCCAAGCCTAAGAAGCGATGCTTCATGTCGTCCCCCAGGAAGAACACTATACAACGTTTGCCAAACTCGTAGTATGCAAGTTTTCAATTTTGGCTTGGGGCAGCCGTCATACAGAATTAAGGAATGCACCACTCAAATATACCTACCGGATATACCAGTGTTTAAAAGCAATCACATAGGGGCACAGGGATATGTCATTGAAAGCTATCAGTTTGCCAAACCGTCATAACAATGCGTCCATCAACAGAGACTTCGATGGGGTTGCGGCATTACAGTACAAAGATGGACAACTTTACGTTCCAAAATCTAGTTCGCGATAAGGAATGACTGAACCAGACTAATGACTACAGCGCGCTTGTTGGGAAAAACTGAAATACAGCGGTTTAGACACAGTCAAAAAAAGATGAACTACGAAGATATATCGACGGCTTCAAGGCAAGGATTTTAGCACATTGTAACAGGGTTTCGACGAGGGTGTCATAGAAATCTTAGCGTTGTGCGGGTTTCAGCTTTCTGAAACCATGGGTTGTTGCAACTTCCCGGGTTAGTCTTCAAACCGGATATAATACTGTAGTCGATGACGTACACCTGATTATAACCTAGTCGGCTGGTTATAACCTAGTCTGGTGGTTATAACCGAGTCAGATGGTATAGCGAAAAACGTAGGGGACCCCAAATAGTGATGCGCCCTATATGGGTATATATATATATACATATATATACATATATATGTATATATATGTATGTATATATATATGTGTATGTATATTAATATGTATATGTATATGCATATGCATATGCATATGTATATGTATATGTATATAGTATATGTATGTGTATGTGTATATGTATGTGTATATGTATATGTGTGTGTATATGTATTTGTATATGTATGTGTATATATATATATATATATATATATTGATATTTATATTTGTATATGCAGGTATGCATGTACGCATGTTTGTATACACATGTGCACTCGTGTATATACATGTTTATGCACGTGTAATGTGTGTATATGTGTGTCGAATGTTATGTATACACATATAGTCTAATATCAGAGAAAGACGGGCACATAGAGATATACACATCTGTAGGTCTGCGTTGTATGTGGGTATGTATCTATGTATCTATGTACCTTGAATTCCCAAAGCCTTAGGCCCTAAGCCTCGTACCTTGAACCCTACACCCTAGAACATTCTAAAACCTTACAAGGAAAACGCTGAATCCAAAGCCCTGAAAAACCCTGAACCCTAAACCCTGGCCCCTAAACCCTGAACCCTCTACTCTTAACGCAACCCTTAAGGAACCCCTGCCCGCCCTACTTGGAGATCGATGGGTAGTCATAAGTGGGGCTATAAGTAGGATATCTATATGTCTATACTTATAAGCCAACAAAGGGGGCTTATAACCCTACTTATAATACGGGGGCCTAAATAATTACCAGTACTATTTTAGTGGTTTCTTGTTATAATTATAGTATAAAGGGCCCCAAAACCCTATTCTAACTATTAAGGCCCCCTACATTAGAGTACCCCACTATAGATCCCTTATAGACCCCTTTTTAAGGATCCCTTTTAAAAAAGGAATCCTATTAACTACCCTGGAACCTCCATGAGTACCGAGTTTAGCGCCCCCCGCGAAAGGCGCCGGCGGATGTCCTGTCACAGGCGGCGGAGGTCGTCGGCCTCTTCGCAGGAACCCTCTTAGTGCGGAGGCCGGACGGGTGGGGGCGGGGGGAGGGGGTTGGGTTTAGGGGGTTTAGGGTTCAAGGTTTAGGGGGTTCAGGGTTTGGGGTTCAGAGTGGCTTATAGGGTTCCGGGTTTAGGCTGGGGGGGGTTCCTTGCGCTCCTTTTCGAGGCTTCGGGGTTACGGCTTGAGGTTTAGGATTTAGGGGCTCGGGGGTGCAGGCTCTGGTTCTTTGAGACGTTATCGGAAAGAACCAATGAAACGGCTTGCTACTTCCAAAGAAGCTACAAGGTGACCCTGCCGAGAAGTTCTAAAAACTGGCCGGGTTCTGGACTTGCATAAACTCAAGCTGCGACAAGACTGCAGGGCCATGATGTGTCTTTGAGTGTCGGTATGTACATACACACAGAAAGCTCCCGTTACCAACTAACTCGTACATTGCGCTTTCTGCTGTTAGCCAGCTAGCTATGTTTCGCTCGAAAATACAGGCCCGCACACTGTACAAACCACAAACACCCTGAACGCGAACGCACCACACAACCTTTCATGTGTTTCGGGTGTTTCATTATTTTTCCGAAGCAACGCAAAACCAATCATGAGTCTTTAGAGCTACAACGGGAACACTGCTCGGCCTTCTCCGAAGCGTGTCCCCTGAACGGACAGGCGCTCATAGTCCTAACTATGCCCGAAGCCATTCCGCCCCAACACTCCAATACCCAACCTAAGGGGAAGCCTGTTTAGATCATGGGAAAAAGCAGGCTTGAGAATCAGCAGCCTGTGCCTCCAAAACCCTGAACCGAAACCTGGGTTCGGGGTTTAGGGGTTTAGGGTTTAGGGTTTGGGGTTTAGGGTTTGGGGCACCGGAAGCGCCGGAACCTGAGTCTGAGAGAGGCAGCTGCACCAGAGCGTGCAGCTCACCTCTGATTTAAAGAGTCGGCAGATCGAGTTAGACACCGTCTCCACACTGCCGCTCGGCGTTGATTCAGGCTCCGTCATCCTTCGCAACACAAAGGCCGAAACCCCAATCAAAAAGCCGTAGCAGTATACCTATACCATCCTATACCCATACTATCGCCTGCCCCTTGTTTACGTAAGCCAATACATAGCTTCTAAACCTTAATTAAGCCCTTATCCCTAAACCCGCGTTCCCAGACCCTAAACCCTTATCCCTAGGTCCTAAGCCCTTATCCCTAGACCTTATAGGGTTTAGGGACTGGGGTTTTAAAGTTTGGCTCGGGGTTTACTCTAGGTAGGATTGTGGGACATTTTTTGTTTTCCTTATTTGGGTTTATAAGGGACCCTATATATGATCCCGGTTCTCGGTTCACCGACCCTCTCTGCAAGCTTTTTCCACACGAGGGCTCACACGCCAAGCAGACCCATGCAGGAAACCCAAACCACACCACACCACAGGGGGGAGTGGGGTAACCAGCCTAAGCAGACCCACTCCCGAACCACACCACACCACACGGAGGGGGAAGCAACCCACAACCACACCACACCACAGCAGACCCACGCAGGAAACCCAAACCACACCACACCACAGGGGGGAGTGGGGTAACCAGCCTAAGCAGACCCACTCCCGAACCACACCACAGCACACCACACCACAGGGAGGGTGAAGCAACCCACAACCACACCACACCACAGGGGGGGGAGGAGGAACCATTGGGGGGGGAGGGGGGGGTGGCCGAACCGGGATCATATACAAACATTTTTCAGGGTGTTTAAAGGCCAACCCAGTACTGTTCGGGTTGCAAAAGCGTGGAGGATCTTGGATTTAGGATGACCCTAAACCCTAAAGCCTTAAACCCTAAACCCTAAAGCCCTAAACCCTAACCCCTAAACCCCCAAACCCCTAAACCCCCAAACCCCTAAACCCCTAAACCATAGGATGTAAAGCTCCGGGTTTCGAGCCCTGGGCTGAAAATTAAACTCCGTAGCTTCGTGCGAACCTTAACTCAAAGGGGAAAAGGAGGGACCCTTAATGGCGACCCCCCTACCCTATAATGGGCTATAATGGGTTATATAGTAGGTATATTAAGGGTATAGATCTAAGGGTCCTTATTAAGGGTCCCTCCTTTTACCCTTGGATGAACCCTTCATCCCTTGACCTGCAACCCCTGGGCTCCAAACCCTAAACCGTAAAGCCCGAATAAACAGCGCCCATGCCGCGAACGAACAGCTGCTTACCTCCATGCCAAGGTGTCAGTGAAAGTTCAACACTGTCAATCCCTAGGATGCCCAGTAGTACCCTTATTCCCTTTTCGTAGTCCTAGGTTCCTTATAAAGTTGCCCAATACCAAAAAGAGAGGCCTTTTTATTCTTAGGTTACTGGGTATCCTAGATCCTAACCTCCTCAAACTTAAAACCAGAATTCTAAAAGCTGAACAAAACCCTTCGAGCCCCAGGCCCTATTATCTAAATCGTCGAACCCGGAACCCTATACCCAAAACTGAACCTCAGGCTTTTGGGCTTTTGCGATTCTGTGGTGGAGCTGGATGAGGAGCTCCCACCCACAGAAGCTGTCAGCCCAAAGCAGTATCCAGTTATGGGGTGTCACGGTACACAGGGTGTTAGTGGATATAGGGTCTGTTAGTGTTTATAAGTGTTTGTATAGAGTGTTATGCATATAAATACCGCGTCACAGGGGCCTTTATAGAGATTTCACAGGGATTAGGATCCGGAGTTTGAAGAAGTGTGGGAGCTCGAAAATCCTAACTGTTGCGCAGGATTTATATCATCAACCGTAGTTGGGAATATGGACCCCTATACCCCAACCCTTATGGAACCCTTATGGATCCCTTAAAGGAACCCTATTTGGGCACATGGACCCTTATATGATTGCAGGAACCCTCAACCTTGATGTACCCTTATGGAACCTTTATATAATAGAACCCTTCAAGGAGCCCGTGAAGGGGCCTTTGTCTCTCTTTGCTAGAAGGACTTGCGGCTGACCGAAGATTCTCGGCAGCTCTCGACGACGCCCCCCGGCGGGTCGCAGAGCAACGGTTTCTGGTTTAGGGGTTTAGGCCGGGTTCAGGGTTTAGGGAAATTTCAGACCCCTCTCAAGGAGACCTTAGAATGTCCTCGTAGAGCCCTTTAAGACTGTAAAGGGGCCCTTAGGCGCTCACAGAAAGACGCAGGTTGCTTCCCGAAGATACCGGGACTAGCCATGGGCTCGCCGGCAGCGACTTCTTGGAGTTCGTTTGCCAGGAGGACCTGCCCGCTCCTGTAGGGTTTGAATCAGTTAGGGGTTTAGGGTTTAAAACAGTTTTGGTTTTATTAGGTTTCAGGGGGTAGTATTGGGCTTTGTTGGGTGGGTGTTGGCCAGGGGTATTGTGGGGTTCTGGTTTAGGATTTGGATGTGGTGGTCGTGCTGATGGTGGTGGTGGTGGCGGTGGCGGCGGTGTTGGCAATCTGAAGAACATGTGATTGTAGTAACTTATAGGAGTTCATGTTGGTGTTCGGCAGGTCTTGTTTGCGGGCGGTTGACGATCAGAGCAACCATCAGCATCACCGGCATACCCTGTCAGAGTGAGAAGCAGCAACTACGAGGAATCACGAGCAGCCATGGCCACATAACCGCATAACCCCCAAACCCTGAACGCCAAGCCCCATACTGAGAGGTTCGATGGATAGTGACAACAAGCAGGGATACAAGCCCCCTAACGTGGGTTATAAGTATTATTATCCAACTTATGGCCCTACTTCTAACCCCAAGGGTCCAAGTACCCACTAACCACATACTCTCCAAGAGCCTAACCTACATAACTTCTATCCTCATCCCAAGTATTTACCTGATTATTGGGTCCTTTGGACCCTTGGGGTAACTACCTATGAACCTCAAAGTTGTCATGAAGCAGCTCAGGGTTCCTCCTAGCAGTAGTTTGCTCGCAAGCATGACTTGTCCAATGTGACAGTCTCACGCCTTAAGACCAGAACATGGAACCTTACAATGAGACCGCAAGCAACGTCATGGAACTCTTAACCCCTAGACCCTTAACCCTAAACCTTAAACCGAGACTCTTAACGCACCTCGCAAGAAGTTGATTTCGTCGCCTCAGGACCGCACGGCTGTACAAACTTCGCTAAAGCAGGTCGGGGATGCCCTTCCATATTATTTTGCGGGGCTTTCATGGCGGAAACCCTAAACCTGAAGCCTTCGAAAACCGTACATAAAAGACACGAGGGTTCAACAAAAACTACACATAAACCCTAAGCCGCACGCCTCTTTCGGCATATCGGGGTTTGGGGTATAAAGGGCTTGTGTTAAGGATTGTTTAGCTTCCGACTGCCCCGGAGGTTGCTCTGAACCTTGACGGCTTGGCGTTTTACGACTAGTCACAGCAGCATGTTTGATCGCAGCAACAGTATAACAAAAAGAATAGACTAACAATTTCTATCATTGTTACCAGTAATTTAGCCGTCTTACAATATCACTGGTATCATTCGTAGACGTAGCCCGGTATAGTCCTCGCAGGGGTATACTACAATGTATCGTAATGCACCCCCGAAAGCTCTAGTCTAATTATCCAGGCCAAGATCCGAATTTGAAATAGCTTCCTCCCTACTACGAGGACCCAGGGCAGTTTTGAAGAGTTCACACCTCCTGCCGTCGAGCCTTATTCGATCCAAAGCAGAACGAGTTTTGCAAGGGGTTTCGGATTAGGCGGCTCACATACCTCTCGATGGTTCTTCATGGGTTCCCGCAAGGTCTGTATAAGGGGCTCACGGGTTTATGCTTTGGGGTTAGGTTTTATATCTTGAAGCCCAAACTTTCTATGGTTTGGGGGTTATCGGACTTAGCAGACAGGGTCTGGGTTTTGCGGCCTAGGGTTAAGGATTACTTAAAGGATCATGGTACTTAGTAACTAGAGGTATTATTAGGGTAACTATACTTATAACGCCAATTAGGGCCCGTATAACCTTACTTACTAAGTCCCATGATGCTCCAAGTAAGCCTCAACCGGCAGAACGAAGTCGCGATGTGGGAGTTTCCGAAATTTTGGGAACCTTATTTTGGGGTCCACATAATAAGGATCCTACTATTGAGGGTACTACATTCGGGTCCCCGATTTTCGGAAACTCCCATGTCTCTTCGGCCGCTCAGTGCGGGACAGGCCGGACAGGGCCCAACCCTGAACGCGAGGATGCTCGATTCCCTGGGAGGCCGGCTGCTCTTGCCTTCGGTTAGTAGGGAATGGAGGAGTGGTAGTAATAGTATTTATAATTGTACCCCATTCCTCTAAGCTGAGGTGGGACTGAGGCTTGCGCCGATTTCGGATTTAGGGGTTTAGGGTTCAATGGTTTAGGGTTGGGGGAGTGAGGGTTTTTTGGTTTGGGGCTTGAGGGCTTAGGGATTGCGAGCGATGTTTGAGGGTTTAGGCTCTGGAGTTTAGGGGTTTAGGACCACCCCAAACCCTAAACATTTTGCATTGCAACGGACAGCAGAGTCGACAGACGCGTCCCAAAAATCATGCATTGAATTCAAAAACTCGAACGGCAGTATGCACTCACCCCGAGGAGACGGGTGGCGCAGAAATCTGCCAAGCGAGCGCGGAGCCTAACCCGGCAGCACTAAACGCCAAAAGCCGCATCTCCAGCGCTCAAACGCAAATTACAAAAGCCATGCCTTGCCTTTTACACTAGCGCTTGGCATTCCCTTTGGCGAGCCAGGAAAGCGCCTGTACTACAGATCCCACGGTCTACAGTCCAAAACGGAAGAAAAGGTATTCCTCTACAACGGGCTCCATCAGGCGATCCTTTCCCCCAGAGCCCTCATACCAAGCCGCTGATTTGTGCAGTGACAGCGTGTGCACACGTCAGGGCCTAGCGAACACGGAACAGCTGTCCGAACAAAGTACACAAAATTGAAAGGGGGACTGCAAAGAACCGTGGGACTACATGAACAGCACAACCTAAAGAGCTGCGGCGATTGTTATTCCGCAACCTCCCTACACAAGGTCTAAGGAAAAAGAGCTGCAGCAATTGTCATTCTGCACTCAACACGTCCTCACTTGAGTTCGAATCAGCTGAAGACCCCTCACTCTTCAGCAGGGCATTGGCAATGATGGCATAGGCCTTTGGTGCCGAGCAAGATTTCACGTCACACATCTCGTCTGTATGAGCGTCGCTCCGCAGCACTCCGGTGAACGCATGGCCAAAGGTCAAAGTCTGCAAGCTGTTGGGTGGCTGAATTCCTCCAGGCTCCGGTTGAACGCATCACCAAGCGTCAGACGCAAGCTGCCGAGTCGTTGGCGGCCCTTTAGGCTCCGGTTGAACGCAAAACCAAGCGTCAAACTCCGCGGGCTGCTGGGTGGTTGGATGCACTCCCAGCTCTGGCTGACCGCATAGACAAGGGTCAAACTCTGAAAGCTGTTGGGCGGTTGACGACCCAACGGGCTCCGGTTGATCACGTCACGAAACGTCAGCCTCCGCAGGCTGTTGGGTCGTTGGCTGCCCACTAGGCTACGGCAGAATGCATAACCAAGCGTCAAACTCAGAAGGATGCTGGGTAGTTGGTTGCCATCTAGACACCGGCTGAAGGCATCATCAAACGTAGAACTCCGCAAGCTGCTGGGCAGCCGGCAGCCCTTTAGGCTCCGGTTGAATGTATAACCAAGCGACAGACTCCGCAGGCGGCTCGGTAGCTGGCTGTCCTCCAAACAGCGGTTGAAAGCACGGCCAAACATCAAGCTCTGCAGACTGCTGGGGAGTTGGATGCCCTCCGAACTGTTGCTGACCGACTCGCCAAACGTCAAGCTCGGCGGGCTGCTGGGGAGCCGGATACACTCCAAGCTGTGGTTGCCTGCATAGCCAAACGACAAACTCTGCAAGCTGCTTGGTAGTTGTATACCCTCCAGGCTCTGGTTGCACGATTCGCCAAACGTCCTGTGCAGGCTGCTGTGGAGTTGGATGCCTTCCAGACTCTGGTTGAACGCGAGGCCAGACGTCAAACTTTGCAACCTGCTGGGTAGTTGGATGTCTTCGAAGCTCTGGTTGACGGTACAGCCAAAAGTCAAGCCCTGCAAGCTGCGGGGAAGTTGGATGTCCTCGAGTAGGCGATCCCCAAGCATCGCGGCATGACCCTCGCCGAGCTTCCACACCACGTACGAGATCTCGGTCGTTCCCTTCTCCATTGGAGCAAATGCATGGGAACTGGGGCTCTACGACATGCCTCGCTGATGAGGAAATTCGGGCCCTCAAACCCTAAACCCTAAATTAAACGTCTTCGCAACGGAAGCAGCAGCGGCCACCAGCTCGCTCCACCGGCGCCCACCTCCAAAAAGCACCCAACCCTGACCTCTAGACCGTCTTCTTCTAGTACCTCTAGACGCCTCCCCTTTTGGTCGGCTACTAACCGACGAAAATGCTTCAGCACAAGTTAGTAAAGAAGGGGGTTGAAATAATTTTCAGTCGCATCAGGTCATAAGACCTTCCCATAATCACAGTTTTACACACCCGAAATCCTATTCTATTTCTTAAGACCGCTCTATCACTAGTATACCAACACGTCACGACATGGTTTATGACAAGCCAGCTATGCTGGCCCAGGTTTGCAAAAACAGCCAAACCATCTCTGAACCCTAAGCACGTAGGCCTGAAACGTCGGCACAGCGTCAGAAAAACAAAGAAGCCTAAACCCCAAACCCTGAATTCTGAAACATGTGCAGGCCGTAAAGCAGGTCAGCAGTCTCGAGAAGCTTTTCAGGTTTAGGGTTTTCAATCCCTGTCTCAAAGCGAGAGAGCCGCGACCCCTTGATCATGGACCAACGCGATGCTTATGCTTACGTGCTTTTCGGGTCCCTCAGTTTGATCATGGAAGTCAATCTTAGGCACCGCAATCCCAAAAGACCCCAAAACAGGACTTTCCCTTAATGCAGGGCCTTAATCATTATGACATGGTTCTGGGGGACTTAATGAACACGAGCCCTAAGAAACGGCTTTGTTTTGGTAATTAGTTGTGTAGGCTTTTAGAACATCTATGTAGGTCTCCCGGAAGTACCCTTTTGCCCTCTCATTTGGGGTCTTGTTAAAACCGAATCGAAAAAGGGTAGGGGCTACTGGGCAACCTTGATATTGAAGCAATTTACTCTAGGGGTCTCAGTGCTCATATAGTAGGGCTGTAAGACTCAAGAACAATCCTCTGAATGGTTTTTGGTGCCTGCAACCCTACTGTTTGAGTATGTGGACATTAGGGTTGCAGCAACATGCAGGTGGCAGCATCCGTGTGGAGCTGCTGCATGCGCCGCAGCTGGGACAACAAGACTGGGCCATCCTGGCTTCCCAATGCGGTTTCTAGAAAGGTACCATAAGGGCCCAACGCAGGGCACCATAAGGGGCTTTATAGAGGGCAACAGAAGGGTACCATAAGGGCTCTCTTTAAGGGTACCATCAGGCTTCTCTAAGGCTACTGTAAGGGGGTTCTGAAAGGGTTTCTACTTCTAGTCACGCGTAGGGTGTAGGATTCTGCCTGTGTGTGTGTGTGTGCTAAATGAGTGTGTGTTTGAATCTTTGTCTTCGGAATGCTACTAGAGAATGGGCCCCAGAGATCCCTACGCGATGCGACCGTTTCGCAAGATAAGATGGGTTATAAGTCCACGAAAATGGGTTACACGTTAGACTTATCCTACCTAGCTCCCCACTTATTCAACGACCCGTGAGCCTCCAAGTAAACCTTTGCCCTTTCGGAACAGAGCCACGGTTTAGGGGATTCCCTAAACTCTAGCCCTAAACCCTAAACCCTAAACCCTATACCCTAGACCGTGGCCCTTTCGGGACCACCGACTCAAGGTCTCCGAGCACAAACCCCGACAACTTGCGCTGGGAGCCCTGAAGCCCGATTTTCGAAAGCGCCGATTACAATCCCTAAGGGTCCATGTACTCATATAGTACGTATATACATTGGCCTTAATGTAGTCCCTATATAGGTACTTTGGGGCCCATGTATCTCTCTATGTCGACATGGACCCTTAGGGAATAGAATTACTACTATTTGCTTAAGAACCCCCCCCAAAAAAAAATCCTTATGGGGGTAATATAGGGATTATTGTTTTATTTTGCGGGGGTTTCTTAAGCAAATAGTAGATTACAATAGATGAATAGACCAGAACTGTATAGCATTGGCTATGATATTATAGTACAAGAGACTAGAGTATATAAACTGGAATATAGCATAGGATAGTACAATGTTTACAGTGTACCGCAGTATGAGTATAGATCACTATATCCCTGCTGATATGACCCTGTTGACGTCTTCAGCATATGCCAGTAGTTTTGCTGCATGGGCGTCCTTGTCCCTAAACCCTAAACCGTCGTTGGCAAAACCCTGAACCCTCAACCCTAAACCCCAAACGTTGGCGGTTTCCGGTTCAGAGTTTCATGGCTCAGGAGGGAGTCTCGACTTCGCAGGCTCTATACGGTAATCCCAACAAGGAACTACTTTGGGGCCTTTGGGTAGGGGGTTGAGCCGTAGAGTTTTACCTGAACCCTAAAGTGCCGTACCAACCTCGAAGCTCCCAGCTCCAAGACAGAAAATCCCCAAAACCCCCACATAATTCCTAAGCGCGAAACAGGTCTGTCAGGGTTTAGGGGTTTAGGTTTCCGGGTTTTGGGTTTAGGGGGTTTTGGGTTTACGGGGTTCAGGATTTAGGGGTTTGGGGTTCTAGGGGACCGGAAACTGACTTTGAACCACCGACTCTCTTGGTTTTAAGGTTTTGCGATACCCTGGGCCGGCAACACTGCCTGGTGGGCATCCGCGAGGCCCAGTACTTGGGAGGGTTTGGGGTTTAGGTGCAGGGACCTGGCAGGGTTCTAAAGGGTTCTGCAGGGTTTTTGATAATGAGGTGTTGTTCAGGTTGGTTTCGATGGTTTTTGTGGACCTGAATCAACAGTTCGTTGCAAACCAAAGCATCAAGCCCTCTGTAGTTTAGGGTATGTTGAATATATTGCTAGCTAGAGGGGGATTGGGCTCAATAGATTAGGGCTAGTTCTGGCATCTGATTAGAGGAAGGCCTTGAATCTGCGTGGTTTCTCCTGGGTCTTGAAGACATAGTGCATAGTGCGCCAAGTGGGAGTTCTGGGTGTTCCTGTTCTGTTCTCGCTTTCTCACGCACGGCTTTGGAGTTGCTTCGCTTCTGGTGGCTAGCAATTGCTGCCCAACTTGTGTGGTCAGCTGTTTTGGCGGTTATCTGTTGTGGACCGAATAGTACTTGTTTGTTTCTTTTTCTGCAATAGCAACATGTTCGAGTCATCAGACCGGATCGGGTCGCCTTAACGTCTGTGTTGTAAAGAACTAGAGCAAGATCTTAGGTCCTCAGCGTGAGAACACATTTTATTATCCCATCCATGCAGTACCCTTACATTGCGGTACCCACCTAGCAGCCTCATAAGATAATACCCCTGGAGTACACTTGGGTGGTTGTCAAAATTAAGGTCCCTTTTTGGGTACCTTAAATATTAGGTGCCGTATCATATTCCCAAAAAAGGACCATAATCTTGACAACTACCCACTTCTCTTGCATGAAGTTTGCGGTTTTCATGGCGCAGCGGAAGACCCCAGGCCCGACGGCGCGGAAGCAACTTCAGGGTTAAGGCTTCGGGGTTCAGGGTTTGGGATGGAGTTAGAGCATACCTAGAGTCTCCATTGTAGTTCCTTTTTTTGGTTAACCAGCTTTATGGTTAGGATCCTATAATAAAATTTGGGTAAGTTAGAGCAGGAGAAATAGGATTGCGGTTCTGCATAGCCCCTATGATCCCGGAAAGCATCAGACACCTCGTGACAAGTGCACAACCCTGGTAGAGTAACAGCGTAGTTAGCTTCCCCAGCCCCATCTTTGCAAAACCTTAGCCTTAAACTCTAAACCGAAAACCTTGAATCCTAAACCCAAAACCCTAAACCAAAACACAAGACCCACAGGCATATCAACCATTAGCCCAAACCCATAAACCCTAAGCCCAAACCGCAGGTGCCAGATGCAGATGCCCTGGCACCCCTGTGGAGCGAAAGCAACGAGGCGGGGTCGGCTTAGGGGCTCTAGGGGGTTTAAGGCCTATAGGGTCGAGGGTTTAAGTCAGGGGTCTTTGGGGCTTTAGGATCTTCAGGGCTGTTTGTGGGGTTTACGGCCTATAGGGTTGAGGGATTTAAGTTAGGGGTCTTCAGGCTTTTAGGGGGTTGGTTTAGGGATCTTTAGGGCTTTGGGGGGTTTTAGGGCCTAGGGTTTAGGGCTTAGGGTTCAGCGTTTAGGAGTTTAGGGTTTGGGGGTTTAGGGCTCTAGGGGTTTAGGATTTACGGCCTACGGTTGTGGAGGGTTTAGGGTTTGCGGGTTTAGGGGTTTACTGTTTGGGGGTTTAAGGCGCTGAGGGTTTATATTTAGGGTTCAATGGGTCTTTCTTTGGGGATTTAGGCTTTTGGGGATTTAGGCTTTGGGTTACGGTTGTAGGGCTTAGGCTAGGTGTTTTCAGGATTAGGTGGAAGCCTCGGATGGTGAATCCCAAACACCCAGCCCAAGCAACACAAATCCAGACGTAGAGGGTTTAGGGTTTAGGGACTTGCTGACCTGGTGTGGGCTGTTCAAGAGGAACCTTGTTGACAGCGACGTCGAAGCTCAATCCTGAGGAGTGAGACCTAAACGCAAGCCCGAAACGTGAAGACCCGCACACCCTGTTGTATTCCGAAACCCTACACTTAAACTCTGGGACACTGAACCCTCAGGAAATTTGCCCCGGATTTGTCGTGAAAGGATTCCGTCTCGCCTCACCTCCATATACGGCAACAGGCAGTTTTGCTCGACACTAGAGACGAAACCAGTGCAAGGCCTGGCAAGATACAGACTATCGGTCTTTGGACCCTGCCGGAGCGGCTCTCTTCTTTCGGTGGCAAAACTCGCCGAAGTGGCCCACATGGCTCACGATGTGCCGAAGAGATTCGACCGATCGCAAGTTCTTGCGGTGGACACACAACTTCACCGTCATGCTGGCATTGATGGGCCTCTCAGTGCACCTCGTGTGTTGGCGAAATGTTGCAGGTGAACGAGGTAAACCCGCTCCCTTTGCTGCCGTAAACCCGAAGACAGAAACAGCAGTATTACATATAATGTAATCTTTGATGCACAATCAAGCAGCACGCAAGCCGTTGTTGACCCTAAACCATGAAATTCTGCACGGTATATCCTTGCACAATTTGAATCTGGGGCTAAAGCCGTTTGCCGTGCAAATTCTTACAAGTTATGAGACCCTGCATCGTTCGTCAGGCTATAGCCAATATGAATGTACTTTGACTTCCCCCTAAACCCTATGTTGAAAGTTTTCAGAGATTAAGACCCCTTTTACGCAAACCTGGTAAGAACTTTTTCAAACCTGACCTTGTATTTGTTTAACCCTAAACCCTAAACAGCAGACATGCACCTAAACTTGTGTATTTGTGTTAGACTCTAAACCCCAAATCCTAAACAGTGACCCAAATCCTAAACTTGTGTATCTGTGTTTCAAAGCAAGCGGCCGTTTGCTGACTGAGACCTCCCCACGCACGCCGGATGCAACCCTGGTCTTCGATGCCACGGACCGTTGCGGTATTACTGCGGCTTTAGGGGTTTAGGGCAACGGCTAAGGGCACAGGGTTTAGGGTGTAGGGCTTAGGGGCTAAGATGCAGGATTTAGACGTCAGGCTTAGGGTCATGTTCTTTGTTTTTGTGGTGGGGTGTGCGTTCCAGGGTCTTTCGTCTCTCTTGCAGGAGGGGGACTGGCGGGAGGAACTGATTGATTTTGTAGTGTTCTTGCGCAAGCTTGTTTGTTGTTCAATAGGTTTGGGTTACTATGGTCTGGGATCTCGCGTGGTGTAATGGTGGGGCAAGTTCGGCAAACGCAGGGTCCTTTGGTTCTTGTTGTCTAAACTCTAAACTCCAATCCTTAAACTTGCAAGGGTAGGATCCCGAATGTCAGCATTAGATGTCTTCAAGTCAGGTAAGAGTATGCTCCATGGGTTTTTGTTAAGTCCTTGTTTCCTGCGTTTTGGCTTTGCTGGGGTTCATCAGGTTAAAGGAACTTAGACAGGTGAGTCAGTGCTACCCTAAACCCAATCGGCTTTGTTTTGTTGACATGCGGCAGAGTCCGGCAGACACGTCGAAAGGCTTGAGCAAACGTCCCGACCAGTTTCGAACGCCAAATACAGTCCCAGGCTGGCTGCTCCATCCTTAGATCTTCACAACCCAATTCGTCAGGATGAGTCTTGGAATGGTCCATCTTAATATAGGGACCTGAATAATTCTCCTGCACTGTTTTGCGGGGCTCCTTACAGTATTGTAACTATAGCATAATATGGGTAGTTGTCAAAATTTTGGTCCCTTTTTGGGTCCTTATTATAAGACGGCACCTAATATTTAGGGTACCCAAAAAAGGACCAGAATTTTGACAACCACCCATATACCCCAAAACCTTAGTCTAATGTCGAGGCCCCGATAAAATGTTAGAGCCTCGAAAAAGGAAATTTTCAGCATTGCTCCCAGGCCGACCAAAAACCGAATTTCAATTCCCATAAGTTTAAAGGGGAATGCAGATCTTACCAAGGTTTAGGATTTGGGGTCCAGGCTTGTTAGAAGCTTAAAACACCTTAAAACTTGAAGCTGCAGGATCGGAGCCTGAGAAGTATATGCTAGATTACCACTGAAACCATTCCTTGTGGCTCCATGATATAACACTCGTTCTAGGATTTTCCTGCAAACATCTGCAAACCCTATTCCAACTGTAAGGCTCTCATGACATGCAACCGTTATCGATCACTTCTAGATTTATTAGGCCGTATTGTGACCATTAAGGCCCCTATATTGCATATAGATATATCAATGTTGTCTATATGTCTATATGCATATAGGATACGTATGCTTCGTCTAGAGATTCTTGCCTTGGACCCAAAAACCTGAGCCCTAAAACCTATTGGCAGGATTTCGACATCTTGGACGTGTCCGAGGGCTTCCAAAGCCTGTGTGAGAGCCACATAGGCCAGGGTTGCCGGGGTTTAGGGTTTAGGGAATGCTTGGAGGTTTGAAGCGGTTGTTATAAGTGGATACCTTTAGTTTTAACCCATAGTACGGAAAATTCTAACCCTACTTTTAACTACCCATGAACCTCCAAGTAGGGTTCCTTCAAGGGTTCCGTGAGGGGTTGCTTGCGGAGGAGCCTAGGGTTCAGGGTTTCGTGTTTCAGTGTTAGGATTGGGGTTTGGATTGAAGGTTAAGGGGTGACCAGGGGCGGAGACTTAGGGATTTACAGCGTTTATCGTGCGATTGAGACCCTAAGCCGTGGTTCAAGTTGCAGTTGTTTCTAAAGGAGCTCACAGGTTACCAGGTTACCCTCTGAAAGACAGCCTATAAGCCCTAAACTCCGAGGTCAGTCGCCATCACCACCTGGATTGCATATTCTTAACTGCCATGCGGTGTAAAGTGTAGGTTGTTGGGGTTTAGGGCTTACGGGCCCGTCCGGATGAGAATACATTGTAAATGCCATGGCTCTGCTATAGGTAACTTAAACTAAGCAACTAAGCTTCAATCGCGCTTCAAACCTGTCACGGCGAAACTCGTCCAGGTTAGGAAACTCGTACACCTGGAAGGTCTGGATCCTCGAGTCTTAAAACTCCAGGTCGTGTAAACCCAAAGGCATGAGCTTGGAGCCCGGTTCCCACCTTCAACCTCCTCCAACATACCCTGAACCCCAGCAGCTCCAGCAGAAGAGCCTCGCAATCAGTAGCACTCTGGGTTTGACCCTTCTGCTGAAACCCCTAAAGCCCTGTGTCACAAAAACACAGAAAGAAAGACCTCCCGAGCCAAGTCTGCTCTGAGCCAAATCCCCGTGCTGAGCACTGTGCGACCTCAGCAAAGGGCTCTGTGAAGACCCCGCGAGATGCTGCAAGCGAGCTCTACATACCAAGCTGAACATATGTAGAAGTGAAAAGACTCAAACACAAGCTCGTACGTCGCTAACTCGCTAACTGTAGCTATAAATGTATACGCATGTGTGTACATGTGCATATATATATATATAGATACATACATACATATTTGTATAGACATACAGAAGCATGTAAGTGCGTATGTATGTGTATATGCATAGGTGTGTATACATAAACATGCATGCATACATACATGCGTGCATACATACAAATGAGAATTACTGCAATAATCGTTGCTAGTATTAGTATACATTAATAGGTGTACTAAGGTCGATACCCGAGTTCGAACCCTAAGACCCTCCAACCTCGGACGATAGCACAGCAATAACCGCAACAGTAAGCCGTGTCAGCGGTATTAACGACAGAGAACGAGGCCCTGAACCGTTAGCCCTAAACTCTAAACCCTAAACCCTAAACCCTAAACCCTAAACCCTAAACCCTAAACCCTGAACCCTGAACCCTAAACCCTAAACCCTAAACCCTAAACCCAAACCCTCAACTTTAGGACCTAAACCCACGCCGCAGGTCACAGCATGAGCTTCGAGGGCTTAAGCGTCTTCGATCTCTCCCGGGGCACAGGGCCTCTTTCCCCGAATCCGCCTTGAGGGTTTAAGGGGTTTCAGCGCAAGGGTTATACCCAGAGCCTCCAAAACCCCCTTAATTAAGGAATATACCTTAAATCATATCAGGGATCCTACTATAATTTAAGGTATATTCCTTAATTAAGGGGTTTTGGAGGCTCTGGGTAGGGTTTATAGAGGTTTAGAGCTTGGAGTTTTGGTGTCTTTCAGCTTGGAGATTGAAATTAGGGTTTTTTAGGGCCGTAAGTAGGAGCTCAGGGCTTTTATGTTTGGAGTTTGGAGGTGAGGGTTCTGGGGTCATAGAATTATGGCGTGAGGGGCTGTCGGTTTTTGGGAGTGAAGGCTTGAATCAATGTTTGAGTGCTTGGCCTCCGGAGAGTGGTCTTGGGGTGGGTTTAGGCCCAGAGCCTCCAAAACCCCTTAATTAAGGAATATACCTTAAATCATATCAGGATCCTACTATAATTTAAGGTATATTCCTTAATTAAGGGGGTTTTGGAGGCTCCGGGGGGCTTAGATGTTTCGAGTTTGGGATATAGCGTTCAGGGTGTAGGGTTCAGGGTTCAGGGTTTAAGGGTCAGGGTTTGGGGTTAGGGTGAAGAATTTCGGGTAAAGGGCGGATGTCTAGAAGTACAAAATGTGAGAGACTCATCTGCTTTTATTCCATGCTACTCGTCTGTTGTTTCATGCGTTATGTTAGCTATATGCCTACTGAATGGCGCCAGTGCTCTGCACTGCCGAATTTGCCACTTTTTGCGGAATGTCGGCGTGATCTCGGTGGTCTTATCCATGCTGGGCTTGGGGTGGGTAAGGCCATGTGCTCAGACTCCAAGTAATGTAAAGGCTCAAATTATTACCAGTACTATTTTTGGGATTCCTTCTTCTAGATATAGTATAGTATCCTCCCGAAAACCCTATTTTAATTATTAAAGGGAACTCCAGAAAGTTGGAATATGGGTTAAGGGTAGGATACCTTATAATTTACCATAAAGGGTTTAGGATAATCATATTCCAACTTTCCGGCTTCTACTGTAATTAAGGCCCCTTTAGTTTAGCCGTTGGTTCTTTTGATTAGCAGGGTCTCGAGGTCTGGCGCAGAAGTCGGGTCCTGGGACACGGTTTAACACACCGAAACTCGAACCCCCGCGCCAAACTCTAAACCCTAAAGCCCCTAAACCCCACACCCGAAAACCAAAGCCCTTAAACCCTAAACTCCTAACACTGAACACGAAGCCCCAAAAAGGGCCCTTAAAGAAACAGAAAAAGCCCAACAACTCCTAAACCCTAAAACCCAAGCCCCAAAAGGGACCTTTAAAAATCAGAAAAAACCCACCAAAGCCTTGCAATGCCTAGACAAAAAGCCCGGGAGACTTCAAGCCCAGACTCCTCAACCCCCGCTGCCCCCGATCCGATGTCTCAGGGTTTGGGGGTTTAGGGCTATAGGGTTTAGGGGTTTAGGAGTTTCAGGTATAGGGGTTTAGGGTTTATAGGGTTCAGGAGTTTAGGGTTTAGGGGTTTAGGGTTTATGCTTCCTACACCCTACTTGGAGCATGGGACTTGGTAAGTGAGGTTATCAGTACCCTAATTGGGGTTATGAGTAGTTATAAATAATACTTGCCCCAATAATAAAAACCCTAAGCCTACTTACTATAAGTCCCCTGATCCTGTGAGTACAGCTGCGGTATCTTCATTGAGCCTGTAGAAGTCATTGCCCTAAAGCAGCATTTCTCAAAACACAGGTGTTTTTGCGACTCCAAAAGTTCTGAGACGCCCGCATACATGCGCCATATTGCGGTTTCAGGGTTCAGGGTTCGGCGTTTCTGACAAGCCCATGTTGAGGCCAGCCTCCTTTAGCAGACAACTACAATCGGCCGTCAACGCTTTCTCGGAGGTGGCACTGAAGCTTGCACTGCACAGGGCTTCAGGGTTTTAGGTCGGCCGCAATCCTAGAAAACCTGCCTGTTAAGCGCTCCTTGATTTCCTTGTATGAGGCCTTAAAGAGCTAGGCTACTATAGAGCTTAAATCATTACCAACATTGTTCTGTTGCTTTTCTTTTCATAGTTACAGCATAACATACCACCCCAAAACCCCGTTCTAATTGTGTAGGCCCCTACATCATTTGTGGACAAGGGCTGTCTGAGGGAGCTCAAGGTTTCCAGAACAGCTTTTGATTCCGAAGCTCGGGTTTTAAGGTTTATCTCCCAAAACCTAACTCTAGTTTTCCTTAGTGGTATTCAGACCTGATTCTTCATCTTGGGTTAGTACAAGCCCTGATAAACAGCGAAACTTTACTTTTTTGCTAGGAGTCTAAGTTCAGTCTAGTTATCAAAGCCCTTGCACTATATTTGGCTGGCTTTTCCATGGCCTGTTCACTCGAGGAGTAAGGTTCAGGACATAGGACCCTAAGGCTCCATGTACCCATATAGTATATACTTAAGCCTCAGAGTATCCATATAGGGACCCCTTTCAGGCGTAAGTATCTACTACAAAAACCCTAAACCCTAAACCCTGAACCCTAAAAGGTACATGGAGCCCTTGGAGGGTTGAAGCCGCGACCTGTTCCACGACGAGGACAAGTCGGTGACCTTTGCAGGAACTTGGAACCTTGCTTTCCCAGCCCCCCGGGAGGATCCCAAAAGTACATCCCTTAATGGGGGTTCCGATAAAGTACCCTTAGTAGTATAGGGCCCCGAATCAGGGGATCTACTTTCTAGATCCTCCCGGGGGGTCTGGGTTTTTGTGCATGCTCGTGGCACCAGGCCTCGCGAGTTGCTACACAAGCAAGACGAAGAAAAAGCAATCTGGGCTCGTTCGTCGAAGCGTGGATGGCCAGTCGGAGACCCCAACAGTGCCGGCTGGGCTAGTAGTTGCTGCGGTGGGGCCGATATCAGAGGTCTGGCAGCTCTATCCAACATGCTTCAAAGGCAGCTGGGGCCGGAATTAGTGTTAAGGGTTCAGGGTTCGAGTTTTTGGATTTAGGAGTTTGGTTTAGGATTTAGGGTTTAGAGTGTCGGAAGCTCGGAGCGTTGAGGTTCGGACTTGGCATCGTCTACCTTAACCTACCAAAACCTACTTTTTCGTAGGGTCCCTATAAAATCCATAGTAGGGTTTATAATAGAACCTACAAAAAATAGTAGGGTTTGGTAGTTTAAGGTATAGACCCTGGACACGGAGCTCTTTGCTTCCGAGCCCTGAACCCCCAAGCCCTCACGCTAAGCCCTCGTCGAAACCAAAGCCCTAAAGTCTAAACACGAAACCCAAATACGTAAACCCTAAATCCGAACAGTAACCATGGTTTTTAACTAGCCTAGCAGTTGGGACTTACTTTTTTACGGTCTGGGGTGTAGGATTCAGGGTTTGCACGCCAAACCCGAAACCCTCAACCTCAAACCAAACCAAAACCCCAAACCACCCGCAAGGCACAGTCCTCGCCCCGTCAGCTGTGGAATTTGGACCTCCTCGGGGTCCGCGGGGAACGGAGTGGGGAGGGGAGAGCGGGCGTTGCGGTGCAGGGTTTAGGATTTGGCGGCATTGAGGTTGGTCCAGGGTCGCCGGAGAGCCACGCTAAAGCATTATTTTCGACTCACTGCAGATGAGTTCCGAAGCCCCGAATTTGCACCAGTCATGAACAAGACGCAGAGGCCAGAATACTGGGGTTTAGGGTTCGAGGTTTAGGGATTTAATTAGGGTTCTAAATACATCGTATTACTTGTTTTTCCAGTTCCTATGGTTGTAGCTTACAGTACAAGCATGTGCCCCAAAGCCCTATTCGAGTGATTTAGGCTCCCCATTACCCCAGCACCCAAGAGCCATCTCGAAATCGGGGACTAGAGCGCTCACCCCCAAAGTCCCAAATCCAAACCCTGAATGCCTACTTGGAGGATCATGGGACTTAAAAAGTAAGGTTATAAGTAGCCTAATTGGGGTTATAGGTATAGTTACCCTAATAACAACTCTTAGTTACTAAGTCTCATGATCCTTTAAGCCCGAAGCGCAGCAGCCTGGATCATGTGTTGGAAGCCTTGAAGGTGCGAAGCCAAAGCACGCCCTGAACCCAACGACTCAATAAACACCTAAGCCCTGAACACCAAAACCCAAACATCCGAAACCCTTGACCCTAAACTATTAACACCAAACACTAAAGGCCTCGACCCTAAGCCCCAAACCTGCAAACCCTAAACTCTAAACACTTAGCCCCCAAAATGCTTAAGCCCTAAAACTACTATTAGCTTAAGAACCCCCAAAAAATAAAAAATATATTCCTTATGGGGGTAATATAGGGATTATTATTTTTATTTTTTGGGGGTTTCTTAAGCATATAGTAGATAAACCCGAAGCCCTAAATCCTTAACACCTAAGTACCTACCCCAAGGGTCCTAACAAATTGGGGAACCTCAACAGTGAGGGCTTCTGAGACCCCAAAGAAAGCCAAGGACTCTCCCTGCAACATTCCGGACCCTCCTAAAGAGATTCCTGGACCCTTTGCGTAAAGCCTAAACATCCGAAACCCTTGACCCTAAACCCGTAACACCAAACACTAAAGGCCTCGACCCTAAGCCGCAAACCTGCAAACCCTAAACTCTAAACTCTAAACATGTAACCCCCCCATACTCAAGCAGTATAGCCCCGAATCCCTAAATCCTTAACAACTAAGTACCTAAACCCTTAGCCCCCGATTTCGCTCCAGGTCCTCCGGGTCCATGCCAAGGTGAAGTTTCAGGTAGACCACCTTCTAGAGACGTTACCCGGCCCAGTTCGGGTTTGTAGGATTTAGGCTTTTAGGGTTTAGGGTCTCGGGTTTAGGGTTTAGGGTTTGAGGGAATTGTAATTCGGGCTGTAGAGTGCTTTAGTAGGGTGTGGTTGTAGGGTTCAAGGGTTTGCCTTCCGGATTTGTGGACGTTTTTTGTTGCTCGTTCGTCTATAAGGTCCAAGAGGGTATCGAGCGACCGGGTTGTATATGCAGCATACAGGGGATCTTTATTGGTGTCACAACGTTTTCCGAAGTACTTCTTCTCCCACTTCCACTCCCACTCCCCGACTCCTACTCCTACTCCTACTCCTGCTCCTTCTCTTTCTCCTACTACTAACGCCTGCTGCTGCTACTGCTACTATACTACTACTACTACTACTACTACTACTACTACTACTACTACTACTACTACTACTACTACTACTACTACTGCTACTGCTGCTACTACTACTACTGCTACTACTACTACTACTACTACTACTACTACTACTACTACTACTACTACTACTACTACTACTACTACTACTACTACTCTACTACTACTACTACTTCTACTTCTACTTCTACTACTACTACTACTACTACTACTACTACTACTACTACTACTACTACTCCTACTCCTACTACTCTACTCCTACTCCTACTCCTACTCCTACCACTCCGACTCCGACTCCGACTCCGACTCCGACTCCTACTACTACTACTACTACTACTACTACTACTACTACTACTACTACTACTACTACTACTACTACGACTACGACTACGACTACGACTACGACTACGACTACCACTACCACGACCACGACCACGACCACTACCACTACCACTATTGCTACTGCTACTGCTACTGCTGCTACTGCTGCTACTACTACGACTAAGGTTCTTGGCTCACAGCGGAGCTGATGATCTCGAAAACTCGAGCCTCCGCATTAAGAACGTATGCCCGCTAGTAGGCTCTCAGGCCCTCAACCAAACACGGCTGTAGGCTGCAGGATGGGACCATTGCTACTCTGCACTTTGATCTTTCAGCTCGCTGGTGCTCAAATCCCCCGGGTGGCTTCCTGGCCCAGCACCGTGCCGAGATCTCGGAACACAGCTGATATCGCTTGCCTGCACTCGCTGTGTTGCATGGAAACCTGCAGTCCAGACATGCATGCCAGCCTGGGGCAGTCACGTGTCCATAACCTCACCCTAAACTCTCCCGCTAATACCCTGCCTGTGCTTCGTAAACTCTTGACTGACCGGCAGCTCTGCAGGGGCTCAGCTCGACTTCGTAGGGTGTTTCTTCGGCTGCAGCAGGCAGAGATCTCAACATGGCCCCTCGCTCCAGCAAAGGCTCGGTGTCTCGAACACCGCCGCCAAGGTCAGGACCAAAGGCGAAAGCGAAGGGCCGCCCATCGGCCATGGCAACAGCCGCCTCAGACTCAGATCTGTCCGACCTGTTCCGCTCGACCGATGACGAAGATCTCCCTGAAGGGCGCCGAGGATCAGGATCGGCCACGGCAACTCCACCGGCTACCAGAACAGGATGGCCACCTGCTGGCCCCCCTCCTCCGACTCCAGTCAATCGGCCAGTGGGCTCTGGAACACATCTGGGACCGATCACTCCGGCAACGGCATTCGGGACTTTCCCCACGACCTCTCCATCTACGAGATCCCCTTCGCTGCGAGATGCCACGGTGCCGAATATCCACGTGTCCAGACGCTCTGACGGTGTCACACTTGAGTCCGGCAGGGCAACAGACCACATGCCGCAAGCGATGGCGACCCCAGGATGCCTCACCGTCACTGTTCCCCATAATTTGGGGTTTCAGCTTGAGATCGTGGTACGTACAGCCCCTGCAGACCGTGTGTGAAGCAGATGGCCAACAGAGCGGTGCTGAAAACATGCGACTAGTGCCTGCCTGGACCTGCCGTCACCCTGACCTCTTGATAAGGCCTCTTGGACCCCCCGCGTGCCCCACACCTTCAGGTCGCATGGCGGATTGTTCGGCTGCCTCCTCCTGGGAGGTCGGCCGGCTCTCGGCAGAAACCCCGACAGCTCTGCATACGTCAAGTCAAGTAAAGCCTGTACCCCAGGCCTGTGGCCGGGACCTCTCCACGAGTAAGGACCAGGCCTTCCTTCCAGCCCGCACTATCCAGTGTACGCCCTCCACCCGACGTGCAGGCTGGCCGGCTCGCGGTCGCCACAGCCTCAGCCAGCAGCCTTGGCAGTCACATCATGTGAACCTTCTGGTGGCCTGTCTGGCAGGCCACGGACGCACATGCCACGATGCCTGCCCCAGTCAGCCCAAGTACTCCCCTGTCTTAAGGAGCCTAGCCTTGGTGCCGACGCCCAATATGTGGTCAGGCCCTTGGCAACCCTGGCATGTGCCAGCATCTCATGCACAGAGCCTTGCTTCCTGGCGTCAGTGTGCCGGTCTCTCACCCGCCTGCCTGATGATGTTACAGGCCCAAAGACGTTCGCATAGGGACCACGCCCTTGTCAACCATAGTCCCTTATGTCACCCCCATATGCCTCAACGACACTTTGTGCACGGGCCTTTTAGGCGACGCGGATTGATTTCTCCAAGTATAGGCTAGGATCGATCCCCATGGGCTGGGATGCACGCCAATGTCGGTGGAGGTACAAACCGGGTCAGCGGGAACGCCGAGCTGCACGAGAAGCCCGAGAGGCCCGAGACCCGACGACAGATGCGGGTGCGAGTCTTCGATCTGGTGCGGCGCCACCACTGACCTTGTACTCCCAGAGGCGACCACGCAGTACCCGAACACTGGCTAGACCGGCATCGACAAGGAAGAGGCCACGGTCCACTGGCTCGGCCAACCGCCGAGAGCACTCGCAGAGAGGGCTCCCGCTCCCGAACCACCTGGACAGAGCTCGCCTCGCCTACGGCCAAAGCCGAAGAAGATGCCTCGACCTCTCGCGCAGCCGAAGCACACTGCCAAGCCGAGACAGGACAATAAGGAACGCGATATCCTCTCTTAACTCCAGATGGTTCGAAGAACGCCTGGAGACACCGCCCTTGGTTCCGGCTCCTTGCACCCCGCCACCACCGGCATCTTCTGGCAGCAGAGCTGCCAACCTCAGGCGTTGGCGCCGAGCCCGGACTTCACGCTGGCCTCGGTGGTTCTACGTGGCAGCTGCGCGCGTCCCCACCACGGGCGCGAGACGCCGCTGGAGGGCCTGCTCCGTGGCGCTGATGCTGAAGCGGCCTTGGTCTGCATGGCGAGCTATCTATCAGGACTGCCATAAGCTCTGGCACCGCTGGGAGCAGGGAACGCCGCTCACAGTGCAGGATTACTGGTGGCTCGCCAACGCCTACAGACTGGTATATCCCAGGTCCATGTGGCAAAGGATCCAGTCCCACCTGCTCCAGTTGACACCGTTCGCCAGCTGCCGACGCATATGCTCCCTTGTGATGGGCCACCGTCCACCGTCGACTGGACTATTGGCACACAAGACATGTGGCTCCTGACCGACCGGTCTCGGAAGACCAGGACAATGCGGCAAACGCCGGATCCCTCCGCAGCCAGACAAATTACCTGTCGAGCCTCTGCACTTGTGTAGCCTGTCATGATCAGCATACTCTCTGTCCTGTGCTGTCTGCTGTGCACTCAGGCTACAACAGACGAATTGGAAGCAGGGCGTCAGCTTTCTGCCGGCCTTTTCGCAGATGCCCCTGCGGCAGGCAGGACTCACTGCCGCTCTCAGCCACCGCCTCTCACAAAGCCTTCCGGATGGGCACTGTCACAGGTATGCATGCGCCACTGGTAGGAGGCCACCAGCCTGGAACTCCTGGTGTTGTGAGACACATTGGCCAGTCCCACATTTCATGACTTGCAGGGTTGGCCGCATGTCTTCCTTCAACAGCAGCCGGACCCCCCGCACTGCCACAGCCCGGGCTGCTTCATTTGCCGGCGTGTTCCGGGTAGCAAGCCCCCACGGAGATTTAAGTGCTCGGCATACTACGGCCAATCTATGCCCACCGCCGGAAGCCCAGCACCTTGCCGTGAGCGCACTCGAATGCACCAGTGCCCCTTACATGGTCAAGGTCTGCCTCAAGCGTCAGGCTGTGCCGACACTGCTCCCGACAAGCCCGCCCTCTTAAGCAGTGACCTCCCACAGGATAGTGGACCACTCGGAGACCTCCTACCTGGACCTCACTGCCGCATCTGTGTCAAGCCGGGTCCCTGTCGACTCCCATGCCGGCCCTACTTGTGTGAACCTCGTGTGTCTCCACTGACAGGTCCTATGTGGCTCGTGCTATCCCATCGCAAAGCACCTCTGTCACCGCCCTGGGAATATGACCTCCCTTTGAGCCTCACTCATCCCATGTGTTGGCAGGACTCCGTGGGACCTCTCAAATGGAACCAACACAACAAAATAGGCCCATGGAAGGACACTGGGGGTTGCAACTACCCTATGGACCTTGTGCCATGCTCTGCTGCATGCAGGAGCACTATGCACTACAGGCTGAGGGCATGCCTGAGATTTCGAAGCCTGCCTCTTCTAGTACAGCGAGCGAACACGTCGCTGGAGCAAATGGACTAGTACACACCACAGCCCAGTGTATCACTGTGACCGCAGGGCGTACATACTGCACCTGCTTTTTAGACTGCAAACACCCAGGCCTCTGCGAGCTCGATGCTACGCAGTCCGCCTCCCCAGTCGTAATCCTGGCTACCGAGCCCGACGAAAGCCCCGTAGGCTCCTACCCTTGCTGTCCCTAAGCTCTTGGTACATGTGGTCACAGTGTAAGAGGTGGCTCTGGCGTGAACTATATTCCGAGCGGGGAATTTCATGCATCCGCATGATACTGCGATGCCATCGACACTTGCACAGCTACGTTCTGACAAATCCGAGCCATTTGGGTCCCAAGTCCCAAAGCTTCACCGACAGATGGCATTCTCGACAACCCCTTCCTATTTCTATTGCGCGTTCGAGCTGCCAGAAAACAGGTGGAGCAGAACCGAGGGTCGAGAGTCGTAGCCGAGGACTCTCAGGACCAGCATGTCAGTCTCTGTCTGCTGGGAAGCCTAGGCGTGAGAAGCAACACCTTTGATGTTCTTGCATTCAAGTGGCGTTGGCTGACACACGTGTCCCAACCCAGAGTCACCACAGTCTTTGTTTCACTCATACTGGGCATCCACTGCAGCAGCCTCTCTCGAGCACTGTAAAGCAGCCTCTAGTCTGCCCAAATCTGCCGCGTCGTCCGAATCGACCTTCATATCATCTTGCAGGCCCATTCACCCGCCTCCTGCCTGCCTCTGGTTATGCAGCTGTCCCACAGGTGTCCTCACCTGCCCGACCGCCTTGCCTGGCACTCAGGTCGCTGGCCACGTGTCTATCCCAATAGGGCAATACAGCTCGGCCAGGAAACGCTCCTAAAAGCGAGCTGTCCGTCGAGCAGCCGCCTCAAGTGCCGGTGGCACTCGCTACCGTGGACGCTGGCATACCTTGCATCAGCTTCACTCTCAGCACCACACCCAGGACCAGGCTACTACTTCAGCCACGTCACGTGCTAAGGCCTGCATCACCCCAAAGGGACCCCATGTAAGATTCCTTAGCCTCAACTGCGGTGGCCTGTCCAGCGAGGTCTTGCTGCTCTTGCCCCGGACAAGCGACCACACATCGTCGCAGTCCAAGAAACCCATTGGGCTGAAACCAGTAACTCTGATTATGTTACCGGCCCATGGAGGGTCCTCAGCTCACATCGCAACGGCTACAAAGCTGCTGGAGTGCTGCTCCTTGTCCACAAAGCTTTCTCCGCTGACTGTGTCATCTCCACAGCCGAACCCTACCCAGGCCGTCTCCTTCATGTGCGCCTGACTCATGCCGCCTGGGCCCTTGACGTCTTGGTTGTCTATCAACGTCCTATGAATTGGCAGAACCCACCATCCAAAACCGCTTCTGAGGCGAAGGAGTCGCAGAATCCGCCGCCGCAGACTGCTGCCCAGGTTCGACATGCTGTCTGGGACAAGCTTCATACCCTCAAAACACTCCCAACCAGGCACACCCTACTGCTCCTAGGAGACTTTAATACGCCGCTAGCTGCACATCCACACGCAGGTCGCATCGTTACTAAGTGGAACGGCCGACTCCCTGCTGACGCCTCAAGATTTACCCGCCTCCTCGATGACCATGACCTCACGCACCTCAACTCATGGTCCCGTCGTGCGGGACCCACCTACATCTGCGGTGAACAGCGGAGTCTCATAGACCATGTGCTGACCCGCGCTGCTCAGGCCCACCCTTTAGCCCGAAGGACCGGCCGGGATTCCCTAACCATTGCTGCCTGGCGAGCCGGCGGCAAACACATCCCGCTTAGTGGAGTCCTGCCCCTGACTCGGTTTGCCTCTTTAAATCGCCCACCCTCAGTGCAGATGCGTCCCTGGAATAAGGATGATCTCATACAACTCCTTTCGGAACCGCAGTGCCCTCAGGCTCTCCAGCTGCGAATGTCGGTGCAACAAGACCTCGCGAGCTGTCAATCTATCCAGGACATTAGTGACTGCCTCACGTCTGCCCTGCAGCAGCATCTACCACCAAGATCTGGCAGCACGAGGCTGGCACCATGGCAGTCACCGGCAATGCAAGGAGGCATACGTGCCATGTGGGCCCACTACCGACAGTGGCGTCAGGCGGCCAGCCGCCAAACCTCCACCATTTGCAGAGCGTGGTTTCGCTTCGCCAAATTCCAGAAGGCCCACAGGGGATTTCGCCGTGCTGCTAAACATGCCTGGTACTCCGACAGGCTTCAGGAGCTGGGTACACATGCCCGTCGACACAATATCCGTGCGCTTTACCAGGGGGTCCAGCGACTGGCACCCAAGAAGCGGTTTGTTCAGGTACAGCTACGAGCCCCGGATGGAGGCCTGATCTTTGCGGAGAAACAGGCCCAACTGCTCTCAGCCCATCTTCGCAGTAGCTACACTGGCCAATTCTGCCAGCCTGACCGAGTTGACACCATGCCCAGTCTCGCTATGGACCCCGCTGCCCTGTCCAGTGCCCTGGCAACTCTCAGTCCACAAGGCTGTCCCAGAACACCTTGCTCCGATAGCGGCCTGGCGCCTCTGCTCAGACGTGGTCATGCCCAAGCTGGCTGAGATTGTCAATAACCTCACTGCTGTCGACGAGCTTTGGCACGTGGCCTGGCTAGCGCTCATTCCGAAGATCACGCGTCCCACCCTCCCTAAGGACCTACGACCTATAGGGGTCACTGAAGTGTCAGGCCGTATTGTTTCGAAGATTCTTCAAAATAGGCTTCGACCTTATGTCCTTGAATACCTCCGCGATCTACCCCAATGGGCTTATGTTCCAGGCCGAGGGACTCTCGATGCTGTTCTCCGAGTCCAAGCACACTGTCAGGCCGTCATTGATTCCTGTATGTCGACTGACTGGACCACCCGCGAAGCCAGAGCTGGAATCCCCAGGCCCCAGAATTCTGCTGGAGGCCTGCAGCTATCACTCGACCTAAGCTCAGCCTTTGACCACATGGAGTGGGCACACATAGCCGCTGCCCTTGAAGATGCATCAGTCCCAGCCGAGTTACAAGCTCAGGTGTTAGAATGGTACCGCGATATCAAGTATGTCCTCACCATACAAGGCCAGACTGTTGACATACCCGCAAGCCGAGGCTTGAAACAAGGATGCCTCATAGCGCCGCTCATATGGTCACTCGTGACTGGACGCTTCCTGTATGAGCTTGCCCTCTGCACTGACCCACTTTGGGTCACCGCAGATGTCACGACCTATGCCGACGACTTCCATGCAGGCAGCCAGGTTCAATCATATACGCAGAACTATGTCGCCTTGAAGAACGCTTAGGTCAGCTTCTTGACGTCCTCTGCGCGGCCGGCCTTACGGTCAATGCCCAGAAATCCGCGGTTCTTTTTCTCTTCCGAGGTACCTTTGCATCTAAATGGCTTAAGCAGCATGTGAAAAACACCCCTGATGGCCAGGTTTTGCGCTTGCGCACACCCAAGGGTCTGCTCTTCGAGTTCCCGGTAGCCGAGGTTCACACCTACTTAGGAGTTCGGATCAGCTACAAGAATCCCCGCCTTGCCACCTTGCAATACCGTGTCCAGCTTGTGCAGGCCGAATGGTCCAGACTCCGGAAGGTAGTGTGCTCTAAGAGAGGCCTCTTCCTCAAAGATCGCCTTAATATTTGGCGAGCTAGCACACTTCCGATGCTCACATATGGGCTTGCGGCCACCGGCTTGCCTGCAGGTGGTCTCCAACAGCTCCGTACCCTCTATCTTCGGCAACTACGTGCCATTCTCAGATCCCCAGCGCATCTGAGTCATGTCAGCAACGATGCTATCCTCGAAAAAGCTGGGGTGCTGGATGTGTCTGTCCTTATCACCAGGGACCTGCAACGTCTCCAGGCCAACCTGTGGCAACTCCAAGCCGCGGACTCCTCTTTGCTTGCCTCGTGCGTCCTACGCTTTGCCGAGGGTCTTCAGACCTCCTTGGACTCGCAACCTCCTCCTCGAGGCCATGCCCCAGGAGCCCGCGAATGTGAACCTGAGGCCATCCTGGAATGTCGCTTCTGCGGAGAGACCTTTGCTACCTACCACCTTCGTCGCGCCCATGAAGCCAGGAAACACCAAGTCCGCACAACCAAGCAGGCAGTGTTCGAATTCGACAGGTACAAGCACAGCATCGATGGTATGCCCACGTGTGGCCTGTGCAGGTATCCGTTCCGCAAATGGAGCAACCTTCGCAACCATATTGCCAGAGGCCAATGTCCATTCCTCTGTTCTCAAAAGGATGCGACCACCGCCGTACCTGTTCAGCCGCTCACTAGGGCCCCGGCCGATCCTGATTCTGTTCCGACCTCACTATCAGTTCGAGCCATGCCTGATCCTGCTTCACAGTCTAGGGACGAACCAGTGTGCTACCACTGACCCTCAGGCCCAGCATTGCACAGATTCTGCGCACGCAACACTGGCATACTTTGCTCAGTCTGCCGGAAGTGCAACAAGAGCTCACCCATCATTGCCCCATCTGTCGACAATGGTGTGTGGATACCGCAGCAGTGAAGCGCCACATGACTGTACAACATGCGGAGTGGACTGATCAGTTTTCCAAGGTTGTAGAGCTTCTTAAGCCCTTCCGACGCACCATGGTTTTCCCCTGTAGATACTGCAAGCAAAAACAGGTTAATCGGCACACACACACACACACACACACACACACACACACTGGCGATCCTGCATTGTTCTTCAAGTCAGCTGTTTCCTACAGTTGACTCTTTGCAGCAGACATGGAGGAGGCCCTGGAGATGACTGCGCAGGAGCGCCAATTCTTCGGAGGAGTTTGTCCGTCGCTTCAGCCCAAGAGGGACAGGGAGGAAGGCCCCTCGGAGAAACGGCCCCGGACAGCCGATGCCCTGACCGCCTTCCATCCACAGGCAGCCGTGCAGATGCCTCAGGCGCCGAAAGGCAAAGGGAAGGGCAAGAACAAGGGCAAGGCAGCTGCGAAAGGCCAATGGGGAATCGACAGTCCACAACTTGGGGCCAGGACCACTGGCCCGCGGGACAAGGATCATGGAGCACACCCTGGACTTCGGAGTACGGTATACCGGACATGATTCAGAAGCTCACCTCCTTGGCGATCAAACACGAGTATGCCATCAACAGCATGATGCAGGACCACACGTTGTACCTCTTCGTGAAGCCAGGGGACGAGGGGCTGCTTCCGATCCTGTTCGCCACCTCTTTAAAAGTGGAACGCCACATACCAGGCGGATCCGTCTTTAACGCGGAGCCACTACGTCTGGTTATGATGAAGGCTTTTCTTATCGAGCTGGGTCAGAGACTGAAGGCGACGAAGGATCAGCAGGAATCCACGCAGAAGGCCAAAGAACTGGGATGGCTGACGGATCAGGGCCAGTGGAAGACTCTGGTTTGGGATCCCACGACACAAGATCTCAAGGAAAAGCAGGGAGGCAAGCGGCACTCGACCGACGACCTGATAGGCCAATCCGTGGAACTTCGCAAGATCATCACGGACGAGACCCTATTTCGGTTTCAGTCCCTCCGGGGACTGAGTCGGGCTCCGCAAACGGCATGGGTGCAGTTGGCGATCGAGATCAGCGTCAGGGACATGGGGAACCGAGTGTGGGAAATTCTTCATTCCTGGATAGGTTGCGCAGCCTTGCACACCATGGGATGCCGCCTCCGTCGCGAGCGCGGCGGACTCTCCCAACAGGCCAGGGCCCTCCGCGGATGGTGAGCCGGCCTGGTCGTACTCCGCTTGCACCTAAACCCAGTCATCCCCCTAATGCTGCCACCCCGACCCCTCCTTGTAGCTTGTCTTACTGGAATGTTCGTGATGATATCCCAGGCCTGTCTCAGATTCTGCGATGCCTTCTGTGGCCACTCTGGTGCGACACCGCCAGGTCCCAGCATGTGCATGGGTTGCTTAAGCATCTCTGGCATAGAATTTGCACCACTCCCGATGCTCTAATCTCCCTCAAAGGTGATCTACTCTGGTCTGCTGTAGCGGGGGGTATACCGTCCACGGCGCAGGCCCCTCACTTGCGTGCTCAACTCCAATACCTGCTACAACAACTTGCACTTGGTGACCTGTCAGGTCTGTGGGAATGGTGTGAAACAGGGGTCACTGCTACACCTGCTTCCGAGCAGGCAGACTTGACAATTCCCATGCCGATAATCTTTCCCGTGCAACCTGATTCTACAGCAGGTGGCCTATGGGGATGGGGAGACTCTGCCTTTAGGCCGGTGCTCCGAACTGCGCCGCCTACCTTGTATACATATGTGTACAATCAATGTGCAGGTTCTGCATTGGTCACCGGGCCGAACACATTGCAGGCTTGGCTAGCTGCCGCTGGGGAGGCCTGTACGCTCACCATTGAGCCGACTGATGGACCCTCATATCAATGTCTGTATGAGGCACGCTCAGTTATCCTGCATCGACCATCCGGCGATCCATGCATTTACTTCGCATTGCATCGAAAACTGTGCGATGATGTGCTGTCCCCCTTTGCACCTGCACTGACCGAAGCAGACACACCTGATATGTGGCCGTGTATCGTTGTGCTACGACGCCAAACAAGCCAGGTACGCACTGGCTGAATGTCTGTGGTGACTCCTCTTAGTTAATGTTTTCCAGCTTGTGCAATCGACGCTCGCTGTAGTTGCATCTGGCAGTTGCTGCGGCCCATGGGCACAGCATCGAGCTCCCTCGAGAGCTCCGGCATAAGACCGTGCTTCTCGCTAGGTGGATCGTGTCCGCTGCGTGGGGAATGAATACTACTACTACTACTACTACTACTACTACTACTACTACTACTACTACTACTACTACTACTACTACTACCACTACGACTACCACTGCGACTACCTCTACGACTACGACGACGACTGCCACTGCTACTACTACTTCTACTTGTACTTCTACTTCTACTCCTACTCCCACTACTACTACTACTACTACTACAACTACTACTACTACTACTACTACTACTACTACTACTTCTACTACTACTACTACTACTACTACTACTACTACTACAACTGCTACCTGACTCCATTGAGCCCTAAGCCCTACACTCAGCATGCTCATGGCTGGTATTGTTGTTGAGGCTGGTCGGCACGGTGGCGGTGAGCGCTGTGCCCGCTGGTGCTGCTGCCGTCTCGAGGTGATTGCAGGGTTTAGGGTTAAGAGTTTAGGGTTTAGAGGTTTGGGGTTTAGGGTTTAGGGGTTGGATTTGGTCATTCGTCTACTTAGAAGAAGCACTAGTGGTAGGGGTAGTCGTGGCGGTGGTAGTGGTCGCGGTCGTGGTCGTGGTCGTAGTAGTAGTGGTAGTGGTACCCGAAGTGGTAGTGTTATTGGTTGTAGTGGTAGTGGTAGTAGTAGTAGTAGTAGTAGTAGTAGTAGTAGCAGCAGCAGCAGTTTGGTTTTTCTTTCTGCAGCAGCAGCACTGGTCGTAGTATTGGTAGAGGTCGTCGTCGTCGCCGGCGTCATCGTCATGGTGACGCTACTAGAACACTAGAAGTAGAGAGAAGTTGTCTTGTTAGCAACAGCAGCAGTATAAGCAGCACTAGCAGCATTGGTGGTGGTGGTGGTGGTGGTGGTGGTGGTGGTCGTCGTCGAATCGTAGTTGCAATCGTAGTCGTAGTCGCAGGGGTGCTCGTCTCCCCAAGCCCAAGCATTCCTAAGGCCTAGGCCCTGGAACCCTACGCCCCAGCCATCATTAAGGAGTAAAGTAAAGCCCCATGAGAAGACGCCATAAATCCCGTTGAAGGATATAAACACAGAACACCCACGCTAACACTTCATCAGCCTCATAAACATACAAAAACATACACACACACACACAACACAACCCTGCATTGGCAGAACGGTGCAGGCGACGGGCGCGGCGTGTGCAGAGAACTCCACGTCGGGAGGGCGATGCCTCGGACCGTCAGGCGGTTTGTGTAGAACAGTTTTTTTTTTAGGGTCTTTCTAGAGGGTTTTAGCTATTTATAGGGCTCTGCAGGTTTATGGCGGGTTGCAGGTTCTTTTCGTGTGGTGTAGGGCTTGGTAGGGTTTCTATTGTTATTATCAGTGTTGTGTTTGGCCTTTTGTGTTTTACCGGACTTTCTCTGCTTTTGTATGTGTTCTGCAGAGTTTCATGCGGTGGTCTTGCAGGGATTTGCAGGCTTGTGAGCCCCACGGGCTCCTACCTTCTCAAGGGCTCGCAGGGTTCAGGGTTTAGAGGTTCGGGGGGCTAAGCTTTTGTACAGGGCAGGGGCTAACAGGTTTGTGTACCGTGAGTTTCATAACATGTTCTGGGCATTGTAGTTTGTGCCTGTATCAAATCATCTAGCAGAAGCCTAAACCCAAAACTCTAAGGTCAGATTTGCAGGGTGCAGGTCAGCCCTCACCCTAAATCCTAACCTCTGAACCCTCACTAGAGCTCTGAGCAGGTAGCCCACGACAGAAGTGCTTGAAGCCCACTCAAAACAGTAATAGAGGGCTTAGGGTCTGGCGATATTAGAACAGTATTAGAACAGGGTTCTTAGTATAGGTTTATGAGGCTACATGGGAATCTTGCTCCTCACTATTCAGACCCCTTTGTGCAGCATGCAGAACTAACCGAGCGATACATGAATCATGCAAAACCCGCATCACATCAATCTAAGCCAGGAGTAACTCGAAACCCTAAACGGCCCTGAAGCCTAAATCGAAACCCCTAAAACCCCTAAAGCCTAAACTCGAATTGAAGCCTAGACCCCTAATTTAAAGCCTAAACCCTGAACCCTAAAAGGCGCTGTTAAATGATTAACCCTCAAAGGAGCCCGAAACCCCTAAACCGCAACAGCCTAGGCTCTAACCTTACCTTAACCTCTAAAGCCTAAACCGTGGCGAGTAATCAAAAGTCCGATGCACTTTAAAACAAAGCCTAAACCGTAATCCCCAAAAGAATCGTGCGGGGAATCCTGAATCTTCCGCCTCTCAGCCTTTTTGCCTGCAGGGCAGCATCCTTGCTTTACGCAGGCGCCGGTGTTTTTTTGGGGGGGTTCTTGGAACCTTGGACAGGGATTCAAAGGTCTCCAAGGGTGGGATGAAGGTAGGTGGGAGAAGCCCAAGATAGGAGTTCTTACATCGCGGATCCGTAATCGTACCTACTTTCATCCCACCGGCTTTCATCCCACCTTTTGAGGCCTTGAAGAGATGAGATCTTATGGGGTTTTACAGGGTTTTATGGGGTTTTTGATTGTGTGCTATAGGGGCTCATAACTTGTGCAGGTCTAGACTGTTGAACAAGTACCTAGAGTCTCCATTGTAGTTCCTTTTTTGGTTAACCAAAATCTCTGTTATAGGATCCTAAACACAAAACTGGTTAACCAAATAAAAAGGAACTACAATAGAGACTCTAGGTAGTTCCATTGAATCAGCTTGTCCCTAAGCTGTTCCGATTGAAAGTTTGCTGGCCTTAAGCCCCAGAATTGAAGTCCTACACACTGGCTGCTCTTCCTTCAGCCGTCGAAAATTTTGGGGTTTCAAGGATTTACAGCACCGTAGTTGTGAACCCTTAACCCTACGCAAGGGTGGATCCTGTCAAAGCCTAGAACTTAAACCCATGTAGATGTCAGGGTCTGGGAATGAGGGTTCTGCTAGGCTGTCGCTAAGGCTCCGTGTGCCTATACAAGGAATGAAAATTTCAATTTTTACATCTTCCCCACACCCTATTTTGTGATTAAGGCCCCTGCGGTGTACTGCGTGCAGACCCTTACTAAACCCTGAACCTAAACCTTGAACCCCAATCAAACCCAAAACCCTAAACCTCACACGAAGCCTCCTCGCATACTCATGCTTTCAGAAACCCCCAATATATTCTAATCGTTAAGAAACCTTGTTTAGGCTTTGGGGGTTCAGGAGTTCAGGTGTTTTTTGGACCCGGTTCCCGGGCCTAAAGTTTAGGAGTTTCGGGATCTGGCGGTATTGAGTTGGCAGAGACTCCAATATCCCATAGTTAAGGAGTATGCCTTAAATCACATTAGGTATATAATTCATTCCTTTATCAAGGGATATTGAAGTCCCCTAAACCCTAAACCCTATAGATCCCGTAAAGGAACCCTAGGTATTTCAGTCAAGGGATATTGGAGTCGCTGGGTTTGGCCTTGCCAGGCCAGTCATCCCGCTATGAGAAGATGCTTCTCGTGGCGGCCTGGATGCCGCGCAGCTTCTTTCAAGACAGCCGGGGTTTAAGGTTTAGGGTTTGTGGTGTACACATAGGTCAGCTGAACGCAACAGTATGCAGACATGCCCACCCCAAGGCTACCCAAACACTACTCATAGGGAGCCAAACCCAAGCCGGCCAAACAAAATGCCAATTATATCCCAAGCAGCCAAGCCGATACGATCTGTAAACGTTTACGTAGAAGAATGAATTGTACCAAATTCAACATTTCGGTTTTGCGTTGAGGGGAGTTCTGGGCCGAAGGGCCCTGTCATTGATTTGCCGATCTTTGGTGACGGGTTGGGGGCCCCGTCCAAGCAACAGTTAGAACTTGCTCAAAGGGGTGGGGCAACCCTTGTCCGTATGGAGGCCGCCTCAAGTCGTGAAGTCGTGAAGGGTTGGGGGGGGCATCCCTTGTCCATTTGGGGGCCGCCCCAAGTCGTGAAGGGTTGGGTGGGCGTGTCCCGACAGCAATTTTCTCGGGTTTAGGGTATTAATATGTATTAAAGACCGAACTAGGCGACTACCACTTGGTGACCACTCAGGGTTGTGGTCGGCAGCCTCTGCAGTCCAGCAGAGCCTGCCAAGGTCTCGCTGTCGCTCGACAGCGCCCACCTACCCACAGAAGGAGAGGGGTGGTGGGCGGGTTTAGGGTTTAGGGTGTTGTGTTGAGTTTTTGCGCACTTGAGCCATTGAACCCTGTTCTCGTGAATAAAGGCTTCTGGTCCTCCTAAACCCCTGGATGTCGAGCTGCTTAAGCGGGCAGTTGATGACCGGACGTGATGTCCTTACGTTGAACAGGACTTGTGTCTCCGAAAAGAGGGCCACGCTGGTCACGCGGATCGAACTTATCCCTGAGCCCTGAACTCTGAACGAAGCCCTACACCGTGAACCCTTGCCCTTTGCCCTGAACCTCAAACTTTAATTAAACCCTGCCACCGAAACCCGTAGCTCGGAGTTTTACGTCGCTCTGCTCTTCCGGAAGGCCCAGAGCCTCCAAGATCAACAGAGCTACCCAAGGGTTTAGAGATCAGGGCTTACCTTAACCCGGAATAACCTACCTTTTTAGGACTTATATAAGGAAATCATTATAAGGAGCCCTAAAACGGTAGGTTATTCCGGGTTCAGGTAGGGTTTAGGGTATAGGGCTGAATTAGGGTTTGGGGAGTACGCTTTAGGCTTCAGGGATTAGGGTTTTTTGTTATAAAGCCCTACCTTAACCCGGGATAGTTCGCTTTTGGATGCTCTGTGTCAGGAAATCATAATGTGTTTAGGGTTTAGGGATTAAGGTTTAGGGGTTAGGGTTCAGAGATTAGGGTTGGCAGAGTAGGGCCTAGGTTTTCTGGTTTGGGGATACCGGCTCGGAATAGGGTTCCTTGAGTGGGCTTCCTTTAAAGGTTCTATACTCGGGGTTTTCGCTTCCGGGGGTCGGTAGCATTTCAGGATTCTATAGCGAGGACTGTCCTTGCGGGTTCGTAGAGGAGCCTGGAATCATGAGATTGGGGTTTCGTATGGGATTTATAATGTGTAAGGTTTCGTGGGTCTTTACAGGGTTTTGGTAGAGGTGCCTAGGGCCTAGGTTTGCCGATATAACACTACAGCTGTATAGAGGTTTTCAAGGAACATTATCACTACCTATAGTAGAAAGAAGGAAGGAATGGGGTTGATAGGTTCTTTGCGAGGGCTCTATCATGAAGGCTCTATCAAGCTTCTTCATACGGTTCTCGGCTTCAGGAGTTTAGGGCGCAGGGTTTCGGGGGGTTCAGGGTGTACAGGTAGGGGACGACGAAGCCCGACAACCAGCATCCAAATCAGATTAAACCAGACTGGGTTTAGTCCTTGGGTTCCGGGATGTCGGGTTTTAGGTAGCGCTGTCGGGTTTAGGGTCTCGGATTGTCCGGGAGGTAATGCAATGCAGACTGGATTGAGTAACCTTTCCCTCATAATCCAGAGATCAACCTGTAGCCTCGACATCGTGAGAGATCCTACGGTTGATGATATAAATCCTGCATGACCCATGATAGGGAATAGACCATAATTTACATGGTTCAGGGTCTTTAAGGTGATGCAGGATTTATATCTTCAGCCGTATGACTGTAGCCCGTAGACGAAGGGTGGGCTTGTTGACCGAGAGTCCGCACTCGGATCCTTTGCTCTCAGGCCTTAAATCGAATATGTGGCCTAGATAGTTAGCAATCGAAATGTTGTTCATCACAACTTTTGTGTGATATACACAAATACCTCGTTCTATGTGTTTAGGCCTCTATATTAAACCCTATACCCCAGACCCTGATAGCAACTATGATAAGCCATAGGTTCTGGCTCATTTTGATTTAGTGGATCTTGGAGTCGGTGGGTCGATGTTCCAAAGATCCAGGGTTTGCCTGGGGCTGCCACCAGCGAAGACGGTTCATGCTTGGAAGGCGAGAGTGAACCGAGATACTTGGAGGTTCATGAGCAGCCACAAGCGGGGTAATAAGTACCCTAATGTGGGTTAGAGTTATCCTACGCATATCCCCACTTATAACTACCCGTGAACCGCCAAGTAAGAGGCCATGCAAGATCTGAGAGCTGCAAGGGAGCAAGGGTCCAGTAGTCCGATGGGGTAAGGATCTTTTTAATAAGTTCTCGAGTTAGGGATAGGGGGTCCGGATTAGATTGGGGTTTCGTAGCCGCAGGTTCGAATCCTAAACCCTGAACTCTGAACCGCCCGCCATGCCTTCTATCCCCTGAGCCCTGACGTCTACAGGGCCCCTTGAAGGCCCTTAGAGTTGTGAGGCGTTGTGAGCTTGCGGCGTTTACTTGGCTTTGCCTCTGTTCTACAGTATTTCTTTGGGTTTTGCTGCTTGTTTTCTGAAGAGACCTCCGAATCACAGAATTTCGCTGCCACTGTAGAAGTAGAGTGCAGAGTTTACAGTCTAGGATCGGGTTCAGGACGGTAAGGTTTAATATGCAAGGCCTCTTTATAGTCGTGCCATTCCTGAGGGATCCTCTTTACAGTCATAGTATACAAGCCCCCAAACCCCGCTCCCTTGGGGTTCCAGCATGAAGGCTTAGCGCTTCAGCGAGTGTAGAGTTTACACTTGCATGGCCTTCAGCTCCAGCCGACTTTGGTGAAGAATCGACAGCCTTTCAGTGCCTATAAGCGCTTTGGTGCATAGATCCATAGGTTGGGTCCTGCCCCTACTCAGTAACAGTTGGATAGTCTTCATAATATAGAGATTAGAGATATAAGGACCTTAATCGTAGCCCCATTATAGACTGTTACTGTATGGGGGCCGTACCCAATCCATAGGTGTTCGTCTAAAGGTTTAAATCGCGCTCGGGTTCAGGATGCTTGCGCTGAGAAGCTATTTCCGACGTTCAGTGAGATGTTGCCTTGAGCTCTTTTGAGATCGAGAAGGGGTTCTTGCTCTTGTGAGCTACAGTCAACACTTAGGATAGCACGGCCTTCTTACCTATAGAGGGAGGAAATGAAACCCTAAACCCCTAGACCCTTAAACCCTAAGTTCTAAAACCCTCAACCCTAAACCCTATACTATAGTCTCCTTAGGATTCTTTCTACTTTTGTTCATATAAAACCCAAGAGAATATTAGTAACATTATTTTTATTATGGTTCTATGGGTGGTATAGTATAGAGGGAAGAAGTGGCCATACAAGGGTACTTAAGAGGGAACCGCACCCCCTTGGATCTCGGGAACCCAGGAATTTGGGAAACTCCCTTTGCTTGGTGCCACGTGCGTCCCTCTGCGGAAAGCCCAAAGGATCCAAGTACCATTATAGTAGGTATTTGGGCCCACTAAAGTATATACTGTACCATTACTTGGATCCTTTGGCAAGATTAAGCCAGGTGGCCTGCAACTTGCCACCCACGAACCCTAAGCTTGCACTCCCACGCCCAAAACCTCCGCACTGAAGCCCTGAACCTTACACCCTGAATAGGGTTTAGGGTTTAGGGTCTAGCCTCACCAAAAACCTCTGAATTGCAAATGCTACGCCCTAAGTCCTGGATCCCACCTAGACCCCCCAACTACCCGTTAACATACCTTAAATAGCCACCATGAAGGACCTTAAGGGCCCTATTAAAGGGTACTTGGGGGGTTCTGGTAAACCCTGAGCTCAGACCCCAGAATCGTTTGCAGATAATGCTTCAGCCTTTGACAGGACTCTAGGTCGGACAGACCTAGATCTACTGTAGTACTTAAGTAGAGTACTAGGTTCCTGAGTAGAACCCCTTTCCCCTTTTTATTTCAGGGTTCTCTCATTAGACCGAATAGTCGGGAAGGGTATCCTGATAAGAAAGGAGCTCCTCAGGAACCCGGAATATGGTGTTGGTGTAGTTTTTGACCTACAAGCAGCCTTAGGAAATTTCATGTAGTATAGGGGCATGTGCAAGCTTGGGGGATGTTATTACTTGGCGGCTTATCTGTGATCGGCAGTCACTAGTGTCAATCGGGCTCAGGGTTAGGTCGGCTAGGTGTTTACAAGAGTGAATGATGTTGATTGAGTATGATGTGGCGTATCATCATAAAAATCGTGGTGGTGATCAGATTGGCGCGGATTGTGTTGATTTGCCTTTGTGAAGCTTCGCGAAAACACTCTTCAATAGTGTATTTCCAGCGTTGTGCTTACAGGCCACCAGCATTTGCCTTGCAGAAGTTTTGACACATTTGGTACTTTCGCCATGGTTTGGCAGCAAGGCCGAATCGTTCTTCGCACAGGTTGGGTCTCGATGTTGTGACAGGGATGCCTCGGCAAAACCCGTCATGACACCAACCCTCCGTTTCTGCTCAGCTCAACGGCAAAAGGAAGGACATGTGGGTAGTTGTCAAAATTCGGGCCCTTTTTTGGGTACCCTAAATACGGGGTGCCGTATTATATCAAGGACCCAAAAAGGGACCATAAGTTTGACAACCACCCATGTGCTTGCAGATGTAGTCTTATAGGCGCTGGGTTTAACTATGGAGGTTTTTCCCTTGCACGGACCGTTTGGGCAAAGTTCAAACTCCATAAACAGTGAGGACCCTTCTTTCTGCCCTTGAGCGTAGTAGCTGTGCAGCATGGAAATTCACCCAGATGTGTTTCGCTGCACACAACCATGCACAGTGAGACCGTGAAGCCAGGCTATGCATCCATTTCAAGGTTGGCTTCAGTGACCGCGGTGTACTCAGACGAAGTGTGCTGCAGAAGACATTCCCAAGGGTTTGAAGCTGGGGCAACACATGTACAGAAACTTACCGGACCTACCATAAACGCATAAGCCCGATGCTTCTGGTAGTGTTCCTCGTGGAGCACGTTTGCATGAAGATACTTCAAGCCCTGTGGGAATTTAGTGAAAGTTTTGTACCTGCCGGGGCAGGAAATGTGACCGAAGCCCCACACGGAAAACCTTCCTAGACCTTCACTTCCCCCCTTTGAGGTTCTGAACCCTTATCTAGGGGCTTATTTTGCTGGTTCCTTATGGTAATTATCGTATAATGGGCTCCAAAACCCCGTTCTACGTATAAAGGCCCCTATATCATAGACCCTCGCAGCCCGAGGCTCTCATGCCTTCTTTTGTGGGCTTACGTTCCTTGTAAAACTACCCAATACCAAAAAGGGAGCCCTTTTGTGTTTCTGGGTTTCTGGGGACGCTAGAGGACCAGGACGAACACCAAAACGATAACGACGACGGCGGGGACGACGGCAACGATGACGACGACGGTGAGAATCGGTTTAGGGTTTAAGTTTTGACGACCACGACAACAGCAACGACGACCACATGGCTCATAGGGCTTTGGGGGAGTAGGTTTTGGTGTCAGATAAGCCAGTCATTTACTTAGATAGACAATGAGAAAGCTTAATGCTTGTTGGCCTTACATATTTGGTCTATCTTAATTAGAAAGCTTGGCGTTTTTTTTGGCCCGTTCTTGAAGAAGAGAGTTTAGACTGAGAGTCTTCCTAGTTTCTGGAAACCATCGGTCCGAGCTATTTCAGAAACAACGCATACTTGGTTGCTACCAAAACCTAGTAGTCGAGCAACCCTTATAGGACCCTTTAAAGGAGCCCTTATGGATACCTGTAAAAGAACCCTTATGGATCCCTTTCCTAGTAGTCGAGTAGGTAACCTTTAACCTTCTTTGGGTGGTATAGCCCCTATCCAATCCCTATATCACCAGAAAGGTTAACCTTTAGTTCCCCATGATACCCGACAAGTAGGCAAATTCCTGAACCTTATAATATAGGGACCTATATAATTACCAATACTATTAATACTGTTTTGGGAGTTCCTGATTACACTTACCCTAAGGGTCCTAACAAATTGGGGAACCTCAAGATTGAGGGTTTCTGAGACCTTAAAGAGACCCAAGGACTCTCCCTAGCTAGGGCCGCCCCGCCCCCCTCCGCCCCCAAGGCCAGGGTGCGGTTCGAGGCTGCTACGACATCCCAGACCCTCCCAAGGAGATACCTGGACCCTTAGGGTACAGTATAACATACCCCCTCAACCCTATTCTCATTATTAAGGCCCCTATAGTTACCCTAAACCCGAGAGGCCCTCGACCCTAAACCCTAGCCACTCAACCCTTTGGGACGTAAACCCAAAGCCTAGAAGCCAGATCTCTGACCATAGACCCTAAACCCGACCCTAGACCCTGAACAATAAAAAGAAAGCGTAAACTCTATAAACCCTTGACCCTAAACTCAAAACCTTAAGGTAACCTGGAGGTTCAGGGGTCTGTGTGGGTGTTCAGGCTTCAGTCATGAGAGCCGCGCCGCCTTGACTGCAATGAAACGGCGGATTCCTGCGGATCCTGGAGGGCCCAGTACCCTTAACATAAGCAGTTCATATATGTTTGAAACACAGGGGCCTAAGATATGCTTTCGATATTGAACTTACATTTCTTTATTCCATAAGTAGCTAACCAAAGTTCCATTAAAGAATATAATTTACCCAAGGCGGCAGATGTTCGATAGAAGTGAGCGGGTCATGGGCCCTCCGGTGCTCTGGGGTTTCTTTCAGTCAGACCTGCGACTCCCAGCAATACCCGCCAGGGGCCCCGACTTAGGGGTACATGTTTCTTTTAAAGGTTCGTTTAGAGGTTTAGAGTACCTTTAAGGGTTCGTTTAGGGGTTTAGGGTTCCTTTAGGGGTTTCAAGGGGCCCTTTGAGGGTTCCTTCAAGGGCCCCTCTAAAGGATTTGGGGAACGGGGCGTAAGGGTGTAGGGTTTGGGCTGTAGGGCTAACACCCTGCCTTTTTACCCGAGTGATACCAAACTCTCCCAAAACTGACTTATAATCAAGTCTCCGCTTATGCAGCCCCCTTTTCAATCCTGAAGTGAAACGCCCCAGTTGCTTGGGGGTTCCTGGTCGGGAGGGAGGCTGTTCGAGAGCAGCAAAGGGGTCCCTCTGACCACAACGCCATGACCGCATGGCAGTTTAAGGGCTTCAACGGTGGGATGAAGGTAAGCTATGGTCTCCTTGGGAATTATTTTTTAATCCTTGTTCATATAAAACCCAAGAGAATATTAAAAACATTATTTTTATGGGATGAAGGTAACCTGGGTTTGGAGTACCATACTTGAATACTTTTTTTGGTACCTGGGACCTGTTCCTTAAAGGAACCATTATGAAATAAAAGTCTAAACTCTTTTCTCCCTGGTTACTTCGAAGTCCAGGTAAGGACGGTGGGTTTGAAGGTTGAATAGTCCCCAGCGTCATGCTCTAGGACCCAGAGTAGGCCCTTATTCCCTTTTTTTACGGTTCAGGTTCCCTTATAAGCCCCTTAAAAAAAAAGGGTACCCTTTGGCCTAGTGCTATTATACTACACGCTCACTCTCCAAAAAAGCAGCTTCTTCTAACGATTGCATGATTCACGTTGAACAGGAGGCCTGGTATGACGGAGCCTTCACTACCTGCATTCCGCCTTTCTAGGCTCTGGAGACTCGCGTTGTTGGCCGTGGTCGCCGTGGTCCTCTTTGCGCTGGGTCTTGTCGTTTCGTATGCTGACTTCACTTGGAAGTTCGTTTCTGGAGTTGAGGGTGTACCTGGACCCTAAGGAACCTACCTGTTTAGGGTTCCATAATATGGTTTCTTTATATAAGTCCTTAAGAAGGTAGGTTACTTGGGGTGAAGGTACCACATGGGTTGCTATAAGTGGGGTTTAAACTAGGGCTATCGTCAAAGACCGCATCAAGGGACTTATGAACCCCACGGAGAACTACCCATGAACTTCCAAGTATGAGAGCCGTTCGCCAAACCCTGTGTAGCACATCCACCAGGAATCTGCAGGCTTAAGCTTGCAGGGGTCATTCCTAATGAAAACACTCTGAAAAGCCCTACAATACAGGTAGCCTATACCAGATAACCTGAACCTCTGAAATCAAACTCAAGAAGCATAAGCTGCAGTTCAACCCGTAAGCCAATGACCCACGCTAGACCCTAAACCCTGAGACCCTATTCAACTGCTAGATTTACGGCATGTGAGACCCAAAATAGCCGGGGAGGGCCAAAGGGACCACCTCGAAGCGCAAAGCGCATACCCAGCTTTCTCCCGTTCCTTTGCAAAAAACTGGCCGCTGCGGTTTCACATGGCGAGAGCTGACGGATTGTGCAGTTTGGGGAGCATGGGTCGAAGATGTTCTGGGTTTATAGGGGAGTTTCCGAAAACAGGGGACCTTAATATGGTACCCCAACAAGGGGGATCCTTATTATAATGACCCCGAATAAGGTACCCCTAATTTCCGGAAACCCCCATAGTTCTCGTCGTATATATATATATATATATATATATATATATACAACCCTGTGAATTGAAGTGCTCGATTTCGCTTCCCCAAACCCAACGATAGCCCTATTTGGGGTCTCAAATTTCGTCGACCCAAAGCCCACTACATTCTACATCCTAAGGGTTGTGGGTTCAGGGCCGCTTAAGACTGTAAGGTTCAGGGTTAAGGGTTTGGGGTTTAGGGTTTAGAGGCCCCTTAAGCCTAAAGCGCAGGACCCAAAAAGGGACCCGAATTTTGACAAACACCCAGATTGCTGTGCCGCAACCAGTACCGAAAGGAAAACCGATGTTTAGGTCCCTTTTGTAGCACGGCACCTAATATTTAGGATAATTACCAAAAAAGGGGCCATATTTTTGACAACTACTCATCTGGATTTGGGAAGTCAACTTTTCAAGGCAAAGATCGATCACAGAAGGGCCTAGAACATGCATTGCATACTATAGGGGCCTCAATAATTAGAACCGGGTTTTGGGGGGGTCCATTATACGAAGAATAATTCTAACAAGGATCCCCAAACACAGTATAGGTAATTATTTAGGGCCCTAGATTAGGATGTATAGTGTTTTCATCTGGGGCTTACCGTAGGGGTTTCGAACTCAGGCGTAGAGGCCAGCCCAAACCGTACCCTCATTCTCTCAGGCTGAGTGCAGGGGTCGGTGAAGCCCGATTGAAAAATGTAGTAAAATATGCCCCAACCCTCGAAATCCTATTCTAACCACTGAGGATCCTACAGTATGTGTGATTATGTATGTGGCGTCGGAGCCTGACACCCTGACGCAGGGCTCCCGGCTATGGCTCTGGGATGCCGGTGCGCCATCCGTCGTCAGCGCGGCACCCCGTTTCACTGAGGTCGGTCGCTGACATGTTTCTGGTGCGACTGTTCAAGCTTTGACGGCCATTATTGTGACTGTAAATTTTGACTGTTGAATCTTACCATTAGTGTGCTTTTGCACTGCTATTGCTATCCTTGTTTCTCCCTGCCAAGAAGCAGTACTGCCTTGGAATCCTGTCTTACAGGAGTCTCTGTTTCAAAGCTGAAGACCTGAAGCCCTGATTCCTAGCTCTGCAACCTTCACCCTACAAGCCCTAAACCGTTTGTTGAAACCTTAACATGTTCGATGCAGCACCAATGTCATTGCGAGGACGTGCAGTCCTTGGGTGCAGCGACGCTCCAGAATCTAGGGTTCGAGACTCAGTTGGGCTGCAGGGTTTGCGGTTTTAGTTTAGGGTTCATCAGGACCCCCTCAAGCGCCTCTGAATAAAGCCCTTATGATCCCCAGTAGTGGGAATTTTTGTAAGGCAAAATAGAGAGTGATGGGAGGGTCTAGGTGGGGTTGAAGTTTAGGGTTTAGAGTTTAGACTTCACGCTTAGGGCCTAGGGTACCAGACTCAGCTTGATATGGGGGCCGGGAGAATTACCAATGCTCGTCCTTGGGGCTCCTAGTTATAACTAGAGTAGAACAGGCCTTTAGGGTTCTGTAGTAAAAATTCGCGCTGGGTTACAGCGACTTTTCCAGAGGCCTGACCCCAGAAGATGAAATTATGCAGGGTTTCATGTTTAGGGTGTAGGACTTAAGCGAAGCAAGGTGCGAAGGCACAGCCCTGAATTGCCGCAGCTTCAGGTCAACATGTTAAGCTAATCACGCTTTGGTGATTGAGTATTCATGATTTCGTTTTTTTGACAAAGCTGCATTTTTCCATGCCTGAACTCTAAAACGAAACACTGTCCAAAGCCCTATAAACCCCAATTCCTGAATCGAAGCACCCTAAACCCCAGACCTACCACCACACTCACTAAACCCAACCCAAGACCTCCAAGCCCGTTTAAGGCCTTGAGCCCTATGCCCTTACCCCGATACCGTGAACTTTTTGAGGCACCAACTCGCAGGCCTCTGTGAGCTTGGCTAGAGACGGCAAATGTGGGTCAGGCCTAAAAACCTTCAACGTTAGTTTGAAGGTTGAAGTCCCCTAAACCCGAAACCCCAAGCCCCAAACCCTAAATCCCTAAACCCTAAACCCCTAAACCCCTAAACCCTAACCCGTGGCTATAAACCCCAAGGCCCAAACCCTAAACCCTAGCCCCAAACCGTCTCTTCGAGACCTGCAGCACCTCGACTGTCCTAAACCTGAGGCCCCCAATGGCTCGCGGGGTCCAGTAATGAAGCCGTTCGTGCTTTTTTGCAGCTCTGTAAGTGTTTCTAAGTGTGTTAAACCCTAAACCCTAAACCCTAAACCCTAAACCCTAAGTGTAGTGTTTTTGTTTAAGGATTTCGTTTGAGTTGTATTGGTCTTGAGGGTCCCAAGGAATCTGGGATAGGAAAGTTGGAGGAGCATGTGATGGTATAGGGTTTAGGGTTTAGGGTTTAGTTCTTGGACCCCCTTGGTGTCAACCCTAAACTCCTAAACCCCAAACCCAAAAGGCCCTTAACCCTTAGCTCAAACCCTGAAGCCTTAAACCCCCAATCCTGAGTGCCAAAGCCTAAACATCAACCCTAAACCTTAGAAGCTGCCCCCACCCTGCAATAGTGGTATAATAGGAATATAATAGGGCCCTAATGTAATCGTGTATAATCCTTATAGTCACTATTACAGGGTGCGGGCAGCTTCTAACCTAAACCTCAGGTACGCCCGCATGACCTCCGCCAATCGGAAACTTGCGCTGCACGCGGTGCCTGGGTTGCTTTTTGTTCCGGGGTTTAGGGTTCGGGGTTCGGGTTTTCGGATTAGGCTTTAGAGTATGCGTAGCTGTTTTGGGGGTTTAGGGTTCGGGGTTTGGGTTGTCGGTTTAGGGTTTAGAGTATGCGTAGCTGTTTTGGGGGTTAAGGGTTCGGGGTTTGGGTTGTCGGTTTAGGGTTTAGAGTATGCGTAGCTGTTTTGGGGTGTGTGGTATTTGTTGGAGCATGCGTGTGTCTTTGCTTTTTTGCCGGGGGGAGGAGGCGAGGCCATGGGTGGGTGGGGGGGACGAAGGGACGGGGCGGGGCAAGAAGCCTCGAAAGTGTTTCGGGGGTTTGTGTGGAGCAAGGAGCTTGCTTTAGAAAGCAAACTTTAGAAAGTCAGTCACGGCGTCGTCATGTCATGCCGGCTTACATGAGCTCTAATCTAGACTCTAAACCTTGAATGTTGAGTCCTGACTCTTACAGACTAACCACTACCTTAACCGAATCATAATAAGAAACCCTAAAAAGGTAGGTTATTCAGGGTTAAGTTACATCCTAACAGCTGCATCGTGTTCACAGTGTAAGTATAGATCCTACGGTTGATGATATAAATCCTGCATGACCCATAAAATGAAATATACCATAATTCCCATAGTTTAGGGTCCTTAAGGTGATGCAGGATTTATATCATCAACCTAAACCCTAGAACCCTATAGATCCCTTAAAGGAGCCCCTTAAAGGTACCCTTATAGATCCCTTCAAAGGAACCCTTGGATTTATATCATCAACAGTAGGCACAAGGGTGTGAAGCCTTCGATGTCTGGGGTAGTGCTATGCAGGTGCAGGCATTACAGGGCTTACCTGGAGGATCACGGGACTTTGTAAATAGGGCTAGAAGGACCATAATTGGGGCTATAAGTGAATATTATCAGTATTTTTACACCGAGTCAATATTAGTATTAGAAGGACCATAATTGGGGCTATAAGAAAATGTACATAAGTACATTTACACCGAATTAACAGTTTACCCTATGTACTGTGTCCCATGACCCTTCAAGTACGGTTTATCGGGGCTCAGAGCCCAGGGCCTCCTGAACTTATTGGGTTTAGGGGTTTAGAGTTTAGGGTCCCTGGACTTGGCCCTACCCCCGAGTGTTTCCCTAGAATGTCCCTAGAAGCTAATGTTTTGTGATAATGCAACTTCGCGCCGCCTGTCCCAAACCCTAGACCTCAAACTACCACGATCTTTTTGTAGGGTCTCATTATCATTACAAGCCCTGAGTTTATGGAGAGCCTTCAAAGCAAGTAGGTTTTTTGCAGTTCAAAGCAGACCTCAAAGCCTAAGTGGGGCAGGTGCTGCTGCCTGTTGCCCCACCGAAGACGCGGCCTGTCCTAGTGCGCTTCTTCAATGACAAAGTGCGGGAGGCCCGTGGTAGTCGGTTTATCATAGGGCCCCTTATGGGGTAAGGGGCAGGGGGGTAGGGGGCCTTAATGCCAATAATAAGGACCTTATGAGGCCTTTTTACGGAAGTGTAGTCCCCTACGCCCCTCCCCCAAGGGTCCCTATGAGTTGAGGGTTCAGGGTTCGTGCGGGTTCAGAGTTACCATTACCCAGCCGACCCGAACCTGGCAAACACAAAAGCAAGTTTAAGTACGCGTAAGCCCTGGGCTCTTCATCCCGCAGCAAAATACCTGTTTTCTGACCTGTTGCAGAGGCAAAAAGGCGTTCAGAACAGTCCTTCAACAGTTGGCATGTTCGTGTCCCTCAGCCCTAAACCCTCAACCCTAACCCCCCTAACCCCACAGTTTAAATCGCCTCTACCCTACTATTGCTGTTATTGTTGTGTGGGGGGCAGGTCGGGGCCCACATCTTCCACGTCCCGGACCAGGAAGATGAGGTCATTTCCTCCCAAACCTCCTCTACTATTTTGGGTGTCCTGGGGTCTAGGGGGTATATTACCTAGTGCTAACAACCCTAATATACTTCAAAAAGTCTTTCAATCTTGTGATCCCATGGCAAACTGAGAAAGTAATATCGCTCCTTAGGGTTCCTCATTATTATAAGTATAGGTACAATGGATCTCAAAACCCAATTCAGACTCTCTTGAGGCCCCTTCCGTTGGCGAAGAGAGCCGAAGATCCGATCCGTAGTAGAAGCTTACAGGGTTAGCCATGATGATCAGCGATAGAATCAGAAGGCATCCAGAAAGCCGTTTTGGGGTTCAGGGCGATTTAGGGTATAGGGTGTAGGATTTAGGCCACCCCTCGAGTGGGGATACAGTGCACTGGTATCCCTGAAGTGCTATGATTAGAGTAGAAGCTACCCGCAAAACCCCCAGGCCTCCCCAAAACCCTGAACTAAGCTAAAGGCCTGCTCTAAGTAGCAAGGCCTCGATACGGGAGTTTCCGAAAAGGGGGGGGATCCCAATGTAGCACCCGAAATGGTAGGATCCTCATTTCAAGGACCCCCAAAATGAGGTACCCCTAAGTTTCGAGAACTCAAAAACCTTCGACCCTTTTTTGTAGATCCCTTTAATAAAGGAACCCTGATAGATCCCTTTTTTGGTACCCCTAATTGTCGGAAACTCAGATATGAAGTACTTGAGGTCAAAGGTCTCGTTCCTGGTACTGCTGATGGACAAAATCCTGCATGACCCTAAGGACTCTAAACTATGGGAACTATGGTATATATTCCTTACAATGGGTAATGCAGGATTTTGTCCATCAGCAGTATCGGTTTAGGGCCCAAGGGCGCAGGGTTTGCCAGGACCTCCCAAGTGCCCTTTGCCAGAGCTCTCATGGTCCTTAATGGTGCGTCGGGGGGTGAGGGTCTGGGTAGAGCTTCGGCTTCGGGTGTTGGGTTCAGAGTTTGCTACGGTTTAGGGTTGGGGAGCTGCTAGCCTCAGAGTTCCCGGTAAGGGGTGTAGCTGGTGCAGGTGGGGCCCGGGTGTTAGGGGTCAGGAGCAAAGCTTTAACCTCTTAAACCTTATATCTTAAAACAGCAGCAAGCCCCCCGCAGCCATTTTGGCTGCGACGGAGCCTCAAGACCCCTGCGGTTGATGATATAATATAAATCTTGCATTACCTTAAGGACCCTAAACCATGACAATTATGCAGGATTTATATCATCAGCAGTATATTCTGGTATCGCGGACCCTTGGGGAACTGCTTCTTTTCCTTCATATAATCCTGCCGCGGCTCATGGCTCCATTTTTGTCCAACCCAGCGGCGGCGCCCTTTGGTTGTGGCTCGTCTTTATGGGTGGTTGTCAAACCTAGGGTTCCTTTTTGGGTCCTTTTATAATAATTACGGCACCTAATGTTTGAGGGTTGTTAAAAAGGGACCATAATCTTGACAACCTCCCTTATGAGTTTACGGTTGCGGCCCTGGCTTGGGGTTTGTGAGTTTGAGTGGGCCTTTGTGTTCAGGGCTTGAAGGGGTTGAGGGTTGTGAAGGGAATGGCGGTGGCAGTACAGACAATGATGGGCAGTAAAAGGCAAGAAGGACAGAAGCAACGACCATGCCAGCATCAATAGTCATAATGATAATAACATCACTAGCTTAATGATCCGAAAATGATAATAGTGGCAACAAAAACAGTAAGAATAACAACAAGAACATCAAGTAGGAGTTGTGGCTCCGACTCGGACTAGGCTGTTACCACTCGCCAGGACAGTGCATCACACGATGGATTTTCTGCCCAATGCACTACAACACTCAACCCTGCTCATGGAAGGTTTTCATTGCTTTAGATGCACTTCTGAGTCTCGTTGTATTGAGCGGTCCCTACCTCCGAGCCATGCTTTCCTGTCATGGAAGGGATCTTATTCACATATGACTGATTGCTTATGAGTGACCTAAATCTATGTCCCTAGCAGGCGCCCACCCGAGAGAGCAATACCTTCTGGTTGGGGAAAGTCTTCAAATCCCAAATTCAGCCCGTAATGTTTTCAGTATAGCATATTCCCTAAATTTGGGATATGGGGGCTAGCTGCGCAGGCAGGGAAGGCTATGAAGCACAAGTTGAGCCATGTGGCCATGCATTCGGTTTTTGCGAACACGAGAAGCCCCACAGCCCTAAGCTCTTCATGAACCCTAAACATTACAAACCCCCAACCTTGATTAAACGCTATCAATCTTAGAAGCCCTAATTAAGCCGCACCACACATGAAAGCCAAAGCCGCAAAAAGGTCCTCCTGAGTATGAGACAGAATAGACCAGGATAGAATAGAGGAGAATAGGATGAGATCCGAGATGGAATAGGATAGAACGCAAAAGAACAGAAGATAGCATGCACAACATGATATAACACAACACGGTCTGATTTGATCTAATGCTACATAATGCCTTTTGCAATATGATAAGGTATGTTTTGTTTGATGTGATGAGATATGATATGTTTTATGATGTGATGTCATGCGGCATTACATTATGTTACATGCTATGACAGGATGTGATATGACGTGATATGACACGACATGATACTACACGAGATGATGTGGTGCGATATAGTTTGTTGTGATGTGATATGATGTGATGTGTTACGGCAAGAAATGATATCATATGGCATGATGTGAATTGACATGAGGTCGTATGACATGATATGGCACGACACCATATGATAGCCTAGTCTGACATAATTCGTACAGTAGAACAGCATATTACATAACAATCTCACGCCAGGGGGAAATGAAGCAGGAACGGAAAGCTGCTTCGGCAAAGAGGAAGCCTAGCCCAGGATGTTTAAGAGGACTTTGCGTTGAGCTTGGGGCAGCTTTTTGGTTCAGGGTAAACGGTTTTTTTAGGGTTTAGGGTTGAGGGGTTTAGGGTTTAGGGTTTAGGGTAAACGGTGTTTTTAGGGTTTAGGGTTTAGGGGTTTAGGGTTTAGGGTTTAGGGTAAACGGTTTTTTTAGGGTTTAGGGTTGAGGGGTTTAGGGTTTAGGAGCTTGTTGTGACGCTTAAGGTTTGAGGCAGATTGCTGAGGTTGGAGGAGTGGGTCTTGGGGGCGAGGGATCGAGGAGTTCCAGATTCTGCCCTAAGTGTCCGAAGGCCTAATCAGCACATAATCTCCCGAACACATCCTAACCCGAGTGCTTCCTTCAGGTCCTTCGGACCCTTAGGCTAGGGGACAGAGTTTGGATTTCGTAGTCGGAACTTCGCAGGCTGATGCAGTAGAAGTAGAAGTTGAGTGAAATTCCTCGAATCTACTCGTTGTGAGCTCCATGCAGCTGGGGAGTTCATTGCGTCCTGTTCTTAGTAGCTGACTCGGTAACCTTTAACTTTAACCTTGTGAGGTTTGTATAATAATCCTACCCAAATTGCCAAGGTTATCCTTTTGAAAAAATTTTGGGGCTAAGGTACGCAGCCCCTAAGTGTCCGGCTCAGCTACATCATTTGGCTATTCAGCAGGTCTCTGCAAGCCCTCAACCTGAAGCCTACAAAGTCTGAACTTAGCAGCTGCATGCCAAGCCCGATATCTTGGATAATATAGCGGCCTAAATAATTACCTATACTATTTTGGGGGTTCCTTATTATCGTTATAGTATAATGGCCCCAAAACCCTATTCTAATAGGCCCCAATAGTAGACACCCATCCGTCAGCCTGAACATAGACCAAAAGTGCGGCAGAGTATGGTCTTTGGGCCCAGGAGCTTTAAGCAATGAGTCGCTAGAATCATTTGGGAGCTTCCGGTACCTTATTTAGGGGTCTTTATAATAAGGATCCTACTTTTTATGGTATTATGTTAGGGTCCCCCATTTTCGGAAACTCCCATTTTGGTATCATAGATCGCCCCTAAATCCTGAACCCGAAACCCTGAAAGTCCCAAAACCCCAAATCCAAGCCCAGGCCCTGAACCCTACACCTGCAAAAAATACATTTTACCATGGGCTTAGGGTTTAGGGTTTCGGGTTTAGGCAAAGCACTGGCTGCAAAGCTCCATAGCCGAGGTCAGGAAAAGGAGCAGAAGACCGCAGGAGCCTGCTGTTGGGAGTTGACACTACGGTTGATGATATAAATCCTGCATGACCCACAATAAGGAATATACCATGATTCCCCTAGTTTAGGGTCCTTAAGGTCATGCAGGATTTATATCATCAACACTATCAACATAGCACAACCCCCAAGCCCCTCAAGCCCGACGTGCCAGTACCAGCCCGAAAGCCCCTAGTACCTGTACCCTAAAGCTGCCCAAGCCTCGGAATCCCACCCCAAGAGATCGTCCACACTTACGGGTTCTTAGATTTTTTCATCTTTGGTTATGATAATCCCTCAGAGACAGCTAAGATTACAACTTTTGCTGGGGGTCTAAGTTCAGGATAGCATGAAGGTGCACATAATATCTGGGTCTGGAGAATCAGTGGTAAACTTCCAATATTTCCTCTTAGTCCCTGTATTGCGCATGGTATATCAGTATACCTCAAACCACCTTTAGAGGGCCGTTGTGTTATGTATCATGCTTAAATAAATTCGTGTATGTGTGTGTATATATATATGTATATATATATATATATATATATGCGATTATATATATATATATATATATATATATATATATATTATTTTCAGTTTATGAAGTATCAGATTGCTTAGGTCTTGTACCGGGGTCCATTAATCCAGTACCCCCCCAAAAAAAAATCGAATAACACTTTCCTAGAAATCCTACTGAAATCATCCCTACGTTTTACAACAAATTTGGAAGTATAGGGGTTTCATGAGCAGGAGTAAGAGCAGGAGAAAGTTGGAGACAGAGGGAGGACAGGAGCAAGAGCAAGAGACCTAGCAGGAGAAGGAGCAAGAGCTCAGGAGCAAGATCACCCGCAAGTTTTTGTAAACTCCACCCTAATAGTAGCAGCACTTTTCGAGTTATGATTGGGGAGGGGGCGCGCCCGCTTGAAGGGAGCATTCTCTGAAGCTCCCGGACCTTTGCCCGTGCTTTGTGGGTGCAGCGTGGCTTTGGACTTTGGTTGCTTCACCACAGCAGCAGCACAAGTAACTTATTCACAGCTCTGTGCGGCAATGAGCATACTGAGCGCCACGAACATAGCTTCAAGCATTATCATGGGGCACCGCAGCCGGAACTTTCTGTTGGACATGCTTCGCAGTGTGATTCAACTGTTGCAGTCCTTTATTATACGTGTAGGTGTCAAAATTATGGTCCCTTTTTGGGTCCCTAATATAGTACGACACCTAATATTTAGGGTATCCAAAAAGGACCTTAATTTTGACAACCACCCATATACTTCCAGTATAATATTCCTCGAACGCCCATCCTTTTTCTTGAGGCCCCGATATATCATTGAGAAGCAGTTGCAGGGTGCCCTCATCTCCCTGAATCCAAAATCCTAGCTTATGGGTAGTTCTCTAAACTCGGGCCCCTTTTAGGCTGCTGTTTTTAAGCGGGCCGTACTAGTCCAGGGACCTGAACAGGGACCATATAATTTAAAGAACCACCCATGTCAGGATACACCTGCGGCTGCGGAAAGACCTACCAAGGCAAAAGGTGCTATGAAAGACACAGGGCAAGCTGCAGGCCGGCCCTAAACCCTGAATCCAAAACTCAAAATCCCCAATGAGCTGTTGGCGTCTTAGTCGACAGATTCAGGATTTAGGCGTTAGAGTTCACGGTTCAGGATCTAGTCAGGGTTTCCTCAAGATCCACAACTTCTTGAATGTGGCACTCCGCTCTATTCCTGCAGACTGCTGGAACTGGAATCACTCCGTTGGGGGCGTCGGTTTGGTGTTCAGGGATTTCAAGATGGTGGGTCCTGAGATGTCACGAGAATGCAAGATACGCACCTGCTCATGCATGTGAAGGGCTGAGTGGTTGGGTGGTCCTATTGAGTTTGTATTAATGCTCCATGAGATTGCCTAGGATGCCCAGTAGTACCCTTATTCCCTTTTTGTAGTCCTAGGTTCCTTATAAAGTTACCCAATACCAAAAAGAGAGGCCTTTTTATTCTTAGGTTGCTGGGTATCCTAGTTGCCGTGGAGCTCCCTTAGCAATGATTCCGTTCATGGGCTCCCGGGTAAAGGGTAAACCCAGGCAAACCCTACGTAAAGGATCATGGGATTTAGTAACTAGAGTTAGCCGTTTTTTGTTGGGGTAACTAGAACCCCAATTGGGGTACTTATAGCTTTACTTACTGCGCCCCATGATCCTCCAAGTATGCTCTAGGCTCTGAAACCTCAACCCTACACTTGGAGTTCAGGGTATTTGATTTGGGTTTCAGGAGGGTTTTGGGCTGCAGGGCTTTGCTAGCTTCCTGAGTAGTATCCTTGCCGCTTTTGTATTTCAGGCTTCCCTTATTAGAACTGAATGGTAGGACAAGGCTACCCGTATTGTAAAGGGGCTACTCAGGAACCTAGTTTGGGCCAAGGATTTAGGGTTTCGGGGCAGCGTTTGGAGTTCTGAAGCTGTCGGGGACCCTAGCCGCCCAGTCGTCGGCACGAAAGTAATACACTGGTCTTAACAATCAGAATATGGTTTCGGGGCTCGGTAATGATACTGAGTTATTCTCATGTCATGTTAGAGTTATGATAACGAACCCGAAGGACATCTCCTTCACATATTCGTAATTATGCAGGCTCATGTTTTAGCGGAGCTGTTTTGGTCCTGCCATGCACAGGCATGCGGATCCAGCGCAGATCTGTCCCACACCCAGAGCATGCATGTTTCTGAAAGCAGAGAGCTTGCTTTATTGGTTGCGGGGTAGTAGGATTCCCAACCCTACACCCTACTCTCACAACCCTAAACCGCTAAACTAAACCCTAAACCCTAAACCCCTAAACTAAACCCTAAACCCCCAAACCCTAAACCCTAAACCCCTAAACTAAACCCTAAACCCTTGCAGGTATCCCTAAAGACCTTAATCTTCTGGGTGGAGCCGGCCCTGGGAGGCGCCCAGCCCTCCAAAACATCACGCTCAAAAGCTTAGTCTGATTTTGGGTTCTGGGGTTTAGGGTTTTTGTTTTAGGGTTTAGGGTTTAGGTTTTAGGGTTTAGGGTTTCGGTTTTAGGGTTTAGGGTTTCTGTTCTAGGGTTCAGGGTATAGGGCTTAGGGTTGGGTGACTTCGGGATACTTCGGGCCCAGTGCCTGACTAGGAACGGAGATCGACGATATATTTGTGATACTGGGGGCGCCGGGCTGTACAAGTGTTATGCTCTGAGCTTGCTTGGGGTTGACGGTTTTGGGTTTAGGGGAGGACCGCTGGGGCGTAAGACTTAGCTGCCCGACGGTAGATTGAAGTAAAATTGACATGTGCATGATTGAATATTAGTATTCGGATATGCACATATACGCATAGCTGTGATGTATGTATGCACACATATGTATATATACACATGTATAAACACCTATGATCATACATATACATATATACACACATACATACACGCATGCATGCATGCATACATACCTACATACACCAGTGGGTGTACAAACGCACGCATACTTCTACTCGCCGTTGCCGATCCAGACTTAGACAGCGGCATCGCTTCGAACACCAAGTGCATGATGCGGCCCTTGGAGATTTCCCTAAACCCTACAAACCTCCGGTTTCAGGCCCCATATGCCTTTGAATGTAGATCCCGAGAGGTTGCAGTTTCAACCCTAAGCCCTTTGGGGTTCAGGGTTATCTTCTTTCGGTTTTGGTTTAAGAGTATGGGTAGGTTTTTTTTCGGGGTATGAGAAGGGTGACTAAAGTTTCTGGGTAGTTCTTTAGCTACAACCCAGGCAAGGTACTTAGAGTTTACCCATGACTGTGCAAGGAAGGCCTTTGGGGCCTCTCAAAGCCGTTCTTAGGTAGAAGAGACATGGGGGTTTGGATATCTTGCGGCGTCTTTTACGAGTACACGTGTATACAAGTTTCTACATGGAATCCCCTTCTTACAGAGTGCGAAGCCCCATAATTAAGGAACCTCCCTGACATTCTAGAGGGCGGACGAGATTTGCCGGTATACTCTTTAGCTTGCGGATAGTGGGTTCCTTGTTTTTCAGGGGCCTCCAAAGGTGCGATGAAGGTAATTAGGCAGGACGAAGGGTCCCTTATGTGTGGGTTCTTAATTAGGGCTAGTTAGGGATGATCCCGCACACCTTCATCCCACCTTACGCGCCCTAAAAGGGTTAAAGTGCCGAATGAGCTTAGGTGCCATCGCCTCGAAGACGAATCCGATGAGATGTCCGAAATGCCGTTCAAGGCCCTGGCTTTCTAATATAGGGGCTTAGAAAATACCTATAATTACTATTACGGGGTTCACTGGGCTCCAAGACCCTATTCTAATTGTTAAGGCCCCTAAAGTAGTCTGCTAGGGTTTGGGGTGGTCTCAGGGACGAATTCCTAGGGTTTACCGAAAATTTATTTCCCTCCTCTTGCATTTGCTTGAGATTTGATTCAAAAGTTATATAGAAATAAGGAAAAATCAGGAGGGAGGTAAGTTTTAGGTAAATTTTAAGGAATATTTATCTAAAATTTATCTCATTCCTGCATTTTCTTTAGATTCCATTGAAAATTTTTGTAAAACTAAGCCAGAATCCAAGAGGGAGGTAAATTTCAGGTGAATTTGAAGGGAAAAACTTACAGGGAGGATGATGCAGAGGAAGATTTGAGGTAAGTTTTCGAGAGGCCAATACCAGGGAGGATGATCGGGAAGATGATCGGGAGGTAAATTTCAGGTAAATAGAGATCAGCAAGGTGAAGGGGAGGATGATGCGGAGGATGATGGAGAGGACGATCTTTTGCAAAAGTATTTATTTTCAAGATTACCACTGTTTGGCTGCAACCCGATCTCAGAAAACTAGAGTCCCTGACGTTCTGACCCACCCATATCCAGGGAATCCTCCAGCCCCAGCACCAGCCACGGGCCAGGCTTTAGATCTTACGGTCTTGGATACTACCTAGAGTCTCAATTGTGGTTCTTTTTTTGTGGTTGACCAAAATCTCTATTATAGGATCTTAACCAAAACAGGAACTACAATGGAGACTGTAGGTGGGGTTTAGGGGTCTGGGTTTAGGGCTAGGGTGTACGCCCAGACAAGGAATGCAAAGCTTTGCGGCTCAGAAGAATTCACTGGAATCGTGACTAGAACCCCGCAGCAATTTGTCTCGAAGCCCTTAACCCCTCCTAAACCCTATAAACCCAAAACCCTAGACCCCAAAACCTTTGCAGTGACATTTATTCAGGTACACTTCTAACGGGCCGTTCGAGAAGCACGTGGCGAAGTGTAACAAAGTGCCGAAGAGGCAACGTCTGGGTTTTCTAGGTCAGGCGGATCCTTCCGAAGTCTTCTAGCAAGGTATCACAGGAGTTGCATGGTTCCGGGTTTCGGGACATTTGGGGTGTAGGAAGTTAGGGATTTAAAGATTAGGCTTTCGGGCCGTTTGTATGGGGCTCAAAGACTCGTTTTGCGACTTCGCCCTAAGCCCTGAACCGCCGCTGAAAGCATCAAAATGCGACTCCGGACTGACTGCTTAAACTGGAGCTTCTGGGTATAGTGATCACATGGGGTTATGGCAAGAACTATAATTACTTGCTGCCGGGCATGTTTCATATCCAACTACAACAGTTCTTGGGGAACAAAAAATTTTAACAAGTTTAAACAAACTTAAATTCTTTCCCCTTTTCGGACTGGTAGCTGCACCCCCATACCCAAAACCCTGAACCCTAAACCACAAACCTTGAGCCCTAAACCCTAAACCCGGAGCATTGTAAACACCAGGAGTAAGGTTACGAATTGCTCAGGCTTCTATATCCCTAGGGATCTAAGGACTCATGTATTAGGGCTTTTGGGCCCAAAGACCATACTATGTAAGGCGTTCGGGCTATTTTGATCCCTATGGTATCACGGTGTAGTTTAGGGTTCAGGTTTTAGCGCTCAGAAGGTTTTGATCCCTAGGGTATCACGGTGTAGTTTAGGCTTCAGGTTTTAGCGCTCAGAAGGTTTGGGCTGGTAGGGTTTCATGTTCACAGTTGACGCTTTAGGATTTAGGGCTTAGGGTTTAGGATTCAGGGTTCAGGGGTTAGGGTTTAGGGGGTAGCACGATTCCAGGAAATTCCTAAACTCACAGAGTACTTGGAGGTTCTTGGGTAATTAGTTACAAGTAGGGTTATAGGTCCCCCAAAGATGGGTCATAACTACAGTTATCCTACTCATAACCCCGGTATAACCACATGGAAGGTCCTCCAAGTGGACTACCGGCCGAGTCCACCTATCGAGACGTAAAATGTGCTCAGCAAGACAAACCCAGAGCCTCCAAAACCCTTACTTAAGGAATATACCTTAAATTATAATAGGATCCTTAATATGATTAAAGGTATATTCCTTAATGAAGGGGTTTTGGAGGCTCTGGGAAAGCAGCATGAGAGCTGGGTGTCGCGGGTAGTCCTTTGGATGGCGGTCCTTTTAGGATCCCTTGGGCATCGGAATCATAGAACTTCTCGCGCCACAGGAAGACCTCGTTGAAGGATGCGACGGAAACGCAGAGCGTGGGCTCCTCACCCCTCAAGGCCAGGAATGTATCAGCTTTAGAAGTCTTTACAACCCAAAGGGTCCAAAGTACCGATATAGTAGAATGTAGGGTTCCTATGTTAGGAATTACTATTATGATTTGGGGAAGTATTCCCCATAACAGTACATAGGACCCTTTGGGAAGGGTGTAGGGTTTAGGGTTCTACCAGGGATCCCGAAAGATTTTCTACAACAGGGTAACTATGATTGGCTTAGGGTTTAGGTTTCGGGTTTGACATGGAGTTTACGGCTTAGGGTCTACATGGCTTTTGGAGTGCTCGGGTGTTTGGAATTTCTTAGTGTTTCGGGTCTAAGGTCTTTTCACCCGAGGGTCCATGGCATGGGTTTAGCGGTTTCAACGGTTTCGAGCAGGTGGCACAGACATACGGGTCGATAGAACACTTGCCACGTGACTGTAAGCATCATTCTGTTTAATGACAAGGGTTCTTTTCTAATGAACCCTTAGTGGAGCCCTTAAAGAGACCCGGAAAGGAAGTGTTGAAGGAACGCTTAAGGCTTAAGGTATCTCTAGCATTCTCCATGGGCTCATTGTGTAGGACCGCGTGGCAGACTGAAGACTCGATCGGGCCATTGGTGATTGTCTAGAAGCCTCAAGCATTGGGCAATACTAAGTATTCCTGCGGTTTCTTGTTGTCCCAGTAGTAGAGCATGTAACCTTTGACCCTTTTTGGGTAGTATAAAGAATCCAAGAAGTTAACCTTTAGTTCCCCATGATATGCGACAAGTGGGTTGTTGTCGGAGCACATTTTGCCCCAAGCCCCGGATCCTATTATTGAGAGGCCCCTACATCACTCGACACTCTCGAAGAAAGGGAGTTTCAACGACACCACAAGAAAGAGCACAGAGGCCGAGTAGTGTTAGTATCCGAGTAATTAAACCCTAAGCCCTAAACCCTAAATCCTACACCCTAAACCCTAAACTGGACGTTATGCACTCCGAGCGGTTTGAAGGCACCGCGCGGCAAATAGAAAGCCCGACTCGAGCCGAGACGCCGAACAGTGTGTACTTGTACCATAACGGCCGTAATGCCTAGGAGGGTTTATAGGGTTGAGGGCTTAGGGTTTTAGAAAAATATCTTTTGGTGTTGGGGCTTTAACTTGTCATGGGCCCTGCCGGCTCCAAGCGCCAAGCCCTGGGCCGAAATCACCAGACCTCCTAACCCTAGGCATCTAAGGACTCATATATTAAGGCTTTTGGGCCCAAAGACCATACTATATAAGGCTTTTGGGCTATTTTGATGCCCAGGGTAAGGTTAAGTCTCCATGAACAAACCTTCAACCCAAACCCTCAACTTTCCTGAATGCGATCGATGCGAAGTTATAAAGCCTGAGCCCGAAAGGGTTTTTTTATGGTTCGGTGTTAATATAGGAGCCTCAATGTGTGGACTAAGGTTTTGGGGATATAGGTTAGTACGGCATACTTCTAGTGCCACACACGCTCGTAGGAGGACTGGTGTTTTCATGCGTTTCGGAGCCAGTTTGCACGACAGGAGGGGGGTGGGGGGTGGGGGGAGGGAGGATAATAACGTGCATGTCACTGCCTTTGGCGATCATGCCCGAACAACACTGGTATTTACAGCATCTTTGCTTCTTTCTACAACATACTGCGCCAGGGTGGAGCAAGACATTTTGTCACAAGCATCCATGCCTTTGGCGACCATGCCCAAAGCACGGGGTTTTACGGCATTGTCGCTTTTTTGTACAACATACTGCGCAAGGATATGGAGCAAGACACTTTGTCACAAGCATCCATGCCTTTGGCGACCATGCCCAGAGCACTGGCGTTTACGGCACTTTTGCTTCTTTGTACAACATACTGCGCAGGATGTGGAGCAAGACAAGTTGTCACAAGCATCCGAGTTTTTGGTGACCATGCCCAAAACACAGGAATTTACAGCGTTTTGGCCTCTTTGTACAGCATACTGTGCAAGTAGTTTTTCCTTTTTGAAAAAATGCGTAAAACGCCGGCAGCGAAAGAAACCTACCAAACCTTCAAACACTATTTCGTGATTTTTTGACACCCGCAGCTACCCAATGCGCGTTTGTGTCGGCCCTGCCACTGCTTTCGGCACTTCATGAGCCTGACTGCACCGTGTTTCGCACATTACACTTTTCGTGGCAGGCGAAAACGCGGTAAGGGTGCTCAAATCTGAAGATTGCGTTCGGTTTGAAACGGATCCGACACCAGTCCTCCTACGAGCATGTGTCCTTCTAGTAAGGATCGCAGAAGACACTGTTCGAAATAGTAAGGCTCCGTAAACCCTAAACCCTAAACCCCTAAAACCCGAAACCCCCAAGCCCGAAACCCTAAACCCCTAAAACCCTAAACCCCTAAAACCCCTAAAACCCCTAAACCCTAAACCCTAAACCCCTAAAACCCCTAAACTCTCAACCCCCAAAACCCCTAGAACCCCTGAACCCTAAGCCCCAAATCCCTGAACCCCTAAACCTTAAGCCCTAAACCCTAAACCCCTAAACCCTAAAACCCCCCTAAACCCCAAACCCTAAGGCTCCCCCCCCTTAAGCCCCCCGCAGGCCAGCACCGTGGCGGTTGATATCTGCATGCCGCCAGTGCCAGTTTCGGAGCTCGGGCCTCCCAGGCCGCATAGATGCAGGGATCCTTAGGGTTTGGGGTTTAGGGGGTTTTAGGGTTTAGGGGTTTTAGGGGTTTAGGGGCTTAGGGGTCAGGGGTTTAGGGATTTGGGGGTTTAGGAATTTGGGGTTTAAGTAGATAGGGTTCCTTAAAGGGTTACTATAAGGGATCTATACGGGTACTATACTGTAGGGGCCTTTAGAAGTAGAATAGGGTTCCTGAAAGGGTTACTATCAGGAATCTAAAAGGGTACTATAATGTAGGGGGCCGTAAGAAGTAGAATAGGGTTCCTTAAAGGGTTAGTGTAAGGGATCTATAAGGGTACTATATAGTGTGGGGGCCTCAATAAGTAGAATAGGATTCCTTAAAGGGTTACTATAAGGGATCTATACGGGTACTGTAATGTAGGGGCCTTTAGAAGTAGAATAGGGTTCCTTAAAGGGTTACTATAAGGGATCTATACGGGTACTATAATGTAAGGGCCTTTAGAAGTAGAATAGGGTTCCTGAAAGGGTTACTGTAAGGGATCTATTAGGGTACTATACTGTAGGGGCCTTTAGAAGTAGAATAGGGTTCCTTAAAGGGTTACTATAAGGGATCTATACGGGTACTATAATGTAGGGGGCCTTTAGAAGTAGAATAGGGTTCCTGAAAGGGTTACTGTAAGGGATCTATAAGGTTTACTATAAGGGATCGTAGGGGCCTTAATCATCAGAGCAGTATTATATATATATATATATATAAATATATAAATATGCTTACGCCCCCCCCCATGATCCATACTATGCTTGCTTTTGGTAAGCAGTGGATCATGGGAGGTGGGCAGCTTCGGATGCTGAAACACTGCCAGGCTCGAAAATCCCCAAAATTCCTGAAGCCTCAAGTGCGAAAACACTGGCAGGGATCAAAAATCACCAAAATCCCCAAAATGTGAGAGACTATGGCACCGCACTCCGCATAGTTGCCAGGATTTTGGGAATTTTGGGGATTTTCGAGCCTGGCGGCATTTCGTCAACGTCGGATGCTAAAACACTGCCTGGCTCGAAAATCCCCAAAATTCCTGAAGCCTGAAGTGCGAAAACACTGGCAGGGATCAAAAATCTCCAAAATCCCCAAAACGTGAGAGACTATGGCCCCGCACTCCGCATAGTTGCCAGGATTTTAAGAATTTTGGGGATTTTTGATCCCTGCCAGTGTTTTCGCATTTCAGGCTTTACAAATTTTGGGGATTTTCGAGCCTGGCGGCATTTCGTCAAAGTCGGATGCTAAAACATTGCCAGGCTCGAAAATCCCCAAAGTTTTGCAAAACTAAACACCCATGGCCCCATAGATGCCACGATTTTGGGAATTTTGGGGATTTTTGATCCCTGCCGATGTTTTCGCATTTCAGGCTTTACAAATTTTGGGGATTTTCGAGCCAGGCGGCATTTGCTAACCTTGGATGCTGTGTTCCTATTATGTCTTTGTTTGTCACGTGTATACACATGGCATATGCTTTGTTTTAATGCCATGTCAAGGTGCGGTATGTTCCACGACATATCCGTTGCAGTTCTCTCCCGAGTGAAAGTCATCGTTTGTGTCCCTCTTTTCCTCTTTTCCAGCATGATCCGCGACGGGGGTGACATATCCTTGCAAGATGCTCTCGATGCCACCAATTCCTTGAGATATTGTATCAAAGCACACCACACCCGACGACAATCTGTAAAGTAAAACATTTGCAGTAGGTATACAACATATACTTTGACATGCCATGTACTGAGGACGCATGCACCAGACACGCGGCACATGAGTTACGTGATAGTTTTGTGGAAGTATCGATATTACTAATATGCGAGTATACTAATATACGACTACTGCAACATGCAAGTATACCGACATGACAAATTAGTAGACTAATATGCCAACATACTGATATACTTGTAAATATGACTAGACAATACATGAATATAGCACACATACTAGTAAACTAATACACCAATATACTAGTGTACTCGTGCACCAGTTGTACTAACATATCAAATATACAAGTATACAAGTATACAAATATGTTACTGTTCGAATGCATTAATAATATATTGATATACTAGTCTGCTACTATACGAAACTATCAATATACTAACATATCAAAGCTAGTTCTAGTATTGATACTAATACTAGCACTTCTGCGAATATAAGCTGCGATTAAACCCAACATTAAGACTGACACTGATACTAGAAGTGGTGCTGTATTACTGACATTGACACTGGCACTAGTGCTAACTCTAACACGAGCATGAGCACTGACACTAATTTATATTTACTAATACTGACATATATACTATCACAGCAAACACTAGCACTAATATTATTAAGAATTGGTGTATGGGTATATGTTTATGCCAAAACATTAGTACATGAATGCACTAATGTATATACCTGTATCTTAAGATAGTGGTATATATATTTATGTACATTAGTATATGCAGGTGTCTATTAGTAAAGAGATTAGTATTCATATCAATACGAATATACTATTGGTATTCGTAGGAGTATTAATGTTGATATTAGAATTATGACTATTCATAGTCGTATTAGCCATAATTTAAGTGTTCTTGCTGGTAATAGTACTGGCATTCATGAATATTCAACAGATTATCAACATCCGTATCAGTGTTGTTGATAGCATTATTGTTAACACCACAGTTTGAGTATTGGCATAGGCACCAAAACATGGCGACAGTGACAGGCAACATGTTGAAGTTTTTGCACAACAACCGGTGATGCCTCCTGAAACATGGAGTGCCAGGTTTTGGATGGAAGAGCGGAGCCCGAAAGTGAAATCAGAATCCGTTTCGGGTTTCGTGGGGATATAACATGTGAGAACAAATTACAACATGTAGAGCTAAGTAGATGCTAGGTGCAGAAAATACCGCAAATACCGATGATTTTGTATGTAGGTGAAGTCATGTAGAAATCGAAGCATGAGCAGCAGGAGGTAGAAAAAACCATGGTATGGATCATGGGGGGGGGGCGTGACCATAAATATATATATATATATATATATATGGTCACACCCCCCCATGATCCACCCCAGCCTTCTCCTCAACTACTCCTGTACTGTCTTCTGGTACAAGATGCGTCTTGCTAAAGTCAGAATCTATCGGTATTTACGGTGTTTTCTGTAGTTGATGTACATGTACAGATGCTGCTTTTCGCCTTTTATATCATATACAAACAAGCCAAAACCGAAACCAGATTCTGGTCTGGATTCTGGTTCTGCTGCCGCATGTACATGTCTACCTGACTTTTTTATTCTTGTATACCACAGGTAAACAAGCCGGAACCGAAACCAAATTTTGGTTCTGGATTCTGAGTTTGTCGAACGACTTAAGATGTGCAATTTGAATAGACACAGCTTCTCTTCTCTTTATAGCATAAACGGTAAGGACAACTCCTTCAGTGAAAACAAACATGCCAGTGGTATGTTTGGCTTTCTAGCAACACCACTAAACAGAGGTCTTGCCCATCTATCCATAAAAAGACAAAGCCTGGCACTTTAGAAGACATGGAAGGAACCTCCATGTATCTTCATGCTTCAAGGGAACCTAGGACAACTTCATATCTTCAAATCTCGAAAAGACAAGGGAAGCTCAGTTGTTCTTTCTCAGGTGGTGTTGTTTTCTTTCATTAGGAATCACGTTTCCTCAGTAAAAAACACAATAAACCACCTCAGCCCCTTATCAGTCGCTGGAACTTAGTGGCTGGATCTCAACGAGCTCTTGCAATATACCAATACTAGAGAAAGAAATGGTCTCCCTCCACCAAGCTCCAAATACATTCGGTCACAAGTGGAGTATGTCGCGCTTCTTACGCTTTATACTTCGTGGGAATTAGGGAAAGAAATGGTTTCTCTCCACCAAACTTGCGAGATTTTTGTAGGCTACAGTAGCTTTAGGCTAGAGTGTAGCTGTAGTGTAGAGAGAAGAGGGTTTGAGCCAAGTGTGCTTGAGCCTGAACTTCCGCAGCCCTCTTTCAAGCGTGAAGTAAAATAGTGAGCCCAATACGCAACCCTACCTCCGCGCATGGTAGCGGAGCTGGTTCGGTAGGCCCCGACGCTCCTAGGGTGCGCGGGCCGAACCGCCACCCGCCAGCCGCCACGTCCGAGTGGTGGGGCTGGTGGGACTGGGACTCCGACTGGAGTTCCCAGTGGGACTGGAGGACCTCCCAGCAGGAGGAGGCCTCTTCCAGTCAGGCACCAGGAGGTGCCAAGGGGAGCGGAGCCGCTGAAGCTCCAGCTCGACCGCGCCGCCCTCTCATAGGCGAGCGCACCGAAGCCCCGAACCAAAACCGGGGCAGAACAGCCGAGCCCGAAAAGGGCAAAGGCAAAACCGGCCCGAGTGCGGGCCGCCCCGCCTCGGAGTCGGGGAGCCGAACCCCCCGTCGCAGGGAAAAGGGAGCAGGGAAGCCCACCAAGGGCAAGCCTGCCAAGGGAGCTGCGCAACCCGCAAAGGGCAAGGCAGCCCAAGCAAAGGGAGCAGAGCAGCCCGCAAAGGGCAAGCCAGCTCCAGCAGGCAAGTCCGGCAAGGGCAAGCCTGCGACCCAAGAGCCTGAACAGGGTTCTGGGAAAAAGAAGAACCACCGAGGTGGTCGTTCTCAAGCGGCCCGCGCCAACCGCGAGGCCCGCGGCGCCGAAAGGCGCGAAAGAGAGGGTACAGACCCGGTCGTCCTCGTAGAGGGCCCGGGGACTGATATCCCAGAGCCGCGCACTCCGGAGGAAGCTCCTGCAGGTGCCGGCCAGAAGATTCCGAGCCCGAGCTCGGAATCCTCCTTGGACACCGCGCCGGTGCCCAAGGCGCCAGTCTTCACAGGCCCCGTGCCTGGTGAGGACACTCCAGACTTCGGGGGAAGCAACTCCGAAGGAGAGCGGGAAGCCCCGCCCGCTGCTGCTGCAGCTTCTTCCTCCAGCGGGGTCACCCCTGCCAAGAAGGAAGAGCCGGCAGAGCGGGTTGCCCCGCCTGCCTCCGCAGAGGCGGCCGCAGAGCCAGCCGAGGAGGCAAAGCCTAAGGCCGAACCGAAGGCCGAGGCAAAAGAAGAGAGCTCTGGAAGCCCCAGCTCCGAAGCTGGGCAGGAGCAAACAGCCCCGGCGAGTGGACCCACGGAGGCCACCCCGGAGGCAGAGCCGAAGGCCCTACCGAGAGGTGCTCCGGCAGCCAAAGCACCGACGGTGAAGGCGCCGCCGCCTCACTTGGGACCACCGCCTCCACTGAGGGAGGAACCCAAGGCCGCACAGCCAGGGCCAGCAGAGCCCGAGGCTGCGGTACCTCCCGCGCCTCGGGAGGAAGCTTCGGAGCAGGAGCTAGAGCCCACCTCGCCGGCTGACGAAGGTGAGGAAGAGGAGTCTGAAGAGGAGAGCTCCGAGGGTCAAGGGCCGTGCCAGTTCCTGAACGGACTCAGGCACGCGGCTCGCAACAGGCCAGAGACCCCTTGGGAAGGCAACCCAAGGCTGGCAGAGCAGTACGGAGAAGCCCTGGTCTTGCTAGACGAGATCAGCCAGGCTATCTTCGACGCCTCAAGAGATGAGCCAGCAGCCGGCTTATCCGCCCCCGCAGGGCGACCCCGTGGTCGAGGCTCTGCGCGGGGAAGTCGCAACCCTTAGGGGGTTGCTTGAGAGCCAAGCGCAGCAGCTGCAGGCTGCGATTGGCGAGTTGTCGGCCCAGAGACAACAGGGCCTAGCTGCAGCAGCCGCTACGGCGGCAGCCGCCACGGCGGCACCCGCCCCTGCGCAGCAGGCGAGCGGTGGAGGGCACTTGCTCAAGAGCATGCGGCTCCCAACTTCCCTTAAGGGGAGAGACGACTGGGAGCGCTTTGCCTTTCAGGCAGAGTCTTACCTGGCGGTCGTGGACACCAGGTATCCAGCAGAGCTGGAAATAGCTCGAAAGTGCAAGGTGCCACTCCAAGTGGCAGCCATGACCGAGGAAGTGCGGACCCTCAGCGTCCGCCTCTTCGGCATGCTGGGCAGCTGGACCCAGGACTCCGCCACAGCTGTAAAGCTGGCGCGCGGAGTGAAGGGCCAAAATGGGTTCGAGCTCTGGCGTCTCCTGTGGCAGGAGCACAACCCAGAGAACGAGTCCAAGAACCTCACCTGGAGGCGGACCCTGCTGATGCCGAAGTTCCCGCCAAAGGAGAGTGACTTCTCCTTGGCTCTGCAGGAATGGGAGGCAGATGTGGACCGCTACGCCTCCGAGTATGGCGCAGGGCGCGCCCTAGCAGACGAAGATCTGCGGGCAGTGCTGGTGACCGAGAGCCCCACCGCTCTTCGGCAACACCTCGCTATGCACGCGGCGAGTCTTTCGACTTATGCCGAGGTGAGGGAAGTGGTGGTGAGCTACTTGCAAGCCAAAAGGGTCTGGACCCCGAGTGCGGGCTACGCCGCCTCTTCCCGAAGGGACCCTAACGCCATGGACATTGGCAGAATAGGGGACCGAGACGGAAAAGAAGGGAAGGGCAAAGGCGACAAAGGCAAGAAAGGGGACAAAGACCACAGAAAGGGCAAGGGCGACCACGACAACAAAGGCAAAGGAAAAGGGGACAAAAAGGGGAACCAGCAAGGAGGCAGAGACGGCAAAGAGAGATGCCCCATCTGCTGGAAAACGGGGCACACCGTAAAAGAGTGCTGGTTCAACGCCAAAGGAAAAGGCAAAGGCACCAAGGGCCAGGTGGCCCAAGTGGCCGACGACGCGGCCACGACGGTGTCAACAGCTTCCTTGGCGACTGCGGGTCCCTCCGCGTCCCAAGTTGGGGGAAGCACCGGCGGCTCTGGCGGCAAAGGCCAGGTGCGCCAGGTGCGCGACGACCGCATCTTAGGTGTGCGGTTTGCCCCGCCTCACGACACCGAGCCAGAGGAGGACAAAATCCTCAAGGTGTCGGGGAGTCTTCTTGTGGACTCCGGGGCGTGTGTGTCCGTCTGCAGGCCCGAGGCGTTTCCCGACCTGCAGCCTGCGGGCCCACCAAAGAGCCTTTACTCGGTGGACAACAGCCGCCTGAAGACCAAGGGCCGTGTCCAGCCGAGCCTCCTCTTAGGGGAGGAGCGTCAGTCCTGCAAGGTCAACTTTGAGGTGACCGAGGACATAGAGGACGAAATCCTCAGCATCAGCCGTGCTGTTGAGGCCGGTGCGGGCATTTGGCTCCACCGAGAGGACAGCCACATTTTGTGGCCCGACGGCGTCCGAGCCTCGATCCTCAAGAGAGGGTCACAGTTCCTCCTACCCTACGAGCGGGAGCTCCCGCCGGGGTCAACAAACCGGGTGGCACCGGTGGCGGCAGAACCACCAAACCCAGGCAAGGACCTGGGACACTACGAGTACATCCCGGAGCACGACCTCGAAGCTCGAGAGGTAGAGGACGCGGCGATGGAAGCAGCAGCCGACGAAGAGGCCGCAGCTGCTGAAGAGGAGGAGGCTGCGGGAAACCCCGCCCCTCTAGAGGAGCAGGCCGAGCAGCCTGACTCCAGGCCACGCGGCCTAAGGGCACCGCGCAACCCCACGGCGCAGGAACGCGCCGAGCACGAGCTCACTCACACGCCCTACCAGGCGTGGTGCGAGAAGTGCGTGGAGGGAAAGGCGCGCGAGGACCCTCACCGCCGCCGTGAGCCCTCGGATGATCCGGTGACGCCGCTTGTCACCATGGATTATCAGTTCTACAGCCGGGACGGGAAAGAAGTTGAGGAAGAAGCATCGCTTGCCACGGTGCTGAACCTCACAGACAGGGCCACTGGCTGGACTCTGTCAGCTCCCGTGGCGCACAAAGGGCACAGACACGCGGCTTACGCCGCAGGGCTTGTGGAGCAGTTCGTGGACCGCCTGGGGTACGACAAGTTCACCCTGCAGGCCGACCAAGAGAACGCCATAGCCTCTGTGGCCCGTGCGGTTCACCGCCGGCTGGGAGCTGCTAGGGTGCGTCTTCGGGACGCCCCTCGCGGGTCACACCAAAGCCAAGGATCCGTGGAGGGAAGGAACGCACACCTAGCAGGCGAGGTTCGCACTTGGCTTTCGCAGCTGAGAGCGGACTACCCCGCCTTAGAGTGGGACACTTCGTCCAACCTGTTCCCGTGGCTGGTCAGGCACGTGGCCTGGCTGCAAGCCCGGTTTGGGACCAAGTCGACGGACGGGGTGACACCATATCGGGCAGCCACTGGCACCGACTATGGTGGAGCACTTTGCTCCTTTGGAGAAACTGTGCTGGCTAAGCTCCCGAGGCCCGGGAACAAAGCGCAGGTGCGCTGGGTCAAAGGGGTCTGGGCCGGCAAGCTGGAGCGCGACGACTCCCACGTGGTGCTAACCGAAGCGGGCGCACTCAACGTGAGGAGCGTCAGGCGACTCCCGCCGGAGACCCGACACCAGACGGCAGCTGTTCTTAAAGCGTGCGGCCTGCCTTGGAACCCTAGATTTGGCCGCTCAGCGCCAGCAGAGCGCAGCGAGCCGATGATGGTTCCAATCCCTCTGGCCACGCCGGCCGAAGAAACGGAGCGGCTAGAACCGCCCGGTGAGCCCTGGCTCTTCAGCGACGGGCCGCGGCCCGACGACGAGGCCCTCTTAGTCGAAGGGGCAGAGCAGGCCAGCAGGCTCCCGGACGCCAGCCCTACCGAGGAGCTGGCCAACGCAGAAATACCGGACTACGAGCCGTCCGACGTGGAGGCAGGACCTTCCGCAGCAAGCGCGCTGCCGCAACAAGCGGCAAACCCCGCCCCAGCCGCCAACGACGGCTCAGGCGAAGGGGGGCAGAAGCGCGACTCTGCGGGTTCCTCCGCGAGCGCAGCGGCAGCACAGCAGCCGCCTGCAGCAAAGAGCCGGGTGGAGCCCAAGAAGGCACCGCGGCTAGGAGCGCTCACAGAGCGCGAGGTGTGGCAGCACATCGCTGCCTTAGCCGACCCGCCGCTCACCAACCACAAGGGCGAGCGGGACGCGTGGGTTGGGCAGGTGACAGACCTGCTAGACCGAATGCTCGACCCCAAGCAGGTCGAGCAGGCACGCAAGGAGCAGCTAAGAAAGCTGTGGGACCGAGGCGCTTTCACGCCTGTGCTGCGGTCTGAAGTACCGCGCGGGGCGCAGCTGTTCAGGGCAAAGTGGGTCGACAAGTGCGACAAAGGGCGGTACAAGTCAAGGTGTACCTGTGCCGACGTCAAGGCACGCTACAGCCCAGAACAGGAAGCTGGCTTGGACGTTTTCGTCCCAACGCCAACGCCCGAGAGTCACTCCCTACTTGAGGTAGCAGCGCTACACAACGAGGGGTGGGTCACAAGGTCTCTGGATATTGTGGCCGCCTTCCTCATAGGGAAGGACCGCGGTGCGGCGGAAGGCCGCCCGGTCTACATGCATGCGCCTGTGGAGTGGCGCGAGCTCTTTGACCAATGGGTCTTGGAGCAGCCTGCAAAGGACCAGCAGTGGTACCGAGACCACTTCCGGGACTTTGTGTTTCGGGTGGACGGCAACCTTTACGGCCGAAGAACGGCTGGTTCCGTCTACAGGGACGAGCTGGAAGAAGTCCTCACTGGCAAGCTGGCCAAGGACTACGACTTCCAGCGTGGCGTGAAGGACCCGTGCGTGTACCTAGACCGCCGGTCCGGCCTGATCCTTCTCCACCATATCGACGACATCCGTGTCGCAGGCCCCAAGGCCGCAGTGCTCAAGTTCACGGAGGTGGACCTCCCGACGCACTGTGAGATAACGGTGGGAGAACTGGAAGAGCCGGGCACAGCGGTGGAGGTCCTGGGAAGGACCAAGGTGCGCACAGAGGACTCTATCCTCACGCTGCCCGACAACAAGCACGCAGAGAATGTGTGCGAGCAGCTGGGCATCGGTCCAAAAGACAAGGGGACCGTGCCTAGCAAACCTCTAGACCTGACCAAGGTCGAGGAGCTCTCTGCGGGTGACGCCGCGAGGTTCCGCAGCGCCGTGGGTAGCGCTATCTACCTATCGGCGGACAGGCGAGACATACAGTTCGCCGTGAAAGAGCTGGCGCGAAGAATGCAGAACCCCAGGGTCTGCGACTGGCTCGCTGCGGAAACCCTCGCGCGATACCTGCGGGCAACCCCGCGGTTTGGAAGGGTAGTTGTGCTGGACCCCGCGTCCAAGAGCACAGCCCTTCTGAACTTGGAGGTCTACTCCGACTCCGACTGGGCAGGGTGCCCAGAAACGAGAAGGAGCACAGACAACATAGTTGCCTGTCTCGGGGGAGCAGTCATCCAGACAAGCTGCCAGACACAGCCTGGCCTCCCAGCCACCTCCAGCGGAGACGCGGAGATCCGGGGAGTGTCAAGAGCAGCAAGGGAGGCTGTCTTCCTACGAGAGCTTGCGGAGAAGGACTTTGCCCTAGCCTGCGGCGTGCCGCGGCTCTGGGCAGACTCCGCAGCTTCGATCGGAGCCGCCAAGCGAATAGGCCCAGGGTCCAAGTTGAGACACCTGGAAGTCGCGGAATTCTTTGTCCAAGGCGCGCTCAGAGCCAAACTTCTCGAACTGAGAAAAGTTAAGGGAACCGAAAACCCGGCAAACTTCGCTACCAAGCACGCGAAGACTGGACCGGAGGTGCGGCAATCCCTGCCCTCCATGGGCATGGTGGACCTCGATGCGGTCGCAGGCGCCACCGAGGCTCTGGCCCAAAAGGGCACGATCAAGACGATCCAGACTAGCCCCTGGAAGATGAGACCGCCGACCAAGCTTGCAAGCTCGGCGCTCATGGCCACAATCGTGGCGTTGCAGGTTCGACCTGCCAAGGCCCAAGGGCACGACTTCGCAGAGCTGGTGCTCGGCTTCGCGGCCCTAGGCTTCCTGGCCTTCCTGTGGATGCTTTGGGGTTTGGTCTCCTGGCTCTGCAGGTGCAGACGTGACAGGCAGGAGCCGGAGCCCGAGGATGAGATCGAGCACCACGCCGAGCGTGCCGAAGAGCCGCCGCGTGCAGCCCAAAGGGCCACGGAGGTCTGGCTAGGGCCAGAAGCGCCGCAAGAGGCGCAAGAGGAAAGGAGGGAGCAACAGCCTAGGGGGGCTCAGGAGCCAGAACCTGAGGGTGAGCGGACTCCAGGTCCGCCCCCTGCGGCAGCTCCTCCACCACCGCCGCCCGCTGCACCTAGAGTGCGGCGCAGGCGTAGGGGACCGGAACCCCTTTCGGGGGACGACGAGCATCTCTACGAGACAGCCCGCGGTGACAAGATCCATCTTTTCACCAACTGCAATGGGCTGAGCTCCGTCCCGCCGGATCAAATCCTGATCGGCTTTCGCTGCCATTGCGCAGCAGATCCTCAGAACTCCGAGTTCCTTTGGACCGGGTTCGCCTTTCAAGTGGCCACCGGCCGCGTTGTGCGCCGATACCACGGCCAACAGCGAGGTTGCCCATTCATGGAAGGGGCAACAATCAGACACAGGGTGTGTCTCCACTGCCGCAACGGGCACCAGAGCACCAAGCCCGGCAGTGCGGTGAACAACTCCCGCCAGTGGGTGCCTCCACCCTAAGGGGCCCCTAGCGGGTAGCACCGCAGGGCGAGCCTTTCGGCTGCCAGCCCTGTGCGCGGGACGCTCCGCCCTACCAGGGGCGTCTCACCCTCCGACTGCGGGATGCCCCGCGGGAGGCGCGTTCTCAAACCCCTACCTCTAAGGGGGGTGCGAGATTTTTGTAGGCTACAGTAGCTTTAGGCTAGAGTGTAGCTGTAGTGTAGAGAGAAGAGGGTTTGAGCCAAGTGTGCTTGAGCCTGAACTTCCGCAGCCCTCTTTCAAGCGTGAAGTAAAATAGTGAGCCCAATACGCAACCCTACCTCCGCGCAAAACTCCAAATACATTCGGTCACAAGTAGAGCATGTCGAGCTTCTTACTCTTTATACTTCGTGGGAGTCAACACAAGCATGTATCTGGACAACATTTGTTGTTCTTCTCAACACGCTGCTGTTTTCTTATTAAAAAATGCAAGACAATCCTGGCTCATAACATGAATGTAATCGAGCTCCGTTGCACCGCGCTACTCGCACAAGTGATATAGCTCCTGCCATCTTTCAATACAGCATGAAGCAGCTCCAGACCTCTACTCCTGGCTTCCGAGAAAGGTGCAAACACATCTTTTCTCATTAAGTATGCTTTAAGGAAAAGCAATAAAACACTGGACTTACCTCTTGAGCAAGGCTGACCTTGACTCGGTTATGATTTTGCTCCACGAGAGAAGAGTTGATACCGCCAGTTCTGAATGGTCCTGGTATTCATTTTGTATAAGGGAACCCCAAAAGTAATAAGGCAATGCAGCACACCGGGGAACTAACTTTATGGGTATTGATACGAAAGATCGGAGCTTGTCAGCTTCTTTAGTTTGTCAGGCAGTATAAAATACAAGAAATACTTCTCCTTGTTCAAGCAACAGGCAAGAATTTAAACGGTTAGCAAGACCTTACCTCGATGCAGAAACAAGAACTCGACGGTATCTGAGCATGATGTACAGTTCAACGAACATGCGCATACACATGTCTCATTTAGATATACTTATATATGTCTTATAAAACTACTATAGTGGCCAATATTTATTGTATATAACTTGTTTCGCTAAACATCGCCATGCACCAATTTCCCCAAAGTTTGTGAGGCTGAAAGCGCCAAAACCTCGCTATGCTCCCATTTCCTCAAAATCCCCAAAATCCTGGCATCTATGGAGGCCGTCAGAGTTCAGCTGCATGAATTTTGTGGCAATTGGAGCATAGCGAGGTTTTCGCATCCGAAGTTGCCAAAACCTCGCTATGCTCCAATTTCCCCAAAGTTTGTGAGGCTGGAAGTGCCAAAACCTCGCTATGCTCCAATTTCCCCAAATTCCTTAAAATCCCGGCATCTATGAGGCGTGTGGGGCCATAGTTGCCCAGAGTTTGGGGATTTGGGGGAAATTGGAGCATAGCGAGGTTTTCGCGCTTCCGCCTTTGCAAGTTTTGGGGAAATTGGAGCATAGCGAGGTTTTCGCATCCGAAGTTGCCAAAACCTCGCTATGCTCCAATTTCCCCAAAGTTTGTGAGGCTGGAAGTGCCAAAACCTCGCTATGCTCCAATTTCCCCAAAATCCCCAAAATCCCGGCATCTATGAGGCGTGCGGGGCCATACTTGCCCAGAGTTGGGGGATTTTGGGGAAATTGGAGCATAGCGAGGTTTTCGCACTTCCGCCTTTGCAGATTTTGGGGTAATTGGAGCATAGCGAGGTTTTCGCATCCGAGTTGCCTACCTCCCATGATCCACTGTTTGCAAGAAGCAGGTTCGGGTGGATCATGGAGGGGGGGCGTGAGCATATATATATATATATATATATATATAATATACTCCCAAGCGCTATTTAAGGTTTAGGGTTTGCGGTGCTGAAAGGGTATTTAGTTGTGCTTGTGAGGCTTCGAGAAGGCTTGAGGTTTGCTCGCTGTTGGTTTTCGTTGTGCCATGTTCTGTCTTTTTGGATAGGGCTTCAGAGTTGTGCGATGTTTTCGGGGTTTTCGGCTTGGGGAACCACTGCTACGCACTCTACCACGTGATATTGCTTCAGTTGCTTCGAACAACTGCACCATTTGCAGTTTGGGGCCGGGTTGGCCCATAAAGACCAAGCCGCCATCCGTCAACCCTGCAGGCAGACAAGTCAACTAAAGCAATGTCCTTAAAGCCTACCTTCACCCCGAATATCCCGCCCTTTTGAGGACTCTTATAAGGAAATCAGTATAAGGAACCTTAAGAAGGCAGGGTTTACCAGGGTCCAGGTAAACCCTGAGGGTTTGAGGCATCCTATGTCCAGCACAAACCCCCCAGCCCGACCATGAAGGCCTTATTGACTCCATCGCAACTTGAGGACCCAAGCCGCGCCCCCAATTGGGTTCCAGCCCTTTCGGGCTTGGGGTTTAACTTTCAGGGCATGGGGCGTATGGTTACTGTGTAGGGTTTAGAGGGTTTAGAGTTATGGGGTTTGGGGTTCAGTGATAGACATGGACAGACCATGATAGACCTAAAGTTTGCTACTCCCGAAGACCCTTCGTTCCATCATCACGCCTGCTCTGCAGGAAGCGCCGCGGTCGTGCGGGAACGGGTCCGGTCCCCATGAAACGCCAGCGTGTCGACAAGGCTCCTGCAAGAACCCAAAACCCCTGCAAAGGCGCCATGTGCCCCTTGTAAGGGTTCCTTTCGGGTACCGTGAGGGTTCTGCATGAATTAGTTCGATGAGGGTTCTTTCGGGTTTAGGGTTTCGGGCTCCACTGTAGTCATATAGTAGTTAATACCTTCGTATCAAAGGGGTTACTCTTTGGGTATTTTAAGGCCTAGTGTGTATCTTTGGCCTTAAAGGGGCTCCTCTATTGGTGCTTTCAGGCCAAGTATGTACTCTATAGGTGCATGGAGCCTTCCGGAGCCCTGCAAGCCCGGAGCTTTGAGCCTCTTTATAGGGTTTAGGGGTTTAGGACTTATAGGGCTTTGGGAGTTTAGGGTTTGGGGGCTGGAGTCTCCAAAGGACCTGATAGTCAGAGCTGAAGGCTTCCTACAAGGGTTCTATGAGGGTTGTAGCGGTTGTATAGGGGTTTTAAGGATCTAAAGGACCTGACAACTAGGTGTGTGGGTTTGTGATAGTAGTTTCGTAGGTTTCAGTATGTGGGGTAGTATGTGAGATTTCGATACTTGGACCCTTAGCGGTTCGATGTAGAGTTCTTGGCATAAGGACCCTGAGACAAGTTACCCGTAGATTCCGTAGATCAACAAGGGAGTCCAAGCAGCCAGGAAGTAACAATATAGCGTTACATACAGCCCTTGTAAAGGGATCCCATGACATACGGTACCTCAAGATCCTATCACAAGAACTACCCATCTTTGTTGAGTCTGTCTTAGTTTTCGGACGGCTCTGAGAACTTCGGAGCTTGGCTGCGGCATTGTTTGGGCATGTTTGGAGTTGGCCTTGACTGACGTATTGTTCGTGAGCTGCACGCACCCTAATCCTAAACCTGAAGCCGGAAACCACGGATAAAGGAACCCCGAACCAAGCCTGGATGCTGTCGCTAGAGGTTTCGGAGTTTCACGGGTGTGGGATTGTTGTCCGGGCCCTTAGATCCTAGACCCTAAACCCCGAAGCCGGGGTCGAGATTTGGCCTATGTTCTAAACCCTAAGTCCCTGACTCCCTCCCTTATTTTCCCCCTCAAAGATGGAAGCACTAACAGCTGAAGTTTAAAACCAGCTCCCTGACCATATCTTGAGCTTGTCCAGGGAAGCCAAGTCGGCGGTCAACAAGCTTTGGTGTACCTTCGAGAACCAGTACCAAGGCGCAGCTTGGGTTTTTGTTGGCGGGCTATGGGGCAAGGGTATTGATGTAGGGCCATCTGAGTCCTGAGATGTGGTGGGTTGTAGTAGTTGGGAGTGGTGTTAAAGGCTTTGGGCTTTGTTTGCATGGCCCAAAGGACTAAACTGCGACATCCAGAAACCAATACAGTAGGGCTCGTATAACTCTCACCATGCGGCCTTAGGCGGCTGTGTAGCAATGTTGGAAACAGTTGCTCTTGCACTGAAAGCTGACATGTGTGCACATATACATATATAGACCTAGTAGTAGAGTAGGTATCCTTTAACCTTTTTTGGGTAGTATGGTCCCTATACATAGTATGGTCCCTATACAATCCCTATATCTATATAATCCCTATATAACCAGAAAGGTCAACTTTTAGTTCCCCATGACATACGACAAGTAGGTATACATACATATGGGCATACATTTTACATATACACATATAGACACGTGTCTATACGATGTGGGTTGACCAGCAAGAGGCATGGTTAGCAACGACGGTATCACCAGTAGAACCAGGAAGGACGGCTCCAGAAGTGGTAATGCCCACAATGATGGCGAGAAAAAACCCATCAATGTAGATTTAAAATCCAAGGGAAAAAGCAGGGACCCTAAATAAGGACCCCTAGGTATATACCCTTAATAAAGCTATTATATACCCATTATAGGGTAGGGATCCCCATTAAGGGTCCCTCCTTTTCCCCTTTGGTTTAAGTTGAGAACTGATACCTACAACGATTCACTTCCAGGCCCCGGAACCTCGAAGAGTAAATCCTAAACTACCCATAGGCCCCATAGTAGTTCCTTTTGGGGATTACCTTACAGGGTTCTAAATATGAACCCCAAAAAGGAACTACTATGGGGGCCCATGGGTAAACCCTACAGCCCCGCAGGCCCCTGCAGCATCTGCGTAGAGTGACACGGTAGTCAAATTTGAGATTTTCTTTGGGCCAGCGACTAAAATGCGGAACGAGAAGCCATGAACGTAAATTCCACAGCCCTCAAAGCTCAATCCCAAAAGTAGAGCGGAGTCCCAGATGCCGGGATTTGCTACCAGCCGACGCGGATGTTCGGGACATGAACGATGCCGATGCGCCGGCAAGTCCGGCTCGAATCGTCCAGGCCCTGGGTTGGGTGCTGCAGGGTTTAGGTTTCCATCCCAGAGCCTCCAAAACCCCTTAATTAAGGAAGATACCTTAAATTATACTAGGATCCCTTATATGATTTAAGGTATATTCCTTAATTAAGGGGTTTTGGAGTCTCTGGGATTGTTGCTTCGGGGCTGATGGAACTTATCAGTTTAGCGTTGTTGGCTTTACTTGAGGGTTTATGGGATTGAAGTTATTGTTTTTGGCTTTGGTTCAGGGTTGAGGGTTGGGGGTTTATGTCAGGGTGTCTGATGATCAGGAGTGGGCTCGGGGCCGACGGTGTAGTGCTGCTGGTGTGCTTCAGCACCCAAGGGCCCAAGTACCAAGTAAGCATATACTCTCCCAAATACTAACCTTCAAAACGGCTATCATAAACCCAAGTACCTGATTACCAGGTCCTGTGAACCCTTAGGTGTCAGGGTTCAGGGTTTCAGGATTCGGTTAAGGGTTTATAGGGTTTAGGTTAACTCATCAGAATGGTTTCTAAACCTCTTTTAACCTTGGCGTTGGGCTTCGGCGCGTGCTTGGCTTGAACAGTGTTTGGCCGGAAGTACAATAGCAGAAGGCCGATACCCCAACTGTTTACCCTGGACTTCTCCCAATCGCAATGCCCTGAGGCCTTCATTGCGAATCGTGTCAAGTCCAGACTCTAGACTCTAGCTAAGTATTCAGGATGGAGCTGATTTTCATAATTGTGTTGTCACCTTAGGATCGTGTTTTCGCTAATGGTATGTACCATGCTATGTGAATGAACATCCGGAAGTGTGCTCGGGGAAAAGGAAGGACCCTTAAGGGGGACATCTATACCCTATAGTGGGCTATATAATGGGTATATAATAGCTATATCAAGGGTATATGCCTAGGGGTCCTTATTAAGGGTCCCTCCGTTTACCCTTGGAACATCCGAAATCGATTGAAAAGGAGACTCTGTTGGCTGCGCAGACAGACGCCATTGCATCCAACGGACCACCCAAATGCTGTGTTCCCGAGCAGCCACGCGGTTCGCAGTTTATTGTGAGCTTCTTGAGCTCTATCCCTCGAACTGGGTTGATGGCGGGTTTGGGTATGTTCTGAATGCTCTCGGGGATAAGCAAGTTTGCATGTTTTGTGGCTTACGTTGGTCGTTCATGGCGCTGGCTTAGCACGTCGAGTTGCAGGGATGGGTGCTGTTTGGAATTGCAGGCATGTGCCAGAGTTTGGCGGAGGCATAGGATTTGTGGATTTAGGCTCCATGGTTAGGATATTGGTGATATATCTCGTGGATTGACCCGTGCACCAGGTCGCGAGGGAGGGAGCAGAGATGCTGGTGGTTCTCACCTGGGCCTCCTCGTAGGTTGGCCTCGTTTCCTCACATTTGTTCGGGACGCGAAAGCCTCCACAACGCATACGAAGTAAGGAACCGACGAAGGGAACGAGGCCAAAGCACCAAACAACCTTATCCCCGGCACCATCAGCATCATCATCTTCTCCCTCCTCGTCGTTTAGCATTTTACAAAGCAATGGAAGCAGCAATACGTAGGTATGCAAGCTCAAAGAGTTGGAGGAGGTGACAAAACACCTCGATCTGCCCGATGGTCAGAACGACAGGTTGCGGATTTAAGACTTACGGTCCGCGCGGTTCAAGGCTTTGGGTTTAGGCTCATACATCACCTCGAGCGTCGAGGCAACTCCCAAACTTCAACCACAATCGCAGATCACGCTGGCGACCTACATGTGTAAGAGGACTCCAATCTCCAAACCGGGGCACGATTTCCCCTGAGCTATAGTGATATGTGGGCTCCGACGATTCAAGGATGCTGAAGGGCTTGTCTTACTTGTCTTACACTGCGTGCCTCTCAATGCACCATCTATGGACTGGGAGTAGTTGAGGCAACTGACCCCAACCGCTTAAACCCCAAAGAAAGCCACAGCAGATCCCTACACCCTAAACCCTAGCTAGAGGCTGCCAGAGACCTTCCGGAGCTTGCTGATCCTGGGGAAGTCAGGACTTTGCCTCGGGCCTTGACTTTCGCTTTTTCGTCTTGTCAATATGGCCCTGACTTCGGCCCTAATTGATCATAAAGCGAGTGTTCTTCGACTAGTAGCAGGAGCAGTAGCAGTAGAGTAGCAGTAGTAGTAGTAGTCGTCGTCGTCGTCGTAGTAGTCGTAGTCGTCGTCGTAGTAGTCGTAGTCGTAGGCGTAGTAGTAGTCGTAGTCGTAGTCGTAGTCGTAGTCGTAGTAGTCGTAGTCGTAGTCGTAGTCGTAGTAGTAGTAGTAGTAGTAGTAGTAGTAGTAGTAGTAGTAGTAGTAGTAGCAGCAGTCGTAGTAACAATTTGTTGTGGTCGTAGTAGTAGTCGTCGGAGGTCAGGTGGAATGCAAATTTCTGTTGCAAGGCAAGACCAGACAAAGCAAGCACACGCCATTGAAGCTTCAAGACAAAACCCCTATGCCCACAAAGCCCCCAAGCCGATGCTACGGCCGAACCTTACACCGTTCCCCCTCATTCAAGGGCGGTGCCCCAAGCTTTAGGATCTTACCAGTCTAGTAAAGGGGTTTAGGGTTTAGGATGTTTTAGGCTCTAAGATCTGAACTGCAACATCGAATTCCCGGCTCAAACCTCTGCTACTGAAGGATCTGGCAAGTCGACGATGCTGCAACGAATCTTGCAGGAGCGCTTTGGGTTGTCTGCGGCTCGGAGCAATTGGCAAGAGATGCAGATTAGAGATTGTATAAGTTGCATACAGAGATATGATGTGTACGCAGGTGGGTAGATGGGTCGAAAAGCAGAGAATGGTGCATGGATTTCCTGAGACAGCACTTACGACTGCAACTGCCAGCATGCCAATTCAACTCCAAGTTGTGCCTTTAGGGTTTGGGATTGAGGGTTGAAGTTCTAGGGTTGGAAGACTTGAAACTCAACCCTGAACCCTAAACCTTAAACCCTAAAGCCCACACCCTGTACCTTTTGAGCCCGCACCACAGGCCCAGCTAGTAAAGATTATCATGCTGTATTTTAGGAGCCTAAACAACTACCAATGCTGTTTTGGGGGGTTCCTTATTATGGTTATAGTACAACGGGCCCCAGAACCCTATTCTAATTATTGGCTCCTACAATAGGGCGTCAGCTCCAGGACTCGAATTCCCAAGCCCTATAAGCCCTGAGCCCGAAGCCGGTTTAGGGTTTAGGGCCAGGTTGTAGGGTTCCTATCTTCCAGGCCACACTATTTTAAGCCCTGAGTGCTACATCAACCCTTGGCGGGGCTTCTGCCCCGCCAGACCTGAGAGCCGAGGTTACAATCCCCTAGTAGTAGAGTAGGTAACCTTTAACCTGTTTGGGGTAGTGTAGTCCCTGTATACTCCCTATATAACCAAAAGGTTAACCTTTAGTTTCCCATGATACCCGACAAGTAGGATCCTCCGCGCCTTTACATTGAAAACCTTATTTAGGGGCTTAGAGTTTAGGGTTTGGGGCCCCTTAAGCCCCAAACCTTAAATGGGAGTTTCCGAAAATTAGGGCTACATTAGTTTGGAGTCCTTATAACAAGGATCCTAGTATTTAGGGTACCATATTCCCCTATTTTCGGAAACTCCCAAATGAACCCTTATAGAGCCCTTTAAGGGAACCCTTATAGTATCCTGATAGTAGCCCCCTTTAAAGGAACCTTTAGGGTCTCCTCTTTTCGGAAACTCCCAACTGAGGATGTTGAGCAGTATCCGACCAGTACCTGGCCCGAGGGGCAGGCTCCGGCGATGCACTTGGTACTATACGGATTCCTTTAAAGGGGGCTACTATCACTATCAGGGTTCTATAAGGGTTCCTTTAAAGGGGCCTACTATCAGGGTGCTATAAGGGTTCCTTTAAAGGGCTCTATAAGGGTTCATTTGGGAGTTTCCGAAAATAGGGGACCCCTAATACGGTACCCTAAATAGTAGGATCCTTGTTATACGGATTCCAATCTTTCGGTCTAGTGCTTTAGGGCCAGGGCTATACGGTTTAGGGTTTGGGGTTCGGGGCTATAGGGTTAGGGTTTAGGGCTATAGGGTTGGGGTCTAGGGTTCAGGGTTTTAGGATTTAGGGCTATTGAATCTTGAAGGCTTGGGTTAAGGGTTTCGGGTATTGGGTTCAGGGTTTAGGGTTAGGGTTTCAGGGTTCGGGGTTGTAGGGGTTTAGGATCGAGGGCTTGAGGGCTTTAGGGCGAAAGGTTTTAGGGCTTGAGGGCTGCAGGGCTTTAGGGTTTGAGGTTTCAGGTTAGATTCAGATTGGTTGGAGCTATGCTTAGATCACACTCAGCCCTCTTTTGTTTGAACTCTGTATAAGTGGCCAGCTGCGCCGGGGTATAGCAGTCGGAACATATTTAGTAACCTTATTCCTTGGGGCGCCTTAGCACAATGATAAAGCTACATGCCCCAAAAGCAAAACCCTCTTCAGTTGTGAAGGCCCCCTATACTCTAAATGCGTTTTGCAAAGTTGTTACGGCTTCACGCATGTCGCGCCCAACTCCTGAACCCCCCCCAAATTGCAAGCCTTACAGCAGAAGACAGCACAACCCTAAACCCTAAAGCCTACACCCTAAAATCCGAATCCCTGTAGCCTTCGAAGCCCTAGATTTCAGAACCCCGGAGCGAAAAAGAGGTTTGGGGTCTAGGAATTGGTGCAGCGCTCTAGTTCAAAGAATGCAGACTTGCTAAAGACATCGAAAAGGTGCCCCCTCTATGCAGGGCCAGGAGGTAATATAGGGGCCTGAATAATTAGAATGTGGTGTTGGGGTCCATTATGCCATATTTTATCAGGAGGGACCCCAAAATAGTATAGGTAATTATCTAAGTCCTTTATACTTTATCGGCCAAGAGTTTTAAGGTAGGTTCTTCAATGATTTTCACAGGGCTTTGAAAGACCAATATGCTTTGATCAACATAACGAGCGGTAACAAGTACCCAGAGCCTCCAAAACCCCTTAATTACGGACTCTACCTTAAATCATGTTAGGGATCCTACTATAATTTAAGGTCTATTCCTTAATTAAGGGGTTTTGGAGGCTCTGGGTAAGCATCGTGCTACTGAGGATCCAAGGCGCTCCTGCCCACTCTGTAAACGGCGATTGTGAAAGGGAGGAGGATTGGTGGACCTACTTGACGGTTCAAGACTGAACCTGAAACCCCAAACCCTAAGCCCAAAAGTCCCAAGCAAGTCCGAAACCCCAGTCGGCCCAGGTTTTTGGATATAGGGGTTCAAGACTTAAGGGAATGACGAGAGGGGAGTATGGCAGTTGGAGCCTCTGGCCTCGCTGATAGGGTCAGGTTTAGGATTCGCGGTTTGGGATCTGGGGTTGTGGGTTTAGGGTTTAGCTAGAGTCCCCATTGTAGTTCCTTTCTTGGGGTAACCAAAATCTCGATATAGGATCCTAACCCTAAACTGGTTAACCAAAAAAGGGAACTACAATGGAGACTCTAGGTAGGGGATGGGGCTCAAGGTTGACAGTCGGTTTCAGAGGGGTCGTGTTACGGTGTGTGTGACGGTCAAAGAATCAGGTCGCGGCTTAGTTAGAATGAAAGGTGGAAACCCGATAGGTAAGTTGTTATCAGTAGACGGACAGATGAGCAGACTCTAAATCCTTCGGGCTAGTGTAGTGCCATGTTCTGGGGAGTTTCTGATTATTGGATGTTTCCTTAGGGCGAACTCAGACCCCAAAGCCCTATATAAACCCAAAACCCTGAACCATCCTCACCCCCTCAGCCCGAAACTCCTATGCAAACACCAAACCCCGATGACATTTAGGGTTCAGGGTTTAGGGTTTAGGGTTAATGATGTAGGCTGAGCTGCAGGCGATTATCGACAGCTTCCCCGATGCAGAAGCAGGACAAAAGTCCCTGGGTGCTGCCGGCCTAAGTGCAGATGCTCGACAGCAGTACAAATTAGCTTCAGATTATTTAGGGTTTCGCTCTTGGTTTAGTTATATTAAGGGCTTTTCGCACGGTTTCTGGCTGTGCTTGGCTGCTTTTCTGCTTAGAGTGTGGTGGTCTAGGACGTTTTTTGCGCAGATATGCAGCCGGTGGATTCCCTCAACCACAGCATCCAAGGGTCCCTGAGCCATCTGACACAGCTGATCCTGTTTCGAGGGATGGGGGTCTGATTCCTTAAACCCCAGTACACACCTACTGTCCTACAGAAAAAAGAAGAGAGTCTTTGCAAGTTTCGTATACCTCAAGCCCCAAGCCCACATTGCTTGATTCCAACTTACTTGATCGACCCGTCCCGGGCACCTTCGCCTAATGCGATTCTTGTCAGGCCCTCAACTCTGGACTCTAAACCCTAAGCCCTAGACTGCAAGCCCTGATCCCTAAGCCCGAAACTCTAAGCCAGAAGCTGTAAGCCCGAAGTCTTAAGCCCTAAGCACCCAGCCTTACGAGACCCAAAGTCTTAGGGTTTAGAGTTAATGTAAAGGGGACAAAACCTGCAGCCCCAATGCTAGCACTAATTCATTAAGCCGGCCGGTGTTTAGGGTTGAGGGTTCAGGATTGAGGGTTCAGCGTTGGAGACCTGACAAATTCAACCCCAAACCTTAACCCCTACTATAGGGGCTTTAAGAACTACCTATTCTATTTTGGGGAGTCCTTACTATAATTGTAGTACAATAGTAAGCCCCAAAACCCTATTCTAATTAGTGAGGCCCCTATAGCGGAGGTCCGGTCCCATTTGAAGACCTTCGCCAGCCTCAGCCGAGGCCGGCCGGTCGAAAGGGCCGATCAGCGTGTTCCGTACAGCTAGGATGCCCAGTAGTACCCTTATTCCCTTTTTGTAGTCCTAGGTTCCTTATAAAGTTACCCGATACCAAAAAGAGAGGCCTTTTTATTCTTAGGTTACTGGGTATCCTAGAAGTTCATGTGGTGTGGGATGTTGGGCTTATGCATAACTTGTACCCTAAACCCGAAACTCTAAAAACCCTAAAGCCCACAACCCCAAAGCGTACAGGCATTAGGAACCCGGAAAGCCCAGTACCCCTAGCCAAGGAACGTCCATAGAGGGCTAACGAGTCTGAATTAAGGATTATTCTAAAATGAAATCAGGAGGAGTAGACTCTCTGGTAGTCATGTGCCCCCCAAACGCTAACTTGCATCTCTATCGTCGGATACTATCCAGAAAAATCCGAAACTCCGACTATCAGCTACGTTGGATCCTTAGGGTTCGCATTGTACATGGCACTGCCTGCTTTTCCGGCGTAGATGGCTGTATAGACGTTTTACCAAGGGCTTATATGGCTTCATGAGGGCTTGCTACTTGTAACAGTCAACGTTAATGTATACACATGCCTCTATATATATATATATACATATACATATAAATACAAATAACTAAATACATACACACATATATATATATATATATGATGTCTATAAAAACAAGATATATATTCATTCTGTGTATGCATACACACATGTGTTATTCTGCTACATTGTTGGAGTGTATTGAGTCGGGCATGGGATTAGAGGGTAGAAGGTCGTGGCTTATGGGTCTGGGGCGTAAGTGTTGTGGCTTCGAGTTCTTTGGTTAAAGTAAGTTTTCAGCGGCTGTGACAGGATTGGTTTCGTTCTTCGAATCTGGGATCCCGGAACGTTTTTGTAGGGTTATCTTGCTTGTTACACCCCGAATACTGAGATCTGAGCCCAGCAGCCTTCACCTGAAGCCGTAAGAAGTTACACGTGTATCACTCGCTGGTTCAGGCGAGCAGTACCGAGCGGCGACAGCCAGACGTTTGTTGGAGCGCCCCGGCACCGTCCTGCAGCAAGATTTGTTTAAGACTAGACTATAATTACACATGGCAGCTCTTACACCGTTGAAAGGTCCCCTTAAAGGTAAGGCATCTTTAAAAAATGCCAATAAAATTTTGGGGGCTCCTTATTACATTATTATGGGGTATCAGAACAGTCTCCGGCTTTCAGGCGCAAGACCTTCCCTACCAAGCCGTCAGTGTTCGACGAGTGGACGAGCGAGCTCGATCCACATCTGGGTAACTGGGCTTTGGAGTACCATACTTTAATACTTTTTCTTAAAGGAACCATTATGAAATAACAAGTTTGTACTTTTTTCTCCCTGGTTACTTAAAAGCCCAGGTAACAACATCTCGAGGACAATGGCGAAGTACATCCGAAAGGACCCATAGGGCTAAAGCAACACTAGGACCCGGGCATGGGGATCAGAGTTTCAGGCACTCGGAGGGTGTGGGTATGTAGCGTATCATCAGGCTTGAAGTAGAAGTAATCTATGAGATGTGCCATGTCCCTGATGCTTCAAGAAGCTTCGAGGACGGAGCAAGTGCCGAGCCCTAAGCCCCAAACCCTGAAGTCCAGCCACCCGGCGTCATTACAGTATATCATAGTAAACTATAAAATTATATATGTATATATATATATATTGTATTATATATATATATATATATGTTAGCACATTGACTCCCCGGAGCCCTCAGCGCACAAATGTCGAACCAAACAGCCCCCCCCCCCCCCACCGTAATCAGCCACCATCTGGGAGTTTCCGAAAATAGGGGACTCTAACATAGTACCCGAAATACTTTTTTCCTCATTATAGGGCCCCAAAATAAGGTACCCTAATTTCGGAAACTCCCATCTACCTCGAGTCTAGTTGCTGACTTCGGCGTTCCCCTTTATGAATATGACCGTGATGTCGGTGGTAAGCCGTGGTGATGATAAGGGTGGTGCTGGCAAGGCGATCGAAGCCTTCGAGAACTCCAGACGGTTTCGATGGTAGCATAATTAGATGATACTGCGCTCTGGTTATTACATCAGATCATATTTCCTCGAGTCACACTAGCTTATGCTATACGATACTGTGCTTAGTCAGTCCTGGAGGAGCCCGCGACCTCAGCACCTTTCATCTTTGCTACTTGCCGAGCCGAAGTTCTGGAGTTCCTGAACCCCGAGTACGTTCTGGTCATGGAGCGACTTGGCCACAATGTACCCATAGGCCCCATAGTAGTTCCTGTAGGGGGTTCAATTTAGAATCCTATAAGGTAATCCCCGAAAGGAACTACTATGGGGCCTGTGGGTAAACCCAGGGTATAGGGTTTTGGGTTTCAGGGCTTAGGGTTTAGGGCTTATAAGCCCTGGCCCAAACCCTAAACCCTGAGTGTCTAAAAGGGAGAAGTTCTACATGAACAGAGAGCTCCAGATTACTCTAGGCCTTCTATCTATATCTATATACATATATATCCAGACATATACTTCTGACTTGACTGCAAGGGCCCCTAAATACGGTAATCCGGTTTTAAGCAACCCTGGGGTAGGAGCCTAGATAGAAGATGAGCGTTTGATGACATGGCACCAGACCTACATGCTGAGCCTAACATGGAGGCCGTACTAATTAGACTTGGGTCTGGGGTTGTACTGTGCTATAATTGTAACAAGGAACCCCCAAAACTCACCACCCTATTCTAATTGTTCAAGCCCCTGCTTTAGTTGTCAGGCTCCCCCTGGCCTAGCTGGCAGCGTATAGGATTGAGGGATCAGGGTTTCGGGAGTAGGGTTAGTGTTTACCCTAAGGCCCTAAAGATCCCTAAAGTAGTTCCTTTTTGGGGTTCATATCTAGAATCCTATTAGGTAATCCCAAAAAGGAACTACTTTGGGGCCTCTCGGTAGGGCTTAGGGACTCTGGGGCATACAGGCATGGTTCTCAGGGCTCGAGGCCCGGTGGCTCCTTTGGTCGCAAGGGCATGAAATCCTACATGTGGAGACCTCAAGGTTTGTCGAGAGCTAAGCTCGCATGGGTTTAGGGTTTGGGGTTTGGGGATTAGGGTTTAATAGGGTTTGGGGTGGTTGCTATGGTAGTGTTGAATCACGGCAGATATGCCGAGTGCAACGCAAACCGCAACGGTGATCACAGCCATGACCATGGTAATGATGGTGTGGCGCTTCAGTTGCAGATGAGGGTGACGATGGTGGCGATTATGATCAGACTGGTAGTGGTGACCAGGACTGTCCTTTTGCTGAATTTCTAATGCTTCTGCTTGCCGCTGTGATGCTGATAGTGTCGATGAGGGAATCCGATAGCCCTTCTTGCAGAAACTCTACCTTGGAACCACGTGTCTGACCCCTGGACACCCTAAACCCTACACTTTTCAAATGGGAAAAGGAGGGACCGTTAATGGGGACCCCTACCCTATAATGGACTATATAATGGGTATATAATCGCTATATCAAAGGTATATACCCAGGGATCCTTATTAAGGGTCCCTCCTTTTACCCTCTTAAGCATGGAAACCGAAAATCTTTGAGACCAGCCTACACTGCAAGGCCTAACCGAGTCCTATGATACCGAAGCACCAAAAATGTTGCCTGAAAACCTGCTTAATCCCCAAACTCCCTTCAAAGCTCGAAATCTTTCAATCTTTGAACCTTACTTCACCCATCGGTTTCCCTGAAATTTTAAGCCCTAACCCTTAACTATGCTGACTTCCCTGAAACCCTAAACCTGCCATACCAAATTTCCTGAATTCGGCTCCAACAGCCTAAACATGCCTAAACTCTAAGCCGTAAGCCCTAGGCCCTAAGCCTTAAACCGTACCCTAAGGGTCCATGTACTCATATAGTATATACATTGGCCTTTATGTAGTCTGTATATAGGTACTTTGGGGCCAATTTATCTCTATATGGGTAGATGGACCCTTATACCCTAAATCCTCATCGAACCCTTATAGATCCGTTAAAGGATCCCTTATGGCACCCGGATCTCTATATGGGGGTTTCCGAAAATAGGGGACCCCAATATAGTACCCCAAATAGTAAGATCCTTATTATAAGGACCCCAAAATAAGGTACCCCTAATTGTCGGAAACTCCCATATGGGTAGATGGACCCTTAGGGGTAGTTGGAAGGAAGGGCCACGACCCAGTGCTGATGCAGAACCATCGACATGGCATGCTACCCAATGCTACCTACAGTTCAGGCCATCTTGGGATTTCGGGGTTCGGATTCAGTGTTTAGGGGGAATCTCAGCGTCTTGGAAAAATGATGCTAGTATTAACAACAGTAACAATAGTACGAACGAAAACATTCACCACCATAACAACAATAATTAGACTAAGCAATGCCAGTTACTAGTAATGTTGCTAACACCAGACCCAGAGCCTCCAAAACCCCTTAATTAAGGTATATTCCTTAATTAAGGGGTTTTGGAGGCTCTGGGGAGAGTTACCCGGAAAGGCCCCTAGATATGTTATCGGGCTGAGGGGTGCAGGGTTTAGTTTTTGGGGTTCATGGGTGTGCGTGTCGGAGGTGTTGTGGGATCATCGTTGCGTGGTTTCGGATTCCGGTATTCAGTAGAACCACAAACCCAAGTCCGTTACACCCTAAACCCCTAAACCCTAAACCCCTAAACCCATCCAGCACCCTAGACCCCAAACCCGAAACCTCAAACCCCGCATATAGGGCACCACAAGGCTTGGCAGGACTTGGTCCGAATAGGGCTTTTGGAGTAAAGTCTAAAGTACCTAGGCAGCCCACCCAACTACTCAGACACCTTCAGGATCGAAGGTTTGGGGATCTAGAGATTACCTGGACCCCCAAAATATGTAGAATAATAGCCTTTTATAGGTTTTGGGCCCATTCTTTTACCTACTTTTGAGGGTCTAGGTTCAGGCTTGAGGGTCTTGAACTCAAAGTTTGGGAGTTCAAAGCTGAAGCTACGAGGCCAGCCTGGAGGGCACCATCCAGCCCAAGGCACCAGATGGACTCTGGCACCGCAAGACTCTGTTTTAGGGTTTAGGATGTAGGATGTACCCAGAGCCTCCAAAACCCATAAATTAAGGAATATACTTTGAAATATAATAGGATCCCTAATATACTTTAAGGTATATTCCTTAATTAAGGGGTTTTGGAGGCTCTGGGGACTCTGCTTCGGGGTTTAGGATTTAGGATGTAGTGCTTTTGTTGTTAGAGCAAATTTTGAGGGTCTCGACTGCTAGTAGTGCAAAAATTTAAGACGGCTTCTCGTGGGATTCACGAAGTTCTGTACATGAGGGGTAAGTGCCATTTGCCCGTGACCCTAGGCCCTCCAATCATATGCAAGCTTCAGAAAGTATTGAACCCCACTTTTCGACGCTCCAAAGTAGATGCAGACCTGCGCAAACAAACTCCAATGATTAAAGTATTAATGTAAAAGAACACATATTTGCTGGCATGGCTGGATCTGCAGCAGAGGGGTTGCTGCTGCTCCTACCAGGGCTTGTAAGTATGCAGGTCTGACAAAGCACAGCGGCAGCACCCAATTCCTAGCTATGGGCACGTACTGTAGGGGCTTCAGGGAATAAAGGTTCCCACGTGGATCCTGAGTTGTAGAGTCTTTACTGCAAGCATCCCCACTTAATGACACGGAGAATGGATCCTCGCTCGGTACACCGGGGCCTGAATATTCAGTAGTAATATGTCCCAAAATTATTCCGCAGGTTCCGTATTACGACTATAGAATACACCTCAACACCCAGATCCTGCATTATAGAACCCGTATGGACCCCTTGAAGAATCCTTTTTGTGAGCCCTATTCTGGTAATTAAGGTTCCTATATTTTTATTGGTCTCGGGCTCCCGTGACTCCAAGGACAGGAGATGCTTGGACCCTGGTCCGCTGACAGCATCCTGACGGTTTTCTCCATCAACATTGGCTACAAAGGTGGGTTGGTACTGCAGACGAGGTGCATCGATCCTGAGTTGCTATAAGGGATCTAAACGGGATGCTGTAAGGATTCGGTAGAGGGTTCTATGGGGTCTCTGATAGCTGCTGTAAGGCTTGTATACGGGTTCCTGGCAAGCCCTGAAAAAGGACGTGCAGCATCTGTAACGTCCTGTGTACTTAGACCCTGAGACCCTGAACCTCAACAACCTGGCACAGCAGCATCTCCAACTTTTTCGCCCTACGCCTTGAACCCCGAACCGAAAGCCCGGAACCCTAAGCCCTGAACAAACCTATACCTATACCTCAAACTCCAAAACCTGAAGCCTGCGCCCCTAGAGCCAGGTGCCGGGACACGAAGTCGCACGCCAGTGTACCGCTCAAGGAGCTTGAGAATGATGGTTGGTGGTCGGGAAGCATGCCTGCCGCCGGAGGCGGGAGATGTTTTTGCGATGACGAGAGGAGCCTCCGGATTAAGGGCCTTGTAGCGCGGATCCGATTGTTCGGGCTATATGTCAATGTAAGGATGGGACAGTCATGTCGTCAGTCTTGTCTTCTCTATATGTACCCTAAACCCAAAGCCCTGCATCCTGGGCACGAAGCTTGTGAAACCCCTCAAGTTCCTTCTCGAATTCTCCAAAACACAAGCAAAACCCCAAAGAGCCCAATACCACTTGATGAAGGAATATATATATATATATATACACCTTAAGTCATGCTATGAAGCTATCTAAAACCCTAAATGCAGAAGCCCTACTAAGCCCAAAATACCCTGCAACCAGGGATTGTTGGCAAGCGGTATAAAAACCTGCTAAACCCCGGACCCTTACTGTTAAACCCTATCAACCCGCTCAACCCTTACTGTAGAACTTCATATACTCTAACAGCCCTGTATAAAAGCCTGCTAAACCCTTACTGTAAAGCCCCATAGGCCCTAGAAGCCCAATACAAACAAATACCCCTTACCTACCTGACCCTAAACCCTAAACACTAAAACCCTAAACCCCTAAACCCCTAAAGAACCCTAAACCCCTCAACCCTTGAAGCCTCAACCCTATAGGTACTCACATTGTGCTCTCCGTAGGTCGGGATCAGGTCCAGCTCCACCTGATGGACGAGGACACCCTGGAGGCTGGAGCCTGCACAGGGTTAAGGCTTATGGGCTTAGCTTTGTACGGTTTAGCATCTAGGTGGTTTAAGCTTGACGGTTAGGGGGCAGGGCCTAGAGTCCAAAATCACGTAGATAAGCAATGGTCATTCAACTATCGAGCATCAAAGCAGTATGATTGAAGATATGCCCCTCAAGAATTCGGTATTGGGCTCTCTATTGAGGCTTTTCGGCTTGCAGGGTTATTGTTGATTGGTTTGCAGAGTCACGGGGCTTAGGGCTTAGCTATTACGGTTTTTGTACTGGTAGGTTTTGCGATGTTGTACACTCTGAGGGTTTAGCTTGTCAAGCACGTGGATCTGGTTTCAGGGTTTAGGATTATAGGGTTTTGAGTTAGCTTTGTTGATGCCGCTACGAAGCTCGATAGCAGATACAGATGGCATCGTCACAAGGACGTAGCCCCAAACCCTAGTGTTTAGGATTGATGATATATATCCTGCATGACCCATAATAAGTAATATACCATAAGGCTCATAGTTTAGGGTCCTTAAGGTAATGCAGGATGTATATCATCAACAGTAGGGTGTAGGGCTTCAGGCCGAAACTGGTCAATCCATCTTCCGCCTTGACCTCGAACCCCTACATCCGGTTTAGGGTTTAGGGTTTAGGGTTTGTTACATCCGCGGCATTGCAGTTGTGGTATAGTGAGATATGTACTTCGAGGGTCGTGGGACTTAGTAAGTAAGGTTATAAGTACCCTAATTGGGGTTATCATGGTCCTTTAAGTAGGACTGTGGTCAGAAGTGTACCGGCAACAATGCTACTATGGCAGCTAGGCCGAATGTGTATGTTAGTACAACGAATACTCACAACGACTGTCGTAGTTATTTTTTCTTGTTGTTGTTGGTAGTACGGGTCTCAACTGGGACTCGCTCTGCTTCCCAATGCCGGTTTCGATCGAATGTTGGCGCATGGCTAGATCAACCCTCAACTGTCTACATTTTCTGGAGCCCCTATCTGCCCCCCTATTTTGGGGCCCTTATAGTAAGGATCCTTCCATTTAGGGTACTATACTAGGATAAGGGTTACTATAAGGGTTACCTTCACCCTAAGCTTGAGCCGAAGCCTTGAAGCCCCCAAAGGTGCGGCTGCATTCGATCGACGGTGTTCGTTTCGACTTCCGCGCTGTGCGGCAGCGGATTCCGGTTCTCGGACAACCATATACTCACATACGTTGAGCTTGGGGTGGGTTGGACAGTGTTAGGTTTCAGGGCTGCTTGATGTTTCAGGGTTTTAGCTTGCACAGGAATGTCACCATGCATTACAAGTCACTACGAGAAGCAGGTGATGTCGTAGATGCAGAGCAGTGGTCGTCCTGATCCTGTGTCAGTCCCTTAGTAGTGGTAGTAGTCGCTGGCCAAGCTGGGTAAGAATGCAGTAAAACGTGGGTTTTCAAAAGCCTCGCAGCCGAAACACTGGAACTTCCTGACCATGCCCCGAACTCCCGAACCCAGCAACCTAGACCCCCAAACCCTAAACCCGCAGACCCTAAACCCTGAACCTAAACCCTAAACCCCGAAACCCTAAAACCGTAAGTCCTGAACCCAACTCCGAAGCTGGGACTGTTGAGTCTTGCATCCAATTGTCCCGGCGACGTACATCCTAGCGTGGGCAAGCCCCTTGGCTCGAGGTTGAAGAGCTTATTTAGGTAAGCTGTTCCATGGACCTGAACTCCCAAAGTATGTAGAGTAATAGCCTTTTATACGTTTTGGGCCATTCTTTTACCTACTTTTGAGGGTCTAGGTAAGGGTTCCTTGTCTTCTAAGTATAGACATATCACACCGGA
>CAJNDT010003347.1:177735-245235 GCA_905221615.1 Symbiodinium sp. CCMP2592 | reverse complement strand
AATGATTCGGTGTTGCACTGGGTAGTTCTCACCATGCCGACCTCTGCCAACGATAGAGATTCTGATTGGGTTGCGGAGCTGCAAGGTTTGTCAGATGACATTTCTTTCCTTTTTGAACAAACTGATTCTTCGAGCTCACTCCTGGTTTTGGGCACAGGTGACATGAATATTCAGCCTGACGAGCTAGGTGGCGGCAGGGAGCCTTCCAGAAAGCGGCAAGTGGCATGGGAGAGGTTTTGTCGTCTTCATGGTTTGCTTCTTCAAAACCCTACCCTCGCCAACCAAACTGTTTGTCCTGTTGATCTCCCACTACGTGGAAGAAGAGTTCACATTCGTGAGGCTTCCACGCGTCACGGGATTGGAGTAGGGCGTGCAATTGACCTCGTTTTCTGCTCCCCGAGCCTAGTTGTTGATGTCTCAATTCACAACGGGCTTCACTGCGCCAACTGGTGTCCCCTAGAACATTGCCAGGAAACATGCAGGGGAGATCACTTTCTCATTCAAGTTGATGTTCATGTGCAGCCTGGTAGGTCCTTAGGACCAGCTGGGCCAGCTTTCCCAGGGAAGTGGCATGACGCAACCAAGTGGGCTGCAGCTCTTAGGCCGGCAGAAACCGTCCTACAGAGTCTCAGCGGCACTGTTCATCTGGCAGCAGACGAGCTTTGTCTTCAGGCTTGCTCGCTGGCTACTCGCAAGAAGCACTTATGGGGCATTGAGGCTGCCGCTGCATTAACGAACACAGTTGGTGGGCTTGTTCGGGATGTTTGGTTAAGGGCGGGGCCTGGTGCTTCATCCCGTGAAATAGTAGCACGTCCCAATCTAGCAGAAGCTGTTCTACACGAGCTCTCTGACGACACCGGTTCTTTGATAGAACAGGTTTCCAGAGAAACTGACTGTGCTGCGTTGCTTAATACCTGTTTTAAACTTCTTCGTGACCCTGTTCCTCAACCTCTCCCTCGGCTTCACAGTGGTCCACATATCCTTTCTGAAGCAGAATCTAACCAAGAGTGGGTTAAAGCTCTTCGCTCTCAGTGCTCCTGGCCAGAAGCATTTGATGAACAACTTCACGTTCAAACAGTGGCTCGCTGCCAACAACTTTGCGCAGCTGCTTTGCGACAGCCTTCTGGAGACTCCAAAGACTAAGCGGTAACTGAGCGCGAAGTGGTTGACATCAGAAATTCTTGGTCAGCATCCAAGGGCATGCCTCCAGACCTCCTCCCCCGCGCCCTTTTCATGGCCAACTCCGAAGGTTGGAACTCTGTGGTGTGGGCCTTACAGCGTTGGACGGGACCGGGAGGTGCAGCGTTCCGCCCCTCACTGTGGCGCCAAGCAGCACTTTGCCCTGTTCACAAAGCTGGGCCCGCATGCCTTGCTTCTAGCTTCAGACTTATTTTTGTTAAGGCTCAGCTAGGGTTGATGCAGGAGGCTCTCCTTACACAACGCTGGTTGTCTGCAACTCGTCGGTTCATCCAACCCTGCCAAAGCGGGTACATCCGTGGAGTTGATGATGCACATCTCCTTCTACACGAAGTAAGTGCTGAAGCCATCCTTCAACACCGGCCTCTTTGGTTTGTTATGGGGGATTTTCAAAAGGCCTTCCCTCGAGTCTGCCGCCATGACTTACTTTGTGCATTGGCAGATGGGCCTCACGTGAATGGCCACTGCTTGGGCCTCTTAGGTGACATCTTAAAGGAGGACCACGTTGTTGTTTGGTATAGCGGTTTCAGCGACACTATCGTTACCAGCGGTATTCCTGAAGGAGGCTGCATCGGGCCCTTTGGCTATCCAGTCCTTTTGGACTCTCTGGTTCGCGAAATCCTTGCTGTTGGTGGTGGTCTCGGTGTTGGTTGGCGCATACCGCAGTTGTGGCAGGGTCGTGTATGGTCTGGTCATGGTAACAGTAACCCTGCACTGGTTTCCATGCTCAAGGGTATCCTTCAGCATGATGACAATAGTGTCCTTCTGCCATCAAATGACCTCCTTGACAACAACCCGGATCTCGAGGCCTCTGCTATTCAGGCTTTGAACGATTGTGCCACTTTCAAAATCGCTGCAAAATTGCATGCAGACGATCCGGTGCTCCTTGGTTGCAGCAGGGGGGCCCTTCAACAAAGTCTCAACCTGCTTGCGCGCTGGGCTTTCCGCCACAAAGCTGCCTTCCACGTCGGTGAAAAGAAAACTGTAACCATGGTTACAGGGAAAAGTGCGGCGGAACTCCAGGCTGCTGAACCTTTAGTGCTCCCTGGACTAGGATTGCAGCCTGATCGGTCCTTGGGCTTCAAAACCAGCCACAAGTGGCTCGGCATCCTGTGGCCTTCGAACCTCCTGCTTGACTCGGCATTGACAGTACGGGTTGCCATTGCTCAGAAATCCTTTGCCATCTTGGTCGGGTTGGCTCAGCGTGATATTCTTCCCTTGCATCTCATCTGCTCCATCTTCTGGGCCAAGGTTTTCGCTTCTGTTTCTGTTGGCCTCTGGATCAATGCAACAGCAGATTCGGCAAAGGAAGTGCTGGACGACCTTCTTGTCTCTTGGGCAAGACAGCTGTTGGGTGCCTCTTGTTGGCATAATGCCTCGCTCCTCCTTTCCGAATTAGGCTGGGATATCTCCGGCCACCTTCTTGCTGTGATGGCCATGGCCATGCGAAGAGCCCGGCTGTGGACGCTGCCTTCCGAGGACCTTTACGCTCAAGTTTTTCGGCTAGCTCATGCATGGCCAAACTCTTGGGCCTCTCGCAGCTCTGCAATTTTATCAAAGCTTCTTATTCTTGATTTCCCGGCTTGGCAGCATCAGGGTGGTAACCTTCAGCAGTATCGTTTGTACGTTCGGCAACGCTGTCGTGACTTGGGGCTGCCTAGCTGGAGAGAAGTGGCGCAGCGCCACGCCAGGCTGCCGATGTACTTGGAGGTGCAGCCTCAGCATAGTGACCTTCTGCATCTTATTCCCGCCCTAGCGCTGGGATGGGAGGACAGACAGGCTGTTCGGTCATTTTGCAGATTGCGTGCCGGCATCATTCGCCTCACGCATGTGGATGGCCGCCTGAGCCGTGCTAGTATTCAGAACTGCATTTTTTGCAGCAAACGAATAAGGACGGGCCTCCCGCACGTCCTCTGCCGATGTCCCACCTTCCAAGGCTGGTGGCAGCAGTTGGCAACACTTCGGCGTCAAGAAGATCGGGAGCTTGTGTCCGAAGAAGCGAAGGCAATACTGGTTTGCCCTCCTTCTTCCTGCTTTTTCGTCTTGGTTCTAAGGTTTGCCAAGGACATCGACATCCGAGCCCGCTTGTTCTGGAATGGTGATGGATCATAGTCGTCCGCTGCTGTCTCCGCTCTGCATACCGAGATTCCGCAACAGTCAACCAAGAAAGTGCGTCTTGGTGCTCGCCGTAGCCCTTGCGCCCTCTTGTGTTGAGGGGCCGTTGCGATGTCTTGCTCTTTAGTATAAGTCGGCTGACTTGCCCCGAGTCGCCTGCCTGCAGAGCCTCCAGTGCTACTGCGGATGAGTTTACACACACACACACACACACCCTAAGCCCTAAATAGCCTTAAACCCTAAGCACGAAATCCTAGGCCCTAAACCCCAGGCCCTAAGCCCAAGCCCTAAATCCTAAGCCCTAAGTCCCAAGCCCATGCCTTGTCATCAGGACAGCGACATTGCAGCAGACCCAGAGGCCAAGGCGAACAACCAGCACCTTGTCGCGAAAACTCAGTGTGAGTGCGGAGTTTTCCGAAGTAGGATTAGTCATACTGCTGATGGACAAAATCCTGCATGACCCTAAGGAGTCTAAACTATGGGAACTATGGTATATTCCTTATAATGGGTAATGCAGGATTTTGTCCATCAGCAGTAGGGACACTTAGGGGGGTAAGGCGGAGGGGGCGGGGACTACACTTCCTTATAATGGGCCTTATGATTATTGTGGGCATTAAGGCCCCCTACCCCCTCTCCCGCCTGCTCCCCGAAGGGTCCCTATGAATTAGGGGGACCCCCTTAAACAAAATCTTCTTAGCCCTACTTCCAGCTCTCTTAGAAAGGACCTTATTGACAGCGTTTTCAAACCCGAGGGTCCCTGTAGTCCTAACCCTTACCCTAAGGGTCCAAAGGACCCACTAATTAGGTACTGTAGGTTACTATATGTTTGAGAGTATATCGTAACTGGGTACTTGGACCCTTGAGGGTTAAGTTAAGGGTGCGGGCGGCTGCCATACGGCAACAGGGTGGCACTCATTTCAGCAGATCCTCACATGTAATGGTACCGTCGCCACGGTCGTAGCCGTATAACTGCAGGCCGAAAATCTGGACTTGATCATTAGCTACAGTACCTTACTCTCCATCTCCAGCGTAGTTTTTGGTTAACCTATATCCTTGTTAATGGATTCTGACCGTTACACTTGCTCGTTAGCATAGTTTGAAGGGAAGCACACCAAAGGACACGGACAAACCTTTGATAAGGCCTCAGGGGAGAATGGGTGGTTAGGATCTTGCTTGGAGAATCACAGGACCAAACATATACAAGCAGAGCAGCATGGATGACTAGGCAGGACTTTCAGAGAACACGCGACCTAACATCAACCCCGAACACGAGGATAGGGAGGGAACCACAGAATGTCAAAGGAAGGCCAAACTGCAGAGGCCCACTCGGTTCGACTCATCTCCCGTTCCTTGATGTGAGCGAAGTTTTTTCGCAACCTTCACATCTTCTGTGCCTTGCCCCGGAGCTACGTAAGATACCCTGTACCTGCTTGAAGGAATGGACACTTAGAACCTAAGGTGCCTAAAACGAGAGCCTCATATGGCCCAGCGTGTTGAGCAACCAACATGCCAATCCCCAAACCCTCAGCGCCAGACCTAAACCCGACGGGCCATGGAACCCAAAGGCCTTTCAAGTTTCATTGAAGATGCTTTTACGTTATAAGCATGAGAGTATAAAAGCTCAGAAACCAAAACTCGATATCCTAAGGACCAAGCTGCTAGGGCTCTAAACCCCAGATTCTGGTTCATATACATCATATATATATATACATATATATATATATATATAATATATATATATATATAATATATATATATATATATATATATATATATATATATATATATATATATATATGTATATACACACACATGCATAGACACGTACATATGTACATACACGCATACACACATAATTAAGTAGTTACATACATACATACGTGCATGCATACATACATACAGACATGCATACCGCACCCCCGGTAGCACCCTTCAATAGAGGCCTTGCGGGCCTGAATAGAGGGTATTTGGAGCATAGCACATGTTAATTATTTCGCGGGTTTGAGGTACACATCTGCAACATTGGACCAACATTCAACATATATATATATAGATAGATATCCTTGCGCCGACCCTAGCCCTTAAATCTGGAAAAGAGCTCGGGAGCCTCGGCACCCAGGGTTTATCTGGACCCTCGAAAGTAGTGCTTTTTGGTTACCGTTTCTCATGATGGGTCCTCACCATACAATAAGTCATCCAATCGGATGCACTGCATCGACATTTAAGGGTCCAGGTAGGATCTACAGGGCGGAACGGCTGATGGACAAAATCCTGCATTACCTAAGGACCCTAAACTACTAGAATTATGGTATATTCCCTATTATGGGTCATGCAGGATGTATATCATCATCCGAATTTGCAGCTGAACGCTTTCAGGCTCTACATCGGATCTTTCGTGAACGTTACCGATACGGTCGCTCAGCAGCAAGGCGGTCAGGGTACACAGGCACAGGACTCGCGTGCCTCCTAGGTTTTCTTGTCTTGATGGTAGGGCTTAGGGCTTAGGGTATGGGGATTTCCCCAACTTTTGGTTGAATTATAGGGCTTGTGCATAGGGTGTGTAAGGGCTTTTCGCTTCTAGGGTGTAGGGCCCCGGTACCCTTTAACCCCCAAGTGCTAACCCCCCAAACCCTGACCCGTACACCCTAAAGCCTCACGCGCAACCTCCATCCCCAAACCTTTGTGAGTCTATTATAGTAACACTTAGAGTGCACGTAGAGGAGCCATAATTACCATAAGGCTTGGGAATCCTGGGGGCCGATTGTGGGTTCAGGCATTTAGGACTGAAGGTTGATGAACTGGGGCTATGAACTGTTGTCGGGTTGAGGGCACGCTCCGTTCCAGCTCCTTGTCGTGTTATCCTGCTAAAAAAGGTGGTGAAACAAGTCAAGAAGCCACAGTGCAGGTGGAGCGAGGTAGAACAGATAGCGTTGAGATGCACACGCCATGCCTCAGGAGTTTCAGCGCTTCGTAAATCTCATCCTGTTGCGGAGCAGTATAGTCCCTTACCCTAAGCTCCCCTGCGGTCTCTATCGGGGTCTCACAATGGTGAACTGATAAGATCAAGCCAACAACCAGGTTGTCAAAGCGTCCAAAGTGCTGGACGGGCACTTCACCGGCCTCAGCGTGCACCGTGTGGATTCAGTCGAAATGATGAAAACCTTCAGCATCGGCGTGGTTGTCGGAGATGGGAAGCTCGGCCTGCCAAGGAGATTTCCTGTATAGTTACTACTATTTGCTTAAGAACCCCCAAAAAATAAAAATATATATATATATATATATATATATTCCTTATTGGGGGTAATATAGGGATTATTTTTTTTGGGGGGGGTTTCTTAAGCAAATAGTAGGTTAGCAGTTTCTATCTACGACAATGACTAGTGGCACCCCTTACTGCTACTGCCTTTATCACCGCCCAAGCCAGCACTATCGCCCAAGCGCCCCATCGCCATTGAAGTCGCCAGCGAAAGGAGCGCCGCTGCGATGACTCTGCACCCAGCACCGTCGCTACGGCTTAGGGTTTTATGCTATGAGAAGAACACCGCCTCAACCGCTTCGTTATCTACCACCAGAACCTGAGTCCCCTACACCCATGGCATTCTCACCACCATCAGTCTCTGATCAGTATCCTGTGCTCGCACACCCAAAGTGGGCGCCAGCGTTGTTTTAAAGAGACCTGAGCCCGAAACACCGTTGAACTCCAAACCTTAAATCCTGAAGTCACCGAGGAAGAGCTCTTTCACTCGCATCCATTGGGGGTGTCCTCCTGTGGTTGCATGGTCCGCAGACCCGGTGATTGCTCACTTTGGTTCGCTCGAGTTGGCCAAGGAGCTCTGCCAGGACCGTATTAGGGACCTAAACAAGGGAGGGCTTGGGGGTTTAGGATTTAGGGGTGTGTGGGGGTTTAGGGTTTGGGGGTTTAGGGTGTGTGTTCTTTTGTGGTTTCGGGCCTAGTTTGGTGTTTAGGCTTCAGGTTTGGGGTTTAGGGTCAAGTCTGGGGCGTGGAGTTGTGGGTTTAGTGAGGGTGAGGGTTCCCAGAGTCGGCATCATATTCGGGTCGTTAAGGAATGATACCTTATTTGGGTAGGTGTCAAAATTAAGGTCCCCTTCTGGGTGCCCTAAGTAATAGGTGCCGTATTATAATAGGGACCCAAAAAGGGACCATCATTTTGACAACCACCTATGTATTTTAAGAGCCAAATTCGGGAGACAGTTTCCAATCACAGGCTGCCAACCTCGACCTCAAGACTTGCATGCAGCCCTACAACACCCTGAGTGGAGGTGAGAAGGCTCGAGCTGAGGTGGGGCCGCTGCAGAAAAAAGCAGGTTCCAAAAGTCGACAGCAAATTCAAGCAAAGTCCACATTATAGGGGTCCCTAATCAGCTACGTAATTAGCTGATTGAATACCACACCCCCAATGATCGGACAACCCGGCCGCATGTGACCCCAATGCGTAAACCCTCTGGAAGGCCTACAACACTCTGATGAAAGCCCTTGTGAATCCCCACGAAAATCCGCAAAAGCTTTCTAAAGTTCCTAAAACCATCAGAATATGCGCTCAATCCAACTTGCAGTAAACACTAAACCCTAGGCCCTATAACAACCCTAAACCCCACACTCTAAACCGCAAAACCCCTGAACCGTAAACCTAAACCCTTGCAAACGCCAGGTTGCTCGAGTGTTGGCACTGGCCCTTGAGCTGCCTCGAGAGCAGGACGGGGCTGAGAATTAAAGCGCCATTTCCTTTTGAACTCGAGCCTAGGTTTGGGGTTTATAAGGGTTTGTACCTAGACCCCCCCAACTACCCTCTAACGTACCCCAAATACCCATTATTGAGGGCCATAAGGACTCCATTAAAGTGCCCTTTGGGGGGGGGGGGGGGTCCTGGTAAGGAGTTTGTCATCATATAAGATTTTGGTTTAGGATCTCGCCTTCTTCTGTGGAGGCTCTGGGTCAACTATATCCTAAAGCCTACCTAGAGTCTCCAATGTAGTTCCTTGTTTTGGTTTTCCAGTTTTATGGGTAGGATCCTGTAAAAAGGAACTGCAATGGAGACGCTAGGTAAACTCCTAAACCCTAAACCGCGGTTTGCCGCAGGCCATTGTCTTGGAAAATTTTACCTCGCTCGTCGACAGGGGAACAGCTATGAAGACGGAATTAGCAATTTTTAGGACCCTCAAGTCTTATTCCTTGAGCTTTCATTGTTTTGTGGTTACAATAAAATGTTGGGATTAGGCTAGGGTTAACAGCATAGTTCTGAAGTTTTAGCCATTCCCCTACCCGAAGGGTATTGGCACAGCAAGGCTATGAAGATGGCGTCAGGGCTACAAAACTTCGTGCTTCGCCACGGACTACGGAATCTCGGCGTTTCTTGAGCATTCTTCTCAACTCGGGTATCGCATGTTGTCAAGATGGGACAAAAGGTAGTGAAAGTATTGAAGGGGCCTCCAAGAGTCTCTGAGGAATGTGGTGTTGGTTTCTGCTTACGCAGACTTCGTGAACACCGCCCTCCGGCCAGACTGGGTGATGGAGTGCAATCGGCACCGATTGCTGACGTTCGATGTCTCGGGAGCCACCCGATCGAATTTACGTAGCCTTCTGGACCCGTTGTTGAGCGCTTATAGAGAATTTGCCGAACCCGTTGATTTGTTGCGTTATTTCTGAGCGGTTAAGGTTTACATATAGGTTTTAGTTTGACTTTGCGTGCGTGCGGTTTTTCGTTGCTCTGCAAGTTATCAGGTTTGTTTAGCGGCCCCCTGAACCCTAATCCTGAACGTCCTGAACCCTACGCAGGCCCTGAACCCTAAACCCATCTGGACCCTAACCCTTAAACCCCTAAACCCTAAATCGCAAACCAGCTTGGGGATCCAGGTAAAGCAAGAAGCCGCAGATTCGAGTCTGGAGCAAAGCATCGAAGTGCTGGCCCTGGCGCGTGCCTAGCTGGTGCTTAAGGAAGAGTGGAGGGAAGAAAGGGATTAATGTAGGCGCCCTAACAAAACATAGAGTAGGATTTTCAATGTGCTATACTTGGAAAAAGGAACCCCTAAAATAGTATTGATAATACCCAGGCCCCTGTATTACTATAAGGGACTACTATTGTAAGGGATTGTATAGGGATTGTTTTGGCGATCCACTCTCCCACACCCCTCCCTAAGCACCAGTAAGGTTCTTACTGCCTGACGGAAGCGCCGGTAGCGAGTCTCCCACAGCTCCGTGTCTCGGCAGTTGATAGCTTGAACGGTTCCTTTCAGGGTTCCTTTTCAATAAGGCTAAGGGTCCAAAGGACCCAATAATTAGGTACTCGGTTTCACGACAGTAGTTATGTAGGTTAGGATTTCGGAGAGTATATGATTATTAGGTACTTCGACCCTTGGGGTAAGGTTTGCTTTCACGGGTTCGGTAAGGGCTTACGGCGTGGGTTTAGGCTTTGGCTCTGGGCGGGCTTTCGGTGTGATACAGGGGCTTTGGTAGGGTTTAGGGGTTGGGGGTTCAGCGTTTATTGGGTTTAGGGCTTAGGGTTTAAGTTTAGCGTTCAGGGTTTGTATGTAGAACAGTATAGTGAGTATAGTGTTTGTGTGCACAACAATGATCTATACATACTAGGAACTAGGAAGCCCAAGCAAGCATATCACTGATGATTCCGACCCAGGCCCCATAGTAGTTCCTTTTGGGGGTTGCTTTCTAGGATTCTAAATATGAACCCCAAAAAGCAACTACTATGTGGCCTATGGGTAAACCCCACAGCCGCAATGGACTTAAGCCCTGTAGTTCAACCACAAACCCCGATGTACCTGCAGTCCTACTTGATCTGAAGGTATCCGGCGTGCTCTGCGATGCGAATGGAAGCATTATCGAGCCCTGGGTGCTGAGCAGGAAAGCTTGAATCTTTTTGTTTTCGGAGTACTATGACCTTGATCTTACTTCTACTTGTGTCCCAATGTTAGGCTTTAATTTGGGATTAGGATACCTGTGCATTGAGGTGGAGTCGTAATCTGACCCCCGATCACCCATTCCGGAAGGCGATAATTACCTTCAACACTAAACCACAACAAGCAAGTCAGGATCGCACCACTACAAGGACCAGACGCTGCATCAACGTGCTATCTGCTTCGTGGGAGTCCTCGGTGCCCAGTTGCTCCGTTTAGCATGCAGTTTGATAGAGGTCTGGATGGCTAGACCTAAATTTCCCGATGTTTATAGCATGCCGTCCCCTAAAATTCTAGTTCTTCTATGTTTTAAGGCCCCCGTCAGTAGTTGTTTCAAGATGCATAATTAGTTCGGAATGCAGGGCTACGCTTTGCAGGCTCTAGGCTGTCTATACAGCTATGCAGGGTTTCGGTTTAAGGTTTGGCCGACATTAGCGCTTATGATGTACAAGGTTTATGAATTAGTTTATGAATTCGGGTTTAAGTTCCGGACATTTACAGAGTTTAAGATTCAGGGCCGGCTTAGACTTCAGGGATCCGGATTCTGATCGGGTTGCACCCCAGACCCGAAACCCAGGTGATACTGCCTGCGCTTTCTCGGCGTGTTACATGGAGGCACTAAACTTCCCTACATCATAGGAGGTTGGGGGAGGGGGGTAGGGGGCCTTAATGCCCATAATAAGGACCTCGTAAGGCTGGTCCCCTCCCCCCCCTCCCCCTACCCCCCTAATGGCTCCCTATGACTAAACCCCAAAACCCTAAACCCTAGCCATGGAGGCAGTGAACTTCGTCCAGGAAAGCGCCCGGAAGTTCTCGAACGACTATCCGGACTATCCAAGTTCGCCACTCCCACTGCAACTATAGTCTATAGTCTCCTTCGGAATTCCTTGTTTCGTTTCTGTTCATATGGGTGGGGGTATAGTCAATAGAGCGGCCTGAAGAATTATCAAGACTGTTCTTTAGTTTACCTCAATCGAATCATATTGCATAGTACCAAACCCTGTTCTAATGATGAAGGCTCCTATGGCTATGTGAGTCAAACTCATGAATAACCATACGCCTCGACCCATTGACACCCTAAACCTTAAACCAAAAGAGTTGCCCAAGCAAAGGCCTCGGGAGTAATGAGCTCTTGCCAAAGCCCTTCAATTCAGCTGGTCTTGGGTGTTTGGGTTGCGCCACTTCCCCACTACTCGCCACCCCTAACAGATAGTATCAAAGCAATCCGTCTACAGGCAATAGGCTTTTTTGGCGGGACTTTCAGACAATGAGACTCTACGCAAGCAGTATCCTTGGCGTCAGGACCCCCGAGGTGTCCTTAATCCTGAACATCGGGACACCTATGTGAAGCTGTGATGTACACTTCCATCAGAGACTCCGCATGTTGCTCAGGTGTATCATAGTGGTGCAGAATCCCGGGTCACGGGACATGGGAGTCACTGCGTTTACAGCATTTAGGTTCTATCTTGCCCGTGCCGAACCAACTCTTTTCTGCTCGTGGCTGTACATAGCGACCCTACAGCTCAAATCCTCAACCCTGGGTCCAGCATGTGTAGACAAAAAGACGCTCAACCCTATGCCCGAAAACCGCAAACAGACACAGCTTCGGTTGATATCAGCCTACCCTAAACCCCAGATGCTAAACCCTAAACCCTACACGCACACGGCCGCGACACTCTAAATTCTAAATCCTCGGGACGTCCGAAGCACAAAACCTCGTACCTTGATATGGAATTAGTAACTTAATACAGTTCCTTACTCCGTGGGGTTTCTCAATATATCTGTACTAGACTGCGCCCAAACATCTTATTCTGATTGTTAAGTCTCCGCTTCTACAAACCCCCCTAGACCCGAGACTGGCCGTAAACTCTTGGAACCTCTTAAGTCCCTCACTTGCAGTAGAAGCCCAAAGGCTGGAAACCCCATAGCCTCAGTCCTTAAGAGTAATGTCTAGGGAATCCCAGCACTATTTGACCTGAATGTAGTTTCCAACTTTATGGAGTTTTTTCTGTAAAGGGTCAATGCGCCCAAATACTTTGGCCCTAGAATACTTAAGGGAACTACTTCAGGGCCAAAGTATACACTGTTTAGGGTACCCTCAACCCTAAACCCCTGAACCTCTCAACCTTAAACCCCAAAACCCCTAAACCCTAAATTCCTGAACCGTAAGCGCCTAAACACTGAAGCCCGAACGCCCCGAGCTCCAGGTGGCTTCAGCAAAGGAACCGTCGCCTGTTCCGCGAACCTGGGCTTTGGAGTACCATACTATAATACTTTTTGGGGACCTGTTATATACTTAAAGGGAACCAGTTATGGAAAAAATCTATACCTTTTTCTCGCCGGTTACTTCAAAGCCCAGGAACACCGGACAGTTGTGCTTCCACAGTGCCAAGGCTCTGGAAACTGGAAGCCCCGCTTAAGGTCCATGTGCACAAAGAGTGCGTAGATTGAGCCTCAAGTCAGGTAGGGGCCGAAATAAGTACCAATACTATTTTGGTGGTTCCTTACTCTGTTTACAGTATAATATGCCCAAAACCCTATTCTAATTATTCAGGCCCCTTATAGGAAGTTTTGTTTCAGGCCGAAGTCAAGATGGATCCTTGGGCACGAGGATTTTGTAGGATACTTCAAGGGTCATGGGGCTTAGTAACTGAGCTTAGGGCTTAGGAGCTGAGTGGATGCACTTTACACTTTTGGGCTAATACTACCCACTACAGAACTCTAAGTGTGCACTGTTTGGGGCTTATGAACTCTGCAACTAAGTGAGGGTACTTATAACTCTACTTACGAGGTCCCATGAACTTTCCTCCTTATAGAACTCTTGTAGAAACCTTATAATAACCTTCAAGTATGGGACTTGGGGATGCACCTCGGGGACTCAGGAGGTACCAGGTCACTGTTTAGGGTTCAGGGTTTAGGGGTTTAGGAGTCTAGGGGTTTAGGGGTTTAGGGTTCAGGCTTTAGGGTGTAGGGTTCAGGGTTTAGGGTTCAGGGCTGAGGGTTCAGGATTTAGGCCTTGTGGGCAGTTAGCTGTAATACTTATAGACCTGGTTGAAAAGAATCCAGGTCTTCAGGTCAAGACCTGCGCTGCGCAACTATAGTGCTGCTAAGACTTCACCTGCCTGGAAAGTGTTTGTGTATACACGCTAATCGTTTCTATTGTCTTCTTCATGGTGGAGGTTTGGATTGCTGGGTTGCTTGTTTTGTCTCAGGCGGCTCTGATCTGTTGAGTTATTGTTGAATTTGTTACGTTTCATTGTTTTTTGGTGTGTGTGGAGGAAAGGCTGTTTTGCGATGTTGGTGGCGGGTGGCCCGCAGATCCCAACAAATGCGGATTATTTCTGGCGCTGGAAAGCAAAGATTTTCTACTAAATCTGGGAGGAACCTCCAGGTTAGCATACTCAAACAATCCCTAGCAAGTATCAAGCCCAAGATTTCCAAATTACCTATAGTCTCCATTGTAGTTCCTTTTTTGGGGTTACCTTTTAGGACCCTTAATTTAAAATTGGTTAAACCAGGAACTACAATGGAGACTATAGGTAAATCAGAAACCCCAACCAAAGAAGGCCCCAACAAAGGCACTTAGCTGATTCTGAAGCTGAGCCGCAGCATTTACCAGGCTTCCAGAAATGCGATCATTATCACCTAAACCCCAAAGCCAAAGCCTCAAAGGCTATAAGCCTAGACCGTCAACCGACTCGCAATATCCTCAATCCAAGAGACCTTAAGTCTCATGACTACTCTGGCGGCTGCTGACAGGTATCGGCGTCGCGCAAAGCATGGTCGACTGCATTGCGCGCCTCTGCGGGAATGTGGTGGGTCTCCTCGATGGACCCTTAACTCTAAACCAAGCTGCCAACCCTTAACCCCAGGCCAAGCTGCCAACGAAGCTTGCCAGTGCTTCTGCAGCTTCTTAAGCATATTTGTAATTGTCTTTTCTATTTGCAATGCTTCTTCAGAGGCTCCCCCTATCTTATAGACTTAACATCTGCCAACTCATCTTCACATGGACTCCCCTGGTTTCGCTAGGCAGAGCCAGAGCCCTTAAGCCTTAAACCTTACAGAATCAAAAACCCTACTGGTTTGGGGGGTTACCTAGAGTGTCTATTGTAGTTCCTTTTCTTGGTTAACCAGTGTATGGTTAGGATCCTATAATAGAGATTTTGGTTCACCAAAAAAAGGAAATACAATGGAGACTCTAGGAAGACCCTCCAATTAAGGGTCAGTACCTACTATTTCGTAGGGTTTGGGGATGCAGTTAAACCCTAAAACCCCATAACCCTGAGCCGTACTTTAAACAATCCATAAAGACCCTGCGAAACGGTAAGTTTTCGTAGTTTTAACATACTTAGATCCCCAATACCTACCCCTTAAGCTTTTTGGGTTCCTGCAGTTTTGTAGGAGTGGGAGAGTTTAACCTTTTATTTCCGTGGCTTATTGGGGTAGTAAGCATAACCCTAAGGGTCCAAGTACCCAATTATCATATACTTTCAAAAATAGTAACCTACATCACTACTATTGGGTCCCTTGGACCCTTAGGGTAAGCTTTAAGCCATAAGCCCTTCAACACCAGCTTTAGGCCTGTGCACTCGGTTGTCGCCATCTGCTATGCCCTCGGGCAAAAAGGGTTTAGTGCAGAGTGGGATTAGGTGTAGGGTTTATAGACGTTAAGTGTAGTATATATACATATATATATATATATATATAGTTGCGGGTTCGAGCACGGAGTCACGGTTTGGGCTTTGAGTGTAGTGAGTTTAGGGCTTCAGGTGTAAACTTTGATTGGGAGCCCAGGGGTGAGGTTTCAGGGCTTGAGAACCACCTCCCGAAATCTTCACACCCCACCCACTGAACTTAACCCGCAAACTTAAAAGTCTAGACCCTATATAGAGTCCCTAGATCGGAGGGGATGCATACGTCTTAAACCCACTTGATTCTAATTCCCGCTTTATGATATCCATTCAGCGTTCTCATATGGCAATATTTGCTTACCCGAAAACACTGTTCACATTGGTCAGGGCTCCATATTAATAGAACCCTACAAAAAGCCCTATGTATGCAACCCATACACAGCCTATCAACACTTATGAATGTTTCCCAAAGGCTCCATGTACCCATATAGTAGATACCTATGCCTTGAAGTACTCATGCAGGGACCCCTTTAAGAGCTAAGTACCTACTATATGGGCACATGGAGTCTTAGGGTTTGAAGCGGACCCTACTTGGAGGGTCGGGGGACTTAGTAAGTAGGTAGTAAGTAGACTTATAAGTACCCTAAAAGGGACCCTAATTGGGGTTATGGTACTTACAAGTCCCTAAAATAACCAGCTACTAAGTCCCCCTAAACCCTAAACCCTATACCCTTACAGAATCCCTATAGATCCCTTTGAAGGGGCCCTTAAGGAACCCATTATGTTACTAAGTCCCCCGACCCTGCAAGTAGGGCCTACATCATCGGCTGTGGCGCCGACTTTACGCGGCTCGGACATGAACTCTCAAAATTAGGGGCCCCAAAAGCACATAAGCATAAGCATTTTATGGGGATATCCCTACCTTATTGGGCTTCAATATAAGGGGGTTTATATGGGATATCCCTATCCTAATTTTTGCTTATGTGCTTTTTTGGGTCCCTATCAAGAGCTTATCCTTTGGGTTTTGGGTCAAGGTTTTCGGGTTAAGGGTCTAGGATTTATAGCGGTTAAGGGTTTAGCGGTTTAGGGTTTAGGGGTTTAGGGTTCATATAGGCTTGAAAGCTTTGGGTGATCTTGGCTTTTCTACGGACTTTAGGGTGTGTCCTACAAGCGCAGTGACTTAAAAAACAGGTTTCGGGTCGAGGGTGGATGCATGGCTCCGGTTTGGGACGGGATTTTGGGATTTACACAGTTTCAGGCTGGGAACCCAAAGGCTCTATGTACCCATATAGTAGATACTTGTGCCTTAAAGTACCTATATAGGGATCCCTTTAAGGCCTAAGTACCTACTATATGGAGTCTTAGGGGAGGTTTCGTAAGTTACAACCATTGCAAAGAAGCACCCAAGTTCTTTTAGGAAAGTCGCTGGGCTTCTAGGGGCATTCAATGATTCAATGCGTCCTTAGATGTGCTGATTCAGATGTCACGGAATGAATGAGGGTCGACTCAGAACCCTGAGCCAAGCCCTGAGCAGGAGCACAACCCAAGAGACACGAGCAGTGTTGATGGACAAAATCCTGCATTACCCATTATAAGGAATATACCATAGTTCCCATAGTTTAGAGTCCTCAGAGTCATGCAGGATTTTGTCCATCAACAGGAGTGCTCTTCTAACTCACCCGTTTGCTTATCCACGTCTTGAGTTGGGTGTTCCGGGTGTTGTTAGTTGGAGTTAAGGCTCGTGCCAAGGCGATACAACGCGGGCTATCAGCATAGCTGGCAATTTGAGCTAAACTTGTTCATAATATCCTACCTTTGTCTGTCTGATGCCTTGGGTGCAAAGCTCCAACTTAGTGCTCTTGCGGCTCAGACTTCTACGATCGTAGTAATGTGTGGGATTGGCAGTGCCTTGGCTGCTGGGTGTGTTTGTTTGCGCCTTCGGGTAAGCTTGCATCCCGCTTCAAATGTCAAAGCCCCCTCTACCAGTATCCTAAGCTGAAAAGCCCGTTGACGAACATTGACGTCCCTTGTCTTGAGTCTTGTGCTGCTGACCCTGAACCCAGAAGTTTGTTCCAAGTCCCAAACCTTAAATCAGCATGCCCTAAAACGTCCTGCAAATCTGAAAAAACCCTAAATGCCCCTTATTTGGGACCAGAGACCCCTATTTGAGTGTACAAGGAGGGTCCTGGTTGGCTTTAAAGATTAAGCCCTCAAGGAGCCAGACCGTGCACCCGACGTATGGCCTCTATCGAGTTTCATCGAAGCGATGGCGCCCGTTGCGCACAAACCAGACCGAGCAGGCCAAGGAAATTTGCCAGGGTTCCTTCTAAGGGGTACTCAGAATTAGTTTTTGGTTTTGGGTTCCTATAATCCCTAAGAAACAGCTAAAATTATGTTGTTGCTAAGGATCTAAGTTCAGTATAGCCTTGGCGCCATCTTGACTCTTTAGGGTGCGGCATGTGTATTTTCCGTGGATTTTGCATCTGCAAAGCGGCATTATCTTAAAGGTATCCTTGTTTGTAGTAGCGTGCAATACTCTATACTTGGAGGTTCATGGGTAGTTATACGTGGGGTTCTAAGTAAGACAAGTATAACCATAACCCGACTTCTAACCCCTTGTAACTTATAACTTATAACTACCCATGAACCTCCAAGTAGTAAAGCCTAAACCCCTAAACCCTTAACCCCTAAACCCTAAAACCCTAAAACCCTAAACCCCTAAACCGCAGAGTCTCGAGTGCTAGGAGTCGTCCCAGAACATCTCCGTCACCTGTGAGCTTCAGGGATTAAGGGACCCGAATACAACTCCTAGGTGGGAGTTTCGGAAAATGAGGGGTACCTCATTTTGGGGTCCTTTTAATAAGGATCCTACAATTTCTGATGCTATAGTAGTGTGCCTTATTTTGAAAGAAACTCCCAGATGGTAACCTGGTAAAGGATTCCGATTATACGGATCCCTGCTAAATCAATGGATCCACAGTTTTAAGAACTTTCGATGTCAGCTTCAACCACAGAGCCCCGAACCTAATATCCTAAATCTCGAAGCCTACAACCGAAGAGCTCAACCCCCAGCCCTTGAAGCCCGAAGCCGTAAACTCCAACTCTTTGAGCTGTCGGAAAGAGCGTGATGCCTAACCGCTGAACAAAGTCAACCCAAATGGAGGTGAGAAGATACAACCCTCCCCCTCCTTCTGCTTCTAGTAGTGCTAATGTTTAGGTTAGCATCTATGGCAAGAATCGGAAATCGATGAAATAGCAATAATAGTGCAATGAAATTAATCATAATGATATTGAAGATATCCCCTAAGTATCCCTAAATGCTCAAAAGCAAATACCAAAGCCCCACAACATCGTGAACCCTTATTTATAGTGGCCCGACAGTATACCGCAAAGTCCTACAGACTAGAGATCCGAAGACTTAAACCCGATAGAACCTCGATTCAAACAACCCTAAACTGCAAACCCTAGAACCTTATGCGTGAACCCGAAAAGCCCTATAAACTCTAAACAGCCGAAAGCCCAAAACCCCAAACCCCCAAAACCTTCACGGAAAAGAGGCGCTTAAAACAAAAAACAACTACGCTAAACTCTTAAATCCTGAAACTCTGGACCAGTCCGCCATCAACGGCAACCTGAAGTACAGCCATTGGTACATTGGCTCCGAGGAGGTGGAATCTGAGTGTTCAGGGTTTGGGTTTACGCTCTAGAGCTCGGGATGTTTAGAATTTGGAGTTCGGCGTTTAGGGTTTAGGTTCGGGGTCTCGTAGAAGTAGCACGCTTTGGGGGTACTACTAAATAACCCCTAGGTAAAGCCAAACACTTTCCTCAGTTTCGCGAGAAAGGCTGGCAAGCGCGTTCAAGTCCCGTAGCGGCGTTTGTATTCCGGTTGGGCGCAAGGGGTATATGGGGCTATACCCGAGTCTGTGTGTGTATAACACACGCACACACCCATGTGTAAAAGATTGTTTTATGATCAGGGTTTTAGGAGGGTTGCATAGGGCTGTACAAGGGCAATATGTTTGCTCCCACAGTTTGGAGCTTCCAGTCAGGGATAACAAAGGGGCCTAAATAATTGCCGATACTACTTTTTCGTGGGTCCCTACTATAAGTGTGGTGTACTTAATGGGCTCCAAAACCCTATTCTAACTATCTAGGCCCCTAGATAAGACATTGGCCATGAGCACTCAGCTTCTGTTCGTTTGGACGATTTTAGAACTTCAATCATGCCTTACGTGTCATGTGTGAAAGCGCTTGGATCTTCAGTGTTAACCCTACTTATCTAGTCCGACTGTAAGCACCTCTCTAATCCTAAACCCGATGCCGAGTACACAGCTTCTAGAGTTTCGTGTTTTTGTCAATCCAGAAGTTACGGGTTGTGGGTAAAGAGAGTTCGGGAAAGTTGCAACGCACAGGGTGGCTCAATGTCCTCGTTTTGGGGCAAACTGCAGAATCTACACCGGAATCTTCATTTGTCCACAAGCTGTTTCGGTCCGTACATGCCAAACTCCAATCCCCGAAAATCCAGAATCCTTTTCTAGATGCTCAGGCCGTGGCATTCACAGCATCTATGCACCCTTAGCCTTCTATCACCTTTTTGGGAAATCCCTTAACCCTCAACAATCTAGGCACCGTAAAGGATACAAGTGAGTTTACTTTCAAGAGTTCCCATTTCAATTTCGGCCTCGGCACTCACGGAGCCGAAACCTGACACCCCTGAACCCATGCCCGAAAACCCCAAGTTTTTGCACAACAACTGCTCGGATCGCAGGCGTAGGGAGGGACGTGGTGGTCCGCAGGGGTCAGGCGCGTTTTAGGCTTTAGACTTTAGGGTTTAGGGTTCACTGCGCAGGGTTTAGGGCCTTGGGAGGCTTAACAGGGTGTTCAGGATTTAGGGATGTGATTTGCGCACTTTCTGAATCGGAAGTCTTTACCTGGACCCCCAAAGTATGTAGAATAATATCCTTTTATAGATCTTGGGCCATTATTTTACCTACTTTCGAGGGTCTAGGTATCACTTTATCAGAACTTCGAAGGCGCTGTCTGGGTCTAGGATTAAAGCGGCTGAGGGTTTTTCGGGCTTACGCTTTTGAGGGTGCAAGGTTTCAGGGCTTAGTGCACCCCATGTAGAGTCGAAGGTGCGGGGATTCAGGTTTGAGGGCCGGGATCCGTGCACCGGTGCTACAGCAGTATGGTGCAAGGTTGGGGGGGGTTCAGGGTTCAGGATGTAGAATTTAGGCTTTAGGGTTTTGGGTTTGGTTTGGGTTTAGGGATTGTGGTATTAAGGTTTCAGGAAATCGAAAAAGGCATAAAGGGTTTAGGGATTGAAGTTGGGTGGGATGTGCTGACAATGGGCAGGTGGATCCTTGGCAGGGTAAGCTATGCGCGGCAGCTGAAGATTGATGATTGCAGGTTGGAGGCAAATAGAGAGCCTCAAACGCTACTCCAGGGGCCTAAATAGTTACCAATACTATTTCGGAGGTTCCCTATTGTAATTTTAATCTAATATACCCCCAAACCCTATTCTAATTATTGAGGCCCCTATATAAAACCCGCAACCCTCGACCCTAGAGTATTCCGGCTTAAAGATGTTGCAGGGTTTCCCGGTTTATTTATTGCCTCCAGGCGTGATGCACGAATCCGTGTTGATGTCGATGTAGCGACCCTCAGCCCTACACCCTGAACTCTCTAAACCCTAAATCCGAATCCCTAAACCCAAAACTCTGATCCTAAGCCGTCTACAATAGAAGTTCCTAGGCATTTGGCCTCCGCAGAGAGCCTGTGGTTCAATCAAGTCAGCCTGAACGGGCTCTGAGAATGTGAACCGTAAGCATCTACCCAGCGACTCCATTATCCCTTAATTAAGGATTATACCTTTAATTATCGTAGGGGTCCTACTATAATTCTTGGTATCGTCTTTAATTGCGTGATAGCGGCGTCTCTGGGTACAGCCCTGAGACCTTAAATCAACACGCCTGAAACCCTTAACCCCAGACCCAGATCCTGAAGCCTTCAACGCTTAACCCTAACTGTTGCAGGGGCGAGGCTCGTATTGGGGATTCTTCCGCTGATTATCGGCGGCTTGTTTTTTAATTCATGTGTCTTGATGACAATGGTTGAGAGCACGCGGAGCTGGTGAACCTCCCCAAATTATTCATGCATTGCTCAGAACTCAGAATAAGCAGCTGGGTAATTAGGTAACATTCAGACTCTCAACCCTAAGCAGCCTGACCATAGTTAGGTTAGTTTGTTCGGCCAGGGCAGCAAATTAGGATATCCAGGGTGGTCAGCTCGCCTGTGTGCCTGCAGTTCCATTTGCAGGCGTCCCATGGCTTGGGTTTCGACCCCTTGAACCCTTTGCGGTTGGTTGACACCTGATGTATGCACACGGCTACATCCTAAATCCTAAAGGACGAAGAGGCCTTTGCATGAACTGGGTTGTTTGTTCGCTACATGTTGTTGATGATACTTGTCATCCATCCCGGGATTTCTGCGAAGCTGCAAACCGACAGCCCCCAACCCTGAACAAAATTAAAAACACCATATGAGTGACTAGCCCAAGACCCTGCTTACGCCTTGGCCACACGCACGTCCAGAACACGCATTTGATTTTCGAGAGCAGACAGGTTCCATTAATATCCTAGACCCTCCTGAACCCTAGACCCTAAACATGGAACCCTAATATGGGGGCCTTAATAATCCCTTCCCCCTAATATTAAAGGGCTCCCCCCCCCCCCCCTAATATAAAAATTGGATTCCGGAGGTTTAGTTTTTATATTAGGGGGGGGTTCGGGTCCTGCGGGTATGAGTCGGAGTGACAGCAATTAATTAGTAATGAGGCAGCCAGACAGTCAGACCTGAGCCCTAAACTTTAAGCCCTAAAGCCCTGAGCCCTAAAGCTTTAGCGCTGAGCCCTAAACCCTTAAACCCTAAAGCTCTCGTGTCTCTTTAATTAGTACTGCTGTAATTAATCTTTGCCTCTATAATTAAAGCCTTGAGCCCTAAACCCTTAAACCCTAAAGCTCTGGTGTCTTTAGTACTACGGTAGTCTTCCTTCAATTAAAACACATACAGATCTGCCACCCCCCCTAATGTTGCCCCCTTTAAATTGAATGTGGGGCCCGAACCCGCGAAATTCCGGGGGCCGGCAGTTTTTATATTAGGGGGGGTTTAATGTTAGGGGGAAGCGATTAATTGCCTATACCACATTTTTGGGGGTTCCTTATTGTAATTTTTGTATAATGGGCCTCATAACCCTATTCTAATCATTACGGCCCCTACAGTAAGCCTTTAAACTCCGAATAAATACAAGGGTACCGAGCTTCCACGGAAGAATAGATGCCACGGCCATGGGCGCCTGTGCAGCTGGCGTGGATACAGATGCATGCACGTCCTTGCTGACCCTAAGGCTCCATGTGCCCATATAGTAGGTACTTAGGCCTTAAAGGGGCCCCTATATAGGTACTTTAAGGCCTAAGTACCTACTATAAGGGTACATGGAGCCTTTGGCTGATGCCCTCCCGGGCGAAGAGTTAATCCACTAGGGTTCAAGATTGAGGGTCTACGGGCCTACGGGTGTGGGACTGATGTAGGAACCTGATTTAGAAAACTTGGCCCTAGAACCCCAATATAGTAGGGTTCATATATTGAACCCCAATAAAGCCCCAAGGTTTCTTAATCAGGTTCCTCGATTTTAGGGTTTAGTGTGAAGTTCGGTGTTTGGGGTTCAGAGGTTTAGAGATGGAGGTCAAGATAGCGCTCACCCACCCCTCCCCATAATGTAGGAACCTGATTAAGAAACCTGGGGACCTTGGGCCTTTACTACAGTTGATGATATAAATCCTGCATTACCTTAAGGGCCCTAAACTATGGGAATTATGGTATATTCCTTATAATGGGTCATGCAGGATTTATATCATCAACCGTAGGGCTCCTTATATGAATCCTTTTTGGGGTTATAGGCCCAGAGTTTCTGAATCAGGTTCCTTGATTATGTAATCAGCCCTAAATCACTTGGACCATGAACTTGGGTTTCACCACTCGAAGAAGCCATCACCCTTACAGACACCAAGCCACCAAGCCGAATGCCTTCAAGCCCACGAACCCAATCGGATTCTCAATGCCGCAAATGCCGCAACAAAAACATCAATCTGGAACCCGGGAGGCGCAAATAGGCACATCGGCTCTTCCGTGTCCATTTCCATTTTCACTTGGGGAACCTCAAGCGATTCAGGGTTTAGTGCCTGAGGGCCCGATTGCCGTTAACTCAATCTCGAAAGCTATATAGAATGCTCAAAAGTATGGTGTAAGGTCTATGTTCCTCAATTGAGCGGTGTTGGGCCGGCATTGCCTGTACATCATGGCTTATGTTGGGTTTGGAGCTTTTCAACCACTCAACCCAAATGCCCAAACCTGCGGACTCTACAAGGAACGAGATCCATCTTCCTCCGTCCCACAATCTTCACATCGCGAACTCCCAGAGCCTTAAACCCGCAAAAGCTTTCACCCTAAGCCCCGAAGCATAAAGCCTGAAGAATGAAACCCAGAAGCCCTGAAAGCCAGAGTTTCGGGTTGAAGCTTAAGGCCCAAACCCTACAACCTGCTTGGAGGGTCGGGGGACTTAGTAAGTAGGCAATAAGGAGAGTTATAAGTACCATCTGCTTATTACTTACTTACTAAGTCCCCCGACCCTCCAAGTAATTAAACCCCTGCAAGAGGGGAGTGGGCGATTGGACCCTTAGCCTTCGTCCCAGAACCCAGCCTGGGATCTGCAAAGCCGATAGAAACCTGAAAGCCTTTAGGTTCAAAAAGCACCCATCCTTACATAAGGAGTGTAGAACGCATTCCCTTAATTCCTAAACCCTTTATCCTAGATCCTAAACCAACTTTAAAAACCCTCACACGACTACCCTAAACGTGATAACGACAGTTTCTATTTTACGGTAAATTATGGCTTAGGCAGTGAGGCTTTTGTATGTTTACGTGACGTTGAGGTAAACCCCCCTGAACCCTGAAACCTAAACGCCAGCAAAAACGCCTGCCCCCCAATCCTCACACGGAAGAGAGGCTGTTCAGTGGTATATACACTTTTTTACTTTCAGGTTGCTGGGTTCCTATGATAAAATAAGAAGCCTGAAAAGTATATACCTTTTTCCCAGTGGGTGACTGAGCAGCCTAGGAAGAGAGGTGTGCCCCTCCAGTTCCGTAGTTCCATTTGGGGCATCTCGCGTGCGGGGAAGATGTTGCGTGAGCAGCAAGCAACCACTGGTTCTGTTCATGTGTATACGTCATTATACGTCGAGGTTTACATTGGTGAGTATAATATAGGGGCCTTGTAATATCTACCTATACCATTCTGGAGGCTCCTTATTATAGTTATGGAGTGATGTGCCCCCAAAACCCTATTCCAATTAACTATTAAGGCCCCTACATTATAAGGAGCTATCCTGAGAATTGTTGGTGAAAGTTCATGGTTGGTAATATTGGGATGGAAGAGTTCATGAGCAAGCACATCTGACATTTCTTGATATTGGCCTAAACCGGGTTTCAGGTGTGCTGGGGCTTAGGTTCCAAACCCTGATCCGAAGCCCTTTACTTCAAATCCTGGGCGGTTTAGGGGTTAGGGTTTAGAACTGTTGCGTGCAACCCGAATCCGCGAATTGAATGCTAAGCCCTATCCTGAAAACGCTAGCCTCTGTTTTTGGCCAGCCAAGACACTTGAGCAGTAAAGTCACACGACACAGCTGCGTGTGAAGAGGGTTTAGAGAGGGTCACACCCTAACCCTAAACCCTAAGCCGTGTATTAAGGCTTATGTTAGTAGGGCTCGGCTAAGTCGCAGTGTGCCAGGAACAGCTGGGGTAACCGTGATAATATAGGGGCCTTGCAAGAGCTTGAACATCATCACGAAAGTTCATCGAAGTATCATCACCAGCCCCTAACATCCGGCATAGGGGCTTGATGTGATGTACAGTTTACGATGGGTTTCTTAGGAATATTGGAAAAGCTTCGAATACCTCATGTTGATTGTTATTGTCATTGTTCGTAGTAATACACAGCGAAGAGGCGCAGTTGTCGGCCAAGCTCTCAAATGGTTGCCGCTGCTCAAACGCGTTCTGGGTGATGACTCTGCGAGTGCAGTTCCTGTGGCTAGTCGTGACTTTGACAAACTTAGCCTTCGGGTCCGAAGCCTTCGAGCTTGAAGTGCCTCGCCGACAGACCGACAGACTCACTGATGGATTGACAGACAGACTGACAGACAGACAGACACTATCCATTGGTCCATCTTCCTTCATAACTCTTGTGCGGTTGTATTATACTAGGACCCAGAGTAGGCCCTTATTCCTTTTTTTAAGGTTTAGGTTCTCTTATAACCCCCTTTAACTCAAAAAAGGGCACCCTTTTTATTGCTAGGTTACTCCTGGGTGTAGTATACTATATCCTCCCAACCCCGGGAGTTTCCACAAAAGCCCTCTACTGCATTGATATATTGCTCGAGGCAAGTTCCTGAAAGTTTCGGAAGAATGTCGGAGTTTAGCGCAGGGCAAGGGGTAAGCGTTTAGGGCTTCTTACACAGCGTTGTCGTGTCTTGCGCCGGTTATTGTAGTTGCTGTTTGGAGGGTTTGGAAATTCATGTTCGATTGTATTACCATACTGACGGAAACGGTGGCCCTTGTAAGCCATAAACTAGATGCGATACATCTAAGACCGTAAGCGTTCGAGGTTGTCGGCTCGACGCAGTGTAGGAAACTCATGATAACAAGTAGATCGCAGAGTTTAGGCTTGAATGTTCAGTTTACGGTGTGTGGTTTTGGTATTTGTCGGGTTAGGCATCTTTAGGGGTTTACGATAATCGGTGCAAGCCGGACCTGCTTTCAGGGTTTCGGATGTTCAGACAGGCAACTGCACTGGCACATGGGTTTGATCACGCGAGGAGTGACAGATGGCTGGCAGGGGATTCCGGGGCAGATGATGAACAGCTGTCTGCAAAAAAGGATACGTCTCGTCTCAGGTGTTCGGGTCCTTGACCGTGTGTCCAGCAAACGACCCGGGTGAACCCGTAACCCAATTGCCAATCCAGTCGTCAAGTAAGAAAACCTGAAAGCCATAAAGCTCCTCAGCGAATGGGTGGGACGGGACAATACAGCAGAAGCCAGAAAGTTGGAATATCATTATCGTAACCCCTTTAAGGTAAATTACAGGGGATCCTACCATTAATCCATATTCCAACTTTCTGGAGTTCCCTTTATGACGAGAACTAGGTAGGGCTTTGTGACATTCTATATTTTCCCTTCTTGGGCTTAAGAGGATCTTACCTACTAATATTTTTAAAAGGCTTTAATCGCCCCTCCTAGTGATAGCACGGACCCTAATACTCTTGAGGTGGTTGCTTTCCTGCCACGGGTGCTCCATGTAGATGTCTGACAATTTCTGTCCATATCCACCTGTAGTTCCGACGATGTAGTTTGTTACGATAGTTTGGGCGAGATCCTGATTCCTATTTCTTAATTAGGCTCCTACGTGTTACAGCTTTGCTGCAGGGGCCTTAATTAACAATTACCTATACTATTTTGGGGGCTCCTCGTTATGAGTATAGTAGAACATATCCCTAAGCCCTATTCTAATTGTTAAGGCCCCTATACTAAACCCGGTCATGCTCTTATAGTGATCCTTATAGACCCCTTTAAAAGGAACCCTTTAAGGAACCCTATTCTAACTGTTAAGGCCCCCATAGAAGGCAGCTTGAGGCCGAACACATAAGCGTTTGGCGCTCACGGTTAAAGCTTGCTGGAATCGCCACTTTACTAGGTCATCATCGGTTATTACTCAAAACCCGAAACCATCTTAAACCCCAAGTAAATACTCAAACATGGTTGCGTATATACATCGGATCCTTATGTTTAAATGTTTAAATCTGTGGGCTTGACAGACACAGAGAAAGAGCTTAAAGCCCAGAGATTTCATTGAACCCTTGCTGCTTGAAGCATATGTTTGGCCCATATGCGGAGCTACAGTTAACTGTTTTCAAGCGAGGGTTGAGGATTAAAGCAAGGTTCGGTTTTAAAAGGTTTAAGGTTAAGGTTTAGTAGGGTTTGGGGTTATATAGATGTTTAGGGGCTAGGGTTTAGGCAGAACTCGACATGAATGCCTTGCCGAACGGACTCTGTCCCTATATGAGTGTAAGCATTAGGTGCATGTCTCTGTAGCATCTGGGAAGTATGGATTGTGTGAATCCTCTTTCTGCTTTTTTGGGATCGCAGGTCGATCGGAGACTACAGCGGAGAACCGGCGCACTTCCCAGAGCTGGGTGCACTGGTAAGTTCATGGTTGTCCTTTCCCTTGAACCCGTCTACTTGCAAGCCTCCAAATCAAATCTAAGCCGTAAGCTAGCCCTAAACCCTATATCATACAGTAGGATCAGCCTAAGCCCCACACTACAACCGCTAAACCCTAAACCCCTAAACCCTAAACCCTAAGGTAAGTTTGGCGAAGTCTGAAGTGAAGAAGCGCTCTGCTATTCGGGTTCGAAGCGGGCCAAGTTTAGGGGTTTAGGGCTTTAGAGTTTAGGGTTTAGGGTTTGGGATTTTAGGGTTTAGGGTTTGGGTGTTCAGGGTTTAGGATTTGTGGGGTTGGGTCGAAATCCAAAATCGAGCATCTGCTCCCCAAGCCCAGGCCCCACAAGCCGTTCTTGAAACCAGGCCATGCGCTCTTCACGCACCCAGAGACTCCGATGCCATCAAGCTATGAGTTTAATTTTGGGATCATGGTTCTAAGCCCTCCCTACAATTTGCCCAAAACTCTCCAGAAATTACAGGGACCTTTGGGAAACAGAGGTGTTCCGAACATCGTCCCTGAATCCTTGCTGGTCATGGCAAGGCGCGGGATGGAGATGCATTTTGGGGGGGGATCCCGGGTTCGTGGTTAGGGTCGAGGGTTTGGGGTTGTGAAGTTGAGCCTGGGGATTCTGGGTCTAGGGTTTAGGATGCAGGGCTGCAGAGAATTGGGATAGGCTTGCAGGGTGACTTTACGCTATCGTACTGGCAGTAGTACTGCTGCTGCTACTACCACTAGTGCTACTGCGGCTACTGCTACTGCTACTGCTGCTGCTGCGACTGCGACTGCGACCCTTTTTATTTGAAGGGTGAGCCCTCACTTCTGTCTTGTGGACCCCTGGCCCGCGACCCAGCAGGGAGACCTGGGTACACAAGACCCTGGTGTTGTGGGTTTAGAGTGCATATATTAGAAGGGGCCCCCACCCTGTAATAGTGGTATAGTAGGAACACAATAGGGCCTTAATATAATCCTTATAGTCCCGATTACAGGGTGGGGGCAGCTTCTAATGCATATGGAAGTAAATGCCGACAAGCCAAAGATGCAAAGCTACCATGACCGCCAGAGCGAAGCGCAGTTCGATTTTGTTTGCTTGCGACCCCCATTAAGGAGCCGTAGCCTAGAATTGCCTAATTCATGAGCTGTTTGTTTTCCAAGTTGTGTCAAAACATTTTCACAGCACATGACATGAAGCCGCTGTGGCGGCCCAAGAGACTGTAGAAACCGGCGAATAGCTTTGAGGATCTTCATGGACTTCTCGCCACATGCCACGGTCGACGGCCGATCGCTCAAACTAAGCATTTAAGACACACACACACACAGAGGCACCTTAAAGCTCGATTAAAGCGTTCCTCAACCTTCAACCTCCAAACCAAGAAGTGGGATGATCTGATAAGTTTGGGTATAGGGTTCAGGGATTTTTTCAGGGGTTTTACACTCCTCCGGCCTTGACGCTCAACCCTCGAGAGCCCCGGAGCCTGACACAGCAAACGCTCTTCTGGGTTCTTTTTAAGGAACTTAATTTAAGTTACCATAATAGGGATCTATCGTAAATAATAGGGTTTCCTTATTATGGTAACTTAAATTAAGTTCCTTAACAAGAACCCAGTCTTTGGTCAGGGCTCACCTGGAAAAGCCGGAAAACGTGTCGTTGAGGCCTGCTGGGATGCTGGGAGAACCACAGCAGGTTACCGGGTCCTCATCCGTTTTGTCTTATGGAGTTCGACCACACTTAGAGAAGATGTCTTTTGTTGGCCACGGACCTCAGCAACCAGAAAGATCTAGCTAGTCTGGACGCCTAAACATCCCGAGACCTAAACAACCCGAAACGCCCAAACCCCTGAACCCGAAAATCTTTCCCGAACGCTGAAAAGATTGAGCTATCTCGTGCGAAGCAGGGTTTGCCCTTTCGAGGCTGGGTGCTTACTACTGCTAACATGAAACACCCTGAACCCCAAACCCTAGACTATCCCGGCCAAAAGTCCTGTCTGGAAGCTTCATGATTTCATGGCATGTGTTCACTGATGCTTGGGCAGGCAAGGGCGCCTAGCTCAAACCTTTCCTAACATTGCAGTGTCGGTATGCATAATCAAAGAGTCGTCTATCTGTGTTGGCACTGGCTGTGTTGGCGCCTATAAGACCCTCCAGGAACCGTTTTTGAACCCGTACAAACACCCCACTATTGAGTTACAAGCCCCATGAGCGCTTTGCAAGGAAAGCGTTCTGCTGGTGTCTGGAGGACAGCTCATTTTTGGAACTTCAGAAAGTTTGGGATCCTACTATATACAAAATCCGAAATCATGCGAGCCTGATTATATATCCTGGCCACCAAAATGCGAATTCCTAGCTCAAGAGCCCCATAATATAGAGCTTCGGCGGTCTGGGTTGGCGTGTCTGGGACGTACCGCATTTGGGGGTTGCAAGTTTAGGACATTCGGCTAAGTCAGGCTCGATTCCGTTAATCACCCTCGAGACTCTCGACAATTTTCCCCAGCAGTTGAGTAGGTAGCCTTGAACATTTTCTGGGTACAGTATATCCTTTATCATCCCAATATGCTCCTACAGGTTAAGCCTTAGTCTTCCAGGATACTACTTGTACAGTAGGTTTGGAAGCCAGAGGAGGCTTCTGGCAGGTTCGGAGTTTCGGTGAGGGTGCGGACCTATCCGGGTCCTATGTACCAACATAGTAGAATGTAGGCTGTCCATATTAGGGATTACTATTATGACTTAGGGAAGTATCCCCCATAACAGTACATAGGACCCTTTGAGGATTAAAGTCGTACGATTTGGAAATCTATTTTAAACTGTATGGGAGCTTAAGGGAGCTGCTGTTGATGATATAAATCCTGCATTACCTTAAGGACCCCAAACTACGGGAATGATGGTATATTTCTTATTTTGGGTCATGCAGGATTTATATCACCAGCCGTAGTTTCAGTGGGTAGGGCATTAGGACACAGAAACCTTAGGGAATTTTAGCGAATCCTTTTAAGGAGGATTGGGGATTACCAGGTTCTACACCATCGTTAGATACGGACCCCGGGGTTCGTGCGGAAACAGTGATGCCCCAAAACAGAAGGAACACGGGAATTTGGGCTTTCAAGCCGTTGAGCGCATCTTCCGTGCAAAACCGTCGCTGCCGGACATTCCTCTAAACCCGAAGCCCCAAACACACCAGCGCTCAAAAGGTTTTAGTTAGCTGTAATACAGGGGCCTTAAAACTTGCCAATACTATTTTGAGGTTCCTTTATTCTATTTATAGTAGAACGGGCCCCGAAACCCTGTTCTAATGATTAAGGCCGCTGTATTATATGGCCTCAGGCCTTCAACGTTTCACCGAAAAGGGCCGTCTAAACTCTAAACCCTAAACCGTGGCTCTGACACGCCTGGTCAATTTACCGTAGGGCTACCTAAGTGACGTGCAGCTGGCCGGAGAGTGCCGTGTCATGAGCAGCTTCGCGCGCCATCACTTTCACATGGACCCGCTCACAATCCGATCTGCGGTTAGAAGGCACGGAAGGTAACACGTCCTTGGCCACATTTATCGAACCGCAATCCCTGTTTCCATAGTGTGAAGCCCTGAGGCCTACAGTAGCCCACAAGCACCAGATTGTTGGATTTTTTTGGCCGGAAATGCTTGAGAATACTGGCCCCTAGGGGTTTGGAACATCAGAGCGGCCTGATTCCTAAATCTTCAACCCCCAACCCTCAGCCCCACAGCCTAAAACTCTGCACCCTCTTAGACTCCAAACCTAGGACCCGGAGTAGGCCCTTATTCCCTTTTTTAGGGTTTAGGTTCCCTTATAACCCCCTTTAAACCAAAAAGGGCACCCTTTTTATTCCTAGGTTACTCTTAGGTCTAGAAACACTCAGCCCTAAACTGATCCGCAAACCCTCAACCCGTGTTTGGAGAGGAAGATCCGGATCCCGTGACCATTCCCCCTCTGCGCCTGCTGGAGGCCGGCTGTCTGAAGAACACTGGCTAAAGAAGTCGATATGGGAGTTTCCGAAAATCAGGGGTACATTATTTTGGGGTCCTTATAATAAGGATCCTTCTATTTAGGGTACCATATTAGGGTCCCCTATTTCGGAAACCCCCCATATATTCACTAGGCAGGCCTTGGGGGGCCTTCTCTACTTGCCCTTAGCCGAACAGGATCTTACTGCGAATATTTGTTACAGGCTTTTAGGGTTTAGGGTTTAGGGGTTTAGGGTTTAGGGGTTTAGGGTTCAGGGTTTAGGGTTTAGGGGTTTAGGGGTTTAGGGTTTAGGGTTTAGGGGTTTAGGGTTTAGGGTTTAGGGTTTGGCTCCAGTCAAGCCGTTGTCAATGCAGCGTCAACAAGTCATTAAGTCTACTGACTGAACCTAGGACCCAGAGTAGTACCCTTATTCCCTTTATTAAGGTTTAGGTTCTCTTATAACCCCCTTTAACTCAAAAAGGGCACCCTTTTTATTGCTAGGTTACTCCTGGCTGTAGGAACTGAAGCCCCGCCATCCTAAACCAACAGCATCCCTAAACCCTTAACGGTGTATGAAGAGATCCCTAAAGCCTAAACCCTTAACCTCAACTCTGAATCCCTAGCTAGAGGCTCCAACCCGCCCTGGGTTGGCGGCTACCTTCTTTCATGCTTAGGATCCATCATAAAGCAATGTAGGTGCCCTGAAAGAGGGGGTAGGGTATGAGCCTCCAGGTACTGTAGGGGCCTAAATAATTTCCAATACTATTTTGGAGGGTTCCTTGTTATAGTTATAGTAGAATGGGCCCCAAAACCCTATTCTAATCATTAAGGCCTCTACATTATAGTATCCTTTTAGATCCCTTATAGTAACCCTTATAGACCCCTTTAAAGGACCCCTATTCTAATCATTAAGGCCCCTATATTAGACCCCAACCGCTCACCGGCCCAGGTCAGGAACAGTCGGATCGATCGGGTGTTCCGGGAAAGGCCAGTCATCATGGTTGGGGCCTTCAGGGTTAGGGTTACTCTAAGGGATCTATCGGGGTTCAGGGTTTTTGGGGTTTCGGGTTTGGGGTCCTTGAGATTTGGATTTCGGGTTTAGGGGTCTACTGCACATCGTCAATTGCAACATCTTCTCTTTGTTTTGCTACGGCTTAGAACTTGCAGGTTGTACAGCTATTTGTTGGGAATCCCTGCGCTCTTCGAGGTAGACGAGGAGTCGAAGTGATTCATAACACTTCAGCCCTGTATGGTCTTTCATGTACCTTTACGGTACGTATGTGTATGCATACATACATGCTAACTATATATATATATATATATATTATTACTTCTATCATTATAAACAACAGTATGTTTATGTTTATGTGTACATGCACATGTCTGTATGTATGTATGTATATATATATATATATATATGTATGTATATAGGTATGTATATACAGATCGATACTGTAGTACGATTGGCAAGTTTAAGTGAGGTTAAGTTCATATATGTGTTTGTGTGACCACATTCTATCTTCATGCCTCGCAACAAAATATCTACTGTTATCGTTAAGGCCCCTACTTAAGCCCCACCGGGGGAAACTCGGAAGGACAAAATGAGAAGGCTTGTCAGCTACAAGTGAGTTCAGGGCCCTCAAGGTCCCTAAAGCCTCCCCCCAACGCTATGTCATACAGGTTAAGGAGGCTCAAAGGGGTCAACCCCCCCCCCCCCCCCCCCACCCCCGCTTTCATAGCCTGGAGGCCACATCAGGCCGAGGACTAGCCAAGCATGGTCTGGCATTGTTGTTACTCTACCGCCAGCTTGAACTTCACGTCCTTAGTGTCATGAGTCATTACCATGATCATCGTTCGCACCATAGTTTGCACAGTGCTGCCTGACTGTTGTTCATCTTGCTGTTGGTGTCTTTTGCCGAATTCCGGCTGCAACTTTGAAGGTCGTACTTGCTACCGTACCTTCCTTTGCTAGCAGCTACGTAGTTGGCCCAGCCACAGTCTGATTGAGACCAATACAGGGGATACCAGCCGGGGGCCCGAATGCATAGCCGGTGCCATCCTGTTCCTGGTTTGGAAAGAACGAGTTACTGAGTCGTGCAGCAGACGTTGCATGGGCATGTTTCGTGAGCCTCGGTTTAGGGGGCTTAGGGGGTTTTGGGGCTTTGGGTTGATGGGTTTAGGGGTTTAGTTGTTTAAGGTTTTGGGGTGTAGGGCTGGGCTGTAGCATTAACTAGATTTTGGGAGTTGGCTGTTCAAGTGAAGCCTGCCAGGCTCCAGGTTTCGGATTGCAGGTTCGTCGTGAAGCTATTGCCCGTGCTTCGCAGCTTCGAAAACGGCTCAGGTCAGATACGAGAGAAGCCATGCAGACCATGTCAGATAAATCAGCCCAGACCTCAAGGACCTTACCGAAGACCTGAAGCCCCCCCGAAACCCTAAACCCTAAACCCCACACCCTGAAAACCCTAAACCCCCGACCCCAAACCCAGAGTCCTAAGCCTCACCAGAGACCCCACACGACGTAGAGGCTCGGAGAGCCCCTTATACCTCCAAAAAAGGATCGAACCAGAAGCCCCCTCGACCTCCAAAACCCTAGAGTCTGAAGCTTCTAAAGCCGCTGAGACCCCTACTCCTCCCCTGAGCCTAAACAGCTAAGCCCTAAACCCCCCCAAAAACCCTGAACTCTATAAACCCTAAGCTAAGCGCCTCAAGCTCAAAAGCCCTATAAGCCCTAAGCCGCATGACCCTACACCCAAAACCCAAGGCCTTAAACTCTAAACCCCGAAACCCTGAACTCCCAAAGCCTAAACCCTAAGCTCTAAGCCGCATAACCCTACACCCAAAACCCAAGGCCCTAAACTCTAAGCACTGAAGCGTCCGAGAGCCTTGAATCTCACTTCATGGCCCCCGGCTTTGGACTGGAAGATGGAGACCCAGGTGGCCTTACTTAAACCCAAAGGGTCCTATGTACTGTTATGGGGAATACTTCCCCAAATCATAATAGTAATTCCTAATATAGAAACCCTACATTCTACTATATAGGTATTTTGGACCCTTTGGGAAAGGATCATGGGACTTGGTAGCTTAGAGGGTTCCTTAAAAGGATCTATAAGGGGTCTTTTTTTGGGGGGTAGGGATTAAGGATCATGGGACTTATAGTACCTAGGGCTATTATTAGGGTAATTAGACTTATACCTACATATAGGACCTTAGTTATTAAGTCCCATGACCCTCCAAGTAGGGGTTTCTCAAATGTGGCTTTACGGTTTCGGATTTTTGGGGTGTCGGGTTTAGGGCTTTGAGCTTATAGGGTTGCTCAAAAGGCGCCTTGAAAGGCTTAAAAGCCCCAAAAGCCGCTAAATCCCAGAGGCTTCGGATGGCCTCGGGGTGAAGGCCCTGAAATGGAGGTTCAGGGTCTAGGGCTGCTACTGTTGATGATAGAAATCCTGCATTACCTTAAGGGCCTTAAACGATGGGATTTATGGTATATTCCTTATTATGGGTCATGCAGGATTTATATCATCAACCCTGGGGCTCGGGGTTTGGGGATGCAGGCCCTTATATGGAGGTCTGGGGTTTATGGAGGTCTGGGGTTTTGGGATGAAGGCCCTTGTATGAAAGTGTACGGGTCTCTACCCAGTACAGACCGTCCCTACGTGTCGACGCAGGCGGAACAGTCACGGAGTCCTTACATCCGAAGCCCTGAAACCCTAAACCGCAGTCGCCCTAAATGCTATACCCCGGGCCCATTGCACTTTAAAAAAAGCCGAATGTCCCCGACGTGCATGCAGATTTCTGTTAGAGAAAGGCGGTTGTCACGACATGAGACCAGAAGAGGAGCTAGAGTGCTAGAGGTCCGGGGGCCGAACAGGATTGAAATAAGAAATGTGAAGCAATCTGTCATCATGTATAGGGTTTGAGGGTTTTGTGTTAGTTGAGAGCTTAGGGTTTAGGGGTTAAGGGCTTAGTGCTCAGGTTTAGGGTCTTTGGGTCCGCAGGACAACAGCTCCCTAACCTCCATTTTGTGTGGGCTTTGGAAACTGCGGTTTGGTTTTTGGATTTCGGGTGTAGGGTTTTACGTTCAGCAATAGGTGTTGCAGGAGCCCTGATTAACTTTCTGCCTGCTTCCCAGCAAGCACTTCAGAACAAAGCTTAAGTACTCCCGATCTGCTGGTGTAGTATTCTTTACTCGACGACCCTTTTATTGGTGTTCTGCTTATAGTCTCCATTGCAGTCGCTGTTTCGGGTTGACTGTTTATATTGTACGATCCTAACCACAGGAATTGGTTAACCAAAAAGGGACCGCAATGGGGACGTTAGGTATGTCTAGTGCGCGGCCGTGTTAAAGAAAACCCGACGTTGCGGTTTGATTCTAAACCCTAAGCCCTAAACTCCTAAACACTGAACCCTACACCCTAAACCCTAAACCCTAAACCCTAAACCCTAAACCCTAAACTCCTAAACACTGAACCCTACACCCTAAACCCTAAACCCTAAACCCTAAGCCCTAAACTCCTAAACACTGAACCCTACACCCTAAATAGCCATGACCTGAGGCCCTGAACCCTGCAACGCCACACCCTAAAACCTTGACTCCCTCAAACTCAAATGCCTGAAACTCCGAAATTCCAGACCCCGGAGCCCTTCTAAACCAATGCTACTGGTAGAGCCCATAAGCCCAATCTAAACCCCTAAGCCCTAAACACTAAAGCCCTAAAGCCTAAACCCTATATGCCAAAACCCTAAAGCCTAATAAACGCAAAAATCCTAAAGCCTACTCCCTAAACACTAAACTCCTAAACCTTAAACACTAAAGCCCTAAACCAGGGCTCCTGTCATTCGAGCTTGGATGGCTGCTTCATCTCAGGGTCGGGGACTCGGGGGCTCTCTGAGGGCTCTCGGCTTTGGTGCGGTTTAGGGTTCAGGGTTTGTATATTAGGTTGCCCAGTACCCTTATTCCCTTTTTGTAGTCCTAGGTTCCTTACAAAGTTACCCAAGACCAAAAAATGGAGCCCTTTTTATTCCCAGATTCCTGGGCATCCTAGTATGGGGTTTCAGCGCCCTAGGTGTTCAGGGTTTAGGGTTGAGATTAGAGGTTTAGGGTTTGGGGCCAAGTTCAGAGTCTAGTGTCTAGGGTTCTAGGAGTTCAGGGTATGTATGGATTTAGGGCTTTCGGGCCCTAGGGCTTAAGAGGTTGAGGGACCCGGGACGCAGGGAATTATTTGTGTGCTGTAGTGCTTTTGGATACTTTTCTTTCTTTGGGAGGGATGGGGTGAAGGGTTTACGGTCCAGGCTGCTGGGCTTGCCCTAAACCCTAAACCCTAAATCAGGGTTTAGGGTTTAGGCCACAGGGCTTCGACTGGAGTTCGACGGTTCCAAGCTTTGGGGCTTGAGGGTTTTAGGATCTACCTGCAGTCTTTGTTGAAATGCCTATTCTGGTGTGAGCGTTATACAGATTTCGACCCTATAAGGTAACCTACAAAGGAGCTACAATGGAAGCAATAGTCTGGAGCTTTCTTGGCCGATGTGTGCTTCAGGAGTTTAGGGGGGTTCGGATCCTGGGGTGTCAGCACGACACCCAAAAGGATCCGGTTTGTCGGGCACTGGTCTGTCGTCACGCGGGATTGGCAGAGCTTTCGAGGGGAACCCTTGGCAATAAAATGGATTGGCAGGTTTAGCCGGAAACCAGAAGACAGCTGAACATCTGTAGTGTGTTAGTGTGTGTTGTGGAATGCATTGCAAGCATGTCTATACTGTGACAATGCAGTTTCTACCAGACTTAATACTTGTGCTGGTGCCCGCACTCATCGTCGCCGTTGCTGTAGTACTCAACGGATCATGGGATTTAGTAACTAGGGTTCTTATTCGGCCAATCATACTTGTTACTACTTCTAAGATTTCCAGTCTAACCCCACGAAGTGTGTGTCTTAACCTTACTTACTAAGTCCCATGATCCTCCAAGTAGTGGTAGTAGGTACTTAGCCTCTCTTGCCTCACACTGCTCGACACCCTGAACTTTGACCTCCAAACAACAAAAGTTTAGGGTTTGAGGTTTAAGGGTTTAGGGTTTTCGGGTTCCTACCTAGGGTTTTGATTGCAGGGTGTTGGGCTGTAAAATAGAGGGGGGGTCGGGTTAAAAAGAACCTCCATGGATTTTAGGGTTCCTACTCTAAGGTTTTGATTGCAGGGTGTTGGGCTGTAAAATGGAGGGGAGGTCGGGTTAAGGAGAACCTCCATTATAGGGCTCTGAACATTAGCAACAAAATCATCTATACTTAAACCTCCCCCGAGGCTGTTTCGGTTTTTCTCAGGCCCCTATTTTGCACACTGATTCTCTGGACCCCAATTCTCAGGGCGTGGCCTATGCTGATGGCATGGCTCGGCTTCGTCGTGGTAGGCTGGATGGGGCCTGTTGTTTAGGCTTTAGGCTTTGGGGCTGGAGGATTTCGGCTTTGAGGCTGTCGGGCTGTAGGGGCATTCAGAGAACCTGGGCTGTAAGGTTTATTATACATCTCCCATGCCACAGCTTCGAGCAACATCGGCAGGATCACAGGTGTATTGGTTTAGGGTTCAGGGTTCATTGGGCCTGTAGCTTCTTTACGTCACGCCCCGTGTCGACTTACCCATAGCCCTCCGCGCGAAATCCCCTGCCTAAACCCTACCTTAACCCGGAGTAACCTACGTTTTTCAGGTATATACAGAAATTACCATAAAGAGCCCTAAAAAAGGTAGGCTATTCAGGGTTAAGGTAAACCCTCAACTCATAACCCTCCAGCGACAAGGCCTGGGAACATGCTGCAATGCCTACAAGCATCTCTTGAACTTCACCCGGCCGGACTTACAGCCACATGTGTCGGATGCTCAGAAGATCCAAGAGGCTTGATTTAGGGTTACAGTAGACGCCAGAAAGTGGGAACATCATTATCCCCATGCCCTTAAGGTAAAGTATAGCACCTATCCTCCTAAATCCATGTTCCAACTTTCTGGCTTCTACTGTAATGGGGCTTAGGGGTTTAGGGGTTCAGGCTTCAGGGGTTCGGGGTTCAGGTTCTGGGATGGGTGCACTGGAAATCCTAAACCCGATCGCCTACATACCCTAAACCCTGGACGTCCCTCAACTCCCACGCCAAAATCCCTATACACAAGGTTCCTCTTTGCCTTCACAACTGCAGCAGCATCCGGGATTGAATGCCTAGCGCTTCGAGCGAGGAAAGCACTGATCTCGCATGCAGAGCATTAACGCTTTAAGGCCGTAAGGGCACAAACCCTACACTCCAAACTCTAAACCTTCAACCCTACATAAAACCGACCGATCGCAGCACGGCTAGAAGCACCCTCCAGCCTGTGGATCAACCAAGGTTCGGGGCTTTAGGGGTTAGGTTTCAAGGCAAACTGAAGGAGGTTTAAACCTTACTTGGACCTCGAATAACCCATCTTGTTAAGGACTTATGTAAGGAATCATAATATCCAGGCAGACCTTAGACCTTACCTGGACCTTAAATACCCGCTTCATACCTTTTTTGAGGGCCTATATAGGGACATCATAGTAAGGAGCCCGAGAAAGGTTGGTTCTGAAGGGCCCGGGAAAGTCTTCAAGCCCAAAGCCCTGAACCCTAAAGCTCTAAAGCCGACTTTTTCCGAGGCTCCGGATAATTCTCGTCGGCCCGATCTACGCGTTTAGCGCGTCGTCCGGGTCTCGACACAGGGCTGCGAAATCCCTGAGCTTTCTAAGGGCCTTTGAGGAAGCCTTATGTGGGCTCACCGGGTTTCTTATAAAGGTTTGAAGAGGGACTTACAGGGTTAATTAATTAGCTGCTTGATAGAGCGGGTTTTCTTTTACAGTCGGGAGTTTGTGAATATGGGTTGTGGATGGTTGTGGGGTCTCATAAGCGTAATTAGCAGGGTTTCGAGGTTTAGGGTTTACACACCAAGACCTGAATGTTGTACCCCAATCTGGGGATGACCCCTAGGCTCCATAGTGTTTCCTTTTGGGGATTGCCTTACAGGCTTCTATCTACGAGCCCCAAAACGGAACTACCATGGAGCCTATGGGTAGGGTATTTGTTGTTTCTTTTTTTTTCGGATTCGTCTCGGGGTGTCAAGTGCAAGGCGAGCATGGTGGACGCCTTAGCAAATTGTGGTCTTCATATCCAGGATCCTAGCATTTAGGGTCCAAATTCGGGTCCCCTCCCAAGGCACGCCTAACGGCCGCACACTGGCGAATTTCACCGATCGCTTTTTGAAAGGCTCTAGAGCCTGCAGCCCCCCAAAACTTACAATCCCGTAGCCGAAACAGTTTTGGCATCCTTTACTGGGAGCTGCACTCCCCAAGTGGGGTTATAAGTAGGATAACTAGGTCTATAGCCCGCATTAGGGGACTTACAACCCCACGAATATCTACCCGAAATAACTACCCTAAGCCCTGAGGCTTAAGCCCTACAGAACCCTTAACGGAACCCCTGAAGGAACCCTACTTATAATCCTTTAACCACCCATGAACCTCCCAGTATTCAAAAGCCCTGAAACACTAAAATCCTAAACCCTAAAGTCCCAGAGCAGTTTGTTGTAACTCTTGCGGCGCGTCTGGCGCACATGCAGCCATGTAGCATAGGGGCCAAAAGAATTCATAATCGTATTCCTTAGGGTTCCTTACTACAACTCGGGTATAACTATGTTGTACCCCAAAAGCATGCTCCAGTCATTCAGGCCCCTATATTAGAATCTCACCAGCAAAGCTGCTCTGCCAATGCATTGCCAGCAGACAGTGGATGAATGCAACATCTCCTGCCTTGCACACCGCAGTCTCGCCTTTCCCAAACGCATGCAAGAAGCTCGTCTCGTCACTTGTTGGTGAACTAATCGCAACTAAGCCGTCGTTCAACTGTGTTGCCTTTCAGTTTGCAGGGCGGTGTTTCGCTTAAGGTGCGCGTCCTGATGCAAAGCTTCTGTTCTCCCAGTCATGAACCCTCAACTGTAAACCCGAGCTACTAGCTGATTTGCTCGGGCGGGACCCTCATAAAAGCATAGGTATACCTAGAGTCTCCATTGTAGTTTCTTTTTTGGTTTACCAAAATCTCTATAATAGGACCCTAACCATAAAACTGGTAAACCAAAAAATGAACTACAATGGAGACTCTAGATATATAATTGTAGGATTCGAGACGTTTGGCTGTGGTCTTTCTCACCATAGGGTGAACGATAATCTAGGCTGGATGACACTGTTTGCGTGTAGGGTGTCCTATTCGGTCTTCTGCCTACATGGCCGGGGCTTCGCGCTGCAAAGAAATTCAGGACAGTCGGCCTATGGGTCAGGGTGTAGGGCTTTGTGAAACCAAGGTCCTTGAATCATTGACCCTAAGGGTTGGAGTGCCCATAGGGTCTAAGGTATAAAGAACCGACTACAGCAGAGTAGTTACTCGGGAACTATATATATATACATATACATACATACATATATATATATATATATAATTATATATATATATATATATATATATAGATTCTATATATAAAGCCTCTACTGCTCCATTTTGGAAGTTTGGCCCTCTTGTTAAGTCCGAAGAAGACTCGGGACAAGCTCGGTCCTGAGCCTTCAACCCGGCCTGGTTGAAGTATACCCATAGGCCCCAAAGTAGTTTCTTTTTGGGATTGCCTAATAGGATTCTAAATATGAACCCCCAAAAGGAACTACTTTAGGGCCTTCGGGTAGGTGTTGCAAGTCTTCCTGCAAAATTCGTGTTATCGAGTCTTGTAGAATTTTGCGGTATAGATTTTAGCGTATACGTGCCATAGTGTCCCTAAAACCCTAGAACCCTAAAACCTAAACCCTAAAACCCTAAAGCCTTAAAGCCCTAAAACCCTACGTAAAACCCTGAAACCCTCAAACCCTAAAACCCTAAAGCCCTAAAACCCTAAAACCCTGGAACCCTGGAACCCTAAAGCCCTAAAACCCTAAAACCCTAAAGCCCTGAAGCCCTAAAGCCCTAAAGCCCTAAACCCCAAGCTCCCCAAACCCTGAACCCCGGAGCACCAACTGGGTTCTACATGGGAGTTTCCGAAATTATACAGGGGACCCTAATACAGTACCCTAAATTGTAGGATCCTTGAGACAAAGGGCCCCAAAATAAGGTGCCCCCTAATGTTCGGAAACTCTAAACCCTAAGCCCTTTGTAGAACCCTTATAGATCCCTTCAAGGAGCCCTTATAGATCCCTTATAAGTTGCCCCTGATTTTCGGCACTCCCGCATGGGTGCACCGACCTCAGAGCACATAGACCAGCTAAGCCCCAAGCCCGTCGAGGTTATGCCTGTCCATGTCGGAGAATGCCTGCTTCTTCGTGCGTTCCGCCGGGGGGCTTGAGAAGTTAGGGCTCGGCAGGGTGTAGGGCCTGGGGGTTCTGTGAGTTTGGGAGTTTGGGGTTGATGGAGTTTAGGGCTTGGTCCTGGGGGTCAGGAGAGAGGCGCTGATAAAGCAAGAGAGCAAGCTAGCTTAAGTTACCATACCAAGGAAAGCAGAGGACTTCCAGTGTATCCCATTGTTATCAACTGTAGCTTTCCATGCTTTTCCGCCGTAATGACATCTAAGTACTAAAGGATCCCCGTGAAAGAGAATCCAGCAGCAAACAGTTTCCCTCAGAGCCAAGACTTTTCAGTAGTGCTCGTATTGGTGTCATTATTGACCGTACGATTATAGCTGCATTATCATTTGACTAGCACTACGACTATTATGATGACGTTGATTGTGCCGGAGAACCAGGACATTAAATCACGAGGTGGCACGAAATCGAGAAAAAACTCCCCACTGCTATACCCCGAAAGCCCTAAACCATAAATCTAACACCATCACCACCACGACGACTACTACTACGGCTATTGCTGTTGCTGTTGCTCTTGAGTGTCAAACAACAACTTGCTGTTGCTGCCAGTGGCGTCAGCATGCTTGGTAGCAGATTTCGACTTGCCTGCTGCAGGTCAGAGATATTTGGGAGGCAGTGGTCATCTACTCCTTCCTGACTCTGGCAAGATCCTCAATCCAAGGGGGACCCTAAATAAGGACCCCTAGGTATATACCCTTCATATAGCTATTGTATACCCATTATATAGCCCATTATAGGGTAGGGGTCCCCATTAAGGGTCCCTCCTTTTCCCCTTTGACTCAACTCTCCCTTAGCTTTCGGAGTTTGGGTGCTGGGTGTGAGGATGTTCGAGGGCTGGGAGTTTGACGTTTGAGGGTTCAGGGCTCAGACGGTTGATGGTATAAATCCTGCATTACCTCAAGGACTCTAGGACCCTAAACTATGGGAAATTATGGTATATTCCTTATTATGGGTCATGCAGGATTCATATCATCAACCGGAGTGCACACTTCAGGTGAGCAGTGCGGCCTACTGGAAGTAGTGGGGAGTTAGATTGCCCTTGAGTCTGAGTGGCCTCAGACGACGTAATGGAAGCAGACTATCAGAAGGACGACGCTGCGAGTGTAACAGTACTATTATTAGGCGCCTGATCTTGCTCATATCTCCGGCTTACAAGCATCCATGAGCACCCATGCAGGAAACGCAGGGGAAGGATTTCTAACCTGGGCTAGAACCTCCGAACCCTCAAGCCCAGGCCCTTGCAATTGTAAATCTAACAACCTCAGATCATCGAGTACATGGGTGGGGAGCACCTCTGCCTCCACAGCATCTCCCAGCGAGACGAGGCGGGAAGAGGGACGAAATCCACTGTTAGATGGGGCTTTCCGAGAATAGGGGACCCTAGTAGAGTACCCTAAGTAGTAGGATTCTGTATTATTATCAGGGCCCCAGAATGAGGTGCCCCTAATTTTCGGAAACTCCCAGATGGGTAGCACTGATGCCGTCAGCAGGAATCCAAGTATGAGCCGAAACCGTAGTAGACTAGTAGTATGCTAGTATACAATTTCCTAATACTACAATATACTTTAATATACTAACATATTATACTAAGTCGTCGTGGTTCTCCTCGTCGTTGTTGTGGGAATGTGTAGCTACACAAATACGGATATGTCCACAAACTATGTGCATACGGTGTACGTGTAGTTCCGGACTGACAACGCAAAGTTCGCTGCGAAAGCAAAGCACGACAAGTGTAGAGGTAAATCTCGGCAGCCGGAAGTTTTCCAAATCCATAATGGAAGACGATGCCACAGACCCTGGACCTCAGCATATAATATAGAGGTTTGAGTTTCGACTGGGACGCACATATGTTTCTTCCTTGTCTCTTTGGCCTCATAGGGACCGACTAACTAAAGCTGAAAGTGTGTTGGAGTCAGGGGGTAGAGAGCTGTAGAGCTGGGGCTGCTGAGGCTTGGTTTGCTTGGTACTGGCAAGGTTCGAGATTAGATTAGGGCTGACTGCTCATGGTTTGGTACGGCATGGGGTTCAGGGATCATAGCAGTAGGGTAGGCATGCGGTAAAGTTCACACGGTATAAGTGTAAGGTTCAGTGTTTAGGGTAGGTTCAGCATGTTGCAGGCGGTGCCCCACTTGTTTCCTTGCAATCTCTGCCGGGAACCCGGTGCGAAAGCGAAGGATTCCGTTTTGACGAGTTTCGGCGAGTCAGGATTCGAGGGGTTTCGGGGAGTCAAACCCGTGATGCGCACTGAAAGACCTGGTTCGTACTTGCTTACGTAGGTACTACGGTCCCTAGAGAATCCCCAAAGTCCAGCCCACTTTGAGTTTCACTAGGATACTGGGCAAGTAATGTGTAGGGTTTATTCAGTTTAGGGGCTGGTGGGGTTTAATTTAAGCTTAAGGTCAGTTTAGGGGTTTAGGGTTTAGGACAGTAAGTTTAGAGGCTTTTGCAGTTGAGGCTTCAGGTGTTTGAATAGGGACAACCATGCTGTGATTTGCACCAAAACTTTTCGACTGAGTATAGAGTATACGAGCCTTGAACTCCCAATCCTACAGCCTTAAACCCTACTTGGAGGATCGTGGGACTTAGTAAGTAAGGTTATAAGTACCCTAATTGGGGATATAAGTATAGTTACCCTAATAATCACCCTGGTTACTAAGTCCCATGATCCTTTAAGTATACTCTCAACCCTAGAACCGTAAACACCTGTACCCCTACATCCGAAACCAGACCCTCCATCCGACGCTCAAAGCCTACTTAGAGGTTCATGGGTAGTGTTAAGTGGGGTTATAATCCCCCCCCCACTATGGGTTATAACTAGAGTTATCCTGCTTATAACTCCACTAAATACCGCTAGAGACTCCAATAATCCCTTACTCAAGGAATATACTTGACATCATTTTAGGGGTCCGGAACTATTATTTACTTTTGTACTTCAGGCATATCCGTGAGTCTCTGGGACCTCCCAAGTACCTGGACCCTGAGGAACCTTCCTTTTTAGGGTTCTATAAAATGATCTTCTTATATAATTTTGTAAAAAGGTAGGTTCTTCAGGGTCAAGGAATTATTTAAGGTATATTTTGTAATTAAGGGATCCTGGAACCCTAAACCTTTCAGATCCCATTAAACGAACCCCAATAGATCCCTTTAAAGGTACCCGGTATGCTTTGAATCCCCAACTCCAAGGTCTTCCCCCCATCTCCACGGGCTCCATGATCCGAGTGCCTAAGATGGGCGCCTTGCAGTGGCCGCCTTGGGGCTCGAGCGTTTAGGGGGTTTAGGGGTTGGGGGTTCAGGGGTTTAGGGGTTTAGGGGTTGGGGGGTTCAGGGGTTTAGGGGTTTAGGGGTTTAGGGGTTTAGGGTTTGGGGGTTTAGGGGTTAGGGTTTATGGGTTCAGGGGTTTAGGGGTTTTTGGGGTGTAGGGTTTTAGGGTTTAGGGTTTAGGGTTGAGGGTGTTTTGGCATGGTCTGGGATTTGATTTTGGGGTTTGTAGGTGACCTCTGGCTTTGGGGTGGTTTATGAAGGTTTCAGGGCTTCGGGGTCTTACCTATAGTCTCCATTGTAGTTCCTTTTGGGGGTTACCTTATAGGATCCTAATTATATAATTGGTTAAACCAAAAAAAGGAACTACAATGGAGACTATAGGTAGTTTGAGGGACTTATAAGTACCATAACCCCAATTAGGGTCCCTTTTAGGGTAATTACAAGTCTACTTACTACCTACTTACTAAGTCCCCCGACCCTCCAAGTAGGGTTTCGGATTTTGGGTGTCAGGCTTTCGCGCAGATTCTCGGCCTCAGGAGGCTATCGAGAGCAGCATGGCCACGTCGGACAGCAGGGTCGGTGGTTCAGGGTTTAGGGTTCAAGGTTTTGGGTTTAGGGTTTAAGGTTTAGGGTTTACGGTTTAGGGTTTAAGGTTTAGGGGGTTTAGGGTTTAGGGTTCGGTGTGCTCTTCATGCCGAAGACGGTGATCCTGCAGACTGCAGCCCCAAGTCGGGCGGCTTTGCATCGCGAAGTCCTCGGCGCCCTGCAGGCTTTGCGCAGCGAGGTTTATTTCCTTCGCACCGAAGGCGGCAATCTCAGGAACCCAGACCCCCGGGAGGTTCCAAAAAGTAGATCCCTTAATGGGGGTTCCTATAAAGTACCCTTAGTAGTATTGGGCCCCAAATTAGGGGATCTACTTTCTAGATCCCTCCCGGGGGTCTGGGAAGGAAGTCACGATCAACCCCCCGCCCATGGCACTCTGTGCTTCAAGAAGCAGGCCGATCTTCGACATCCTTTGTGGGGTAATGTAGGAGCCTGATTAAGAAACCCTGGGCCTATAACCCCGAAATAGTAGGGTTCATATAAAGAACCCTAATGAAGGCCCAAGGTTTCTTAATCAGGTTCCTACATTACCATCAAAGGTTGACCCGATGTTGGAAGCTGCGTTTTTGCAGAAAGCCTTTGTGCTTTAAACCCTACCTACATCCCGAGCCTTGCTAGCCCTAAACCTTATGCAAGCTTCCAAGCACACCTTGGGAAGTGAATTTTGGAAGATAACCCTAAACCCTAAACCTAACTACGAGCTAGGTTTCGTGTTACCACATATCAACCAATAAGGTTTTCGGGTTGATGTCAGAATAACGCTGCCATGTTTTATGGGGTTTGTTCAAAAGCATTCTAGAGCAGCGTTGCACCAACTTGTCTTCGGCCAACAATCTTAGCTATCAAAGTTCGAGCTTTGATAGAGGGGAATCACGGTTTACGGTGCCGCGTTTAGGGCTTTTGGGCTTCTAGCAGAGCCGCAATCGTCATCTGGTATCCGTCGATAAGAAGTGAAAGAGACATCCGTCAGCAACAGCTTGAAGTGTAGCTGTGCCCTCAACCATACCGAAACCCGATGCTTGAATCCAACACTTACGACTTACGGTCGTATAAGATGGGTGTTGTTCTGGCGCGTTTCCCTTTTAGGTTATGTCCTCTCATGGAGACCCTTCAAGGGGAATTAAAACGCCAACTTGTATCTTGTACTGTATCCTCCCAAACTCGCACTGCAAGGACGCTTGCGCAATTCCGATCAGGGATTACGCATTTGGGGGCTTCGTAGCAAATAGGGTTAGACGTAGGCTTGTAGCAACGATAGCGGGCGGGCAAGGACAAGCTTGACAAGCACCCATCACCAAATGTCCATGTGGGTGGTTGTCAAAATTAGGGTCCCTTTTGGGTACCCTAAATAATAAGTGCCGTACTATAATAGGGACCCCAAAAAAGGGACCCTAATCTTGACAACCACCCATATAATTTTATTATATACAAGGACATGATGGTCTTATGACCCGAAGAAAGAGACTTGGAGGATCGAAGTCGTACGTATGGGCCCTTCTGGCATGTATGTTCTCCCCCGCAGGTGCCGTGATCGCCCGAATCGAATCTAGGCTAGCTCCAAATCCCGTCATCTTAGTAAGTAGAATAGGGTTCCCTTAGGGGTTTGCTGTAAGGGCCACTGCACAATTCACCATTAGAGTAGGGATTTGCTTTGTGGGCACCTCTTCAAGCAATTACTTGTGGAAGCTCGTAGATTACAACCCTACCAAGACCCCCCAAGGGCCCTCTAATATACCCCAAATACCCACTATTAAGGGTCATAAGGACCCTAAACCCTAAACCCTAAACCCTAAACCCCAATCTTCAGCTACCTGTGGTCCGCAAGGTTTGTCGCGGTGAAGCCTGTCGTGGCGGTTGTGTCCATCGTGGTGTATGCATGTGGACAGCTCCACGCGGCGCAGCCGCAAATGAGCAACAAGGGCTATCCTAGGGCCTATGTTTGGGTTAGCCAGTGTTAGGCCACTGCAGACTGCCTGTGTAGAAGTTCCATGTTTGTCAGTGTCCTCATCAGTTCTTGGGGCGATCCTAGCAAGACCTGCGGGATTTCAGGCCAAACAGCGACATACAGCCACTATTCAATTCTTTGCTTCGGGGCTCTAGGGTTTACTGCTTTGGGTTTAGAGTCCAAGTTCCCAGGTAGTATCAGGGTCTGAATGTTGCGTGTTATCTAAAACCCTGCAGTTTAGGTACTTCGGCCCTCTGGGGTTAGTACTTGGAAAAACTATGCCCCCCCCTTGCGTTGTGGAGTTCGGGGTTCAAGGTGTCAAGGTTGAGGTTCTTCGGCATGTCTGGGAGCATGAAGAAGTCGCAATACCATGCCTTGGAGTTACTTGTGGTTAACAGTATAATATACCCTGAAACCCTCTTCGAATCATCAAAGCCCCTATATTCGTATTTCCTCTTCAGCCTTCCATCATGCACGAAGAAGTGGGGGTTGTGTTTGCTGAAGATCCCGCGTGTGAGCACCCGGACATTGGGGATCTGGTCCTACTCAAACCTTGGAACTTGGGGAGCCTGAAGTTTCCCCCAAACATGTAGCAGGTTCTCTGTTAAACTTAGTAGCTGAGTGGATACACTTTACACTTTTTGGTGCTGGAATATAGGGGTCTGAAGAATCAGAGTTGTCAACTATTAGACTGCGAGTAGCATAGGGACTATGAAGTGATGCTGCTATGAAGTGATGCTGTCACTAGCTATCTGAACTGTCTATCCTTGGGTCCGGATCCGTGAGCGCCTCGTTGCCCGAGAACTGGTACTACCAGTGGACGCTCTTCGTCATTTACAACATCTCCTATAGCGTGGCGCTCTATGCGCTGAGCTCAGTCCTTTAGCTCTATAACGACTCACAGTTCGAGGATGTTAAAAGCTTTTGGTATTTTTGATTTTGGCCCAAACCCTAAACCCTAAACCCAAACACTCCCAAATATGAAAGGATTCTGAGTTGATCCACCGAAGTGGAGCCTTCAAAGTTTACTTTCCGGGTGAAGGTTTGTGTTAGGGCCTCGGGGCAATGCTCCCTGGTTCGCCCTCTCGATGTTGACGCCAAGATGAGGGTTTTACTTGTTCGGGTGCAGCTTGGCTTTAGCAGTGTTGTTGTCTGCACTTCCGCAACACTGAATCACAGTACAATACAATTGAATGTATATATATATATATATGCTACAACCTAGATGGTGATTTCGAAAGGATAGTATGGGTGCCTAAAAGCGCATTTACCCTAGTCTTGAGGGCTCCTTGATATAATTATACTACAATATGACAGATGCAGGCTCCGACCGTGGATTCCTTGCAGACCACTTACCGGAACTGTACAAGAAATCTGGTTCTAATCATTGAGGGCCCCCCCATATTATCCCTTTCGAGGCACGACGGCTACGACGAGTTCAGAAGCCCAAGCCGCAAGCTTCTAAACCCCAAGCCCTAAACCCTAAGCCCTAAACCCAATGCCCTACAATCTAAACTAAGCCCTAAACTCTCCTAAACCCTATGCCCTAAAATCTAAGCTAAGCCCTGAACTCTAAAACCCCAAACCAGCCCGTCCCTTCCTGCCCCGGACGCTCGACCATGAACCATGACAGCCCCCAAAGAGCTGGGAGACCCACTGCTTGAGGAATGCGTGCCTTAGTCTATAGAGGTTCTTTTGAAAGAAGGAATACATCCTAAGCTGTATCGGGTTCAGCTTTATCGTTCAAAGTATGTGTATGTACAAATATATATATATATATATATACAGATATATATATATATATATATATAGAGAGAGAGAGAGAGAAGAGAGAGAGGGAGAGAGACAGGGAGAGCCTCTCTCTCTCTCTCTCTCTCTCTCTTTTCGTCTCGCTCTTACTTAAGGAATACACCTGAAGTTGTTTACTCAACCGCTGTCTGGGCTGCGCAGCGTAACAAGGAACCCTATACGGGTAGGTTTTAGGGTTGTTTAGGCCCTATCCCTAAGTCCCTAAACCCTAAGCAAACCCTCAACTTCCTCGTTTCCAAAACTCGAATCCCTGAGTCGATCTGACGGAGCTCTCGGCTGAGCTATCATAATATGGAAACCGTATTACTTACGATAGATCCCTATTATGGCCATGGATATTACTTACTATAAATCCCTAGTATGGTCCTTAACCCTTTGCGCCGAACCAGAACCACAGGGTTTAGATCAACAAGGCTTATATGAAAGGAACCCAAAATCTCATTTTTGTATGTGGTTGGCTTTATTTGTGTTTAAAAGTGTTTTTTTGTATTTAAAAGTATTGTTTTGTATTTAAAAGTTTTTTAAATAGGTTTTTTTGTGTTTTACAGTTGTTAAAATTCTTTTATTTTATTTTTGGTGTAAAAAATACATGTTTGTGAATTTTGTTTCTGAGTGAGTCAATTGGCTTCCTGTTGTTCTACCTGGTTTCCTGCTGCTGTATGTCTACAAAATTGTTGTTTATTTGTTGTTGAAGTTAATAATTTTTAAAATTTAATCTTTTTAAATAGTTTTGGGTTGTGATTGAACAAAGAAGGGAGGCCGTAGTGACATGTTGACTTGCCTTGAGATCTTGCCCTTACCCACACGGATCGACTGCCCTTCTCGGTTCGTGGGCACCGTTGGCCGGGTGTCAGGTTATGAGGCGATTGTATCTAGACCGCCTTGGGGCCAACGTGCCAGGGCAGTGGCATATGACACCCGGACAAATGGGCTAAAGTGCCGGGTGGGGCGGTTGAGGGGTTGTTCGCAGCCGTGCTTACAGCCTTGAAGGGGAGGCCATCCATGCTTGTCGTCACGTTTTGTTAGGGAGCCTTGCGACTTGGATCGACAGAGGCAGAGTGCCACCTTACCCACACGGATCGACTGCCCATCTCGGTTCGTGGACACCGTTGGCCGGGTGTCAGGTGTTGTCGATGGTACCTGGACCGCCTTGGGGCCAACGTGCCAGGGCAGTGGCATATGACACCCGGGCACATGGGCTAAAGTGCCGGGTGGGGTGGTCCAGTGGTTGTGGCTTTTTTATTTTTCTCCCAACCAGGAGGGGAGGCCATCCATGCTTGTCACGTTAGTTAGGGAGCCTTGCGACTTGGATCGACAGAGGCAGAGTGCCAGTCGAGCCTCTCGAGGTTGCCTTACTTAAGTCCCTGCCCCATCGGGGTTGCTCCCCACACCGTTGGCCAGGTCTAAGTGTTCGGTTTGAATCCAAGCCTAGTGAACGCCTTCTCTTCCATTTCCTTCTCTCCCATCGGTCTTCATCGGCTTCCAGCCCATCGAGAAGTGGATGCCAACTGCTGGGATCTCAGCATCAGCTTGCTTCAGCTACTTCCATTATTATGGTACAGTCCTGGCACCGAGGCTCATGACGAGGATCCTGAGGACATGCTGCCATCGCAGAGGACAAGCTGCCTTGCATAGTCAGTGAGCGTGTCATGTATCGCAACTTGCCGCTGCAGCAGTTGTGCTCGCTGTTGCCCTGCGTAATCTACTATAGTCGTGTTACAGCTGCTCTGTCTCTAGTCTAAGTCGTAGTAGGCCCCCCTGCAAGCCGGCAGATGTCGTCGATGTCGTGGAGTGACAGTGAGTCTGTGGGCTCGGACTGGGTTCTGGTTGACGATGAGGGTGCAAGTACTGCGGGCTCGGTCGCGGACAGTGCTGACGACGATGATTATGTGATTCCGTTCGACGAGATGCTAGAGGAGTCCTTTTCGACATTGTGGATGTTTCTGGATTCTAAAGAGCGTGGGCAAGTCTTTCGAGCAGCCTTCCATATCAATGAACAGATCATGTTCGTACTGTTTCCGAGACTTTTGCGGGATTTTAGGCAAGGCAGAGTGCCAGGAATTTTATATTTCAATGTGACAGACGAATGGCTGTCGTCACTGAATCAATGATTTGTCGTGTTTGTACAGCCTCCGCGACAGTATCACGGATCTTGGGGAAGGCAGAGTGCCGGGTTTGCGTGTGTTTAGGGGATTTTGAATTCGACGATCTAGCCAGCAGAGCTAGACTGTCCGATTTGAGACCTCAGCGGTAGTGTGCGCAACTTGGATTCAAAACGGTTACCCAGCATGACATGCTGACTACACAGTGCCGGGTGGCAGTGATGTCCTCAGGACCCTGCTGTCTCCGAGGCTGGCTGCCTGCCTGCATAGTCTGTCAGTGAGTTGACTTGCACCATACATGATCGACATCTGCCGGCCAGAGAATCAAGCGATTCATGCATACTGATGTAACAGTAGTAACAAAATGTTACATATCATTGATTAATGTACTATATAGTGATGCATTAGTCACTGTTAATGTTTTAATCGTTGGACAATTGTGTGCTCGATGAAAGCAGTGATGCCGACGACCTGCTCTGTCTCTAGTCTAAGTCGTAGTAGGCCCCCCTGCAAGCCGGCAGATGTCGTCGATGTCGTGCAGTGACAGTGAGTCTCTGGACTCGGACTGGATTCTGGTTGCCGATGAGCGTGCAAGCACTGTGGCCTCGATCATGGACAGTGACTACGATGATTATGTGATTTATTTCGACGCGCTGCTAGAGGAGTCCTTTTCGACATTGTGGTTCTTTCTGAATTCTGAAGAGCGTGGGCATGTCTTGCAAGTAGACTGGCATATCAATGATATGATCCTGCACGTACTCTTTCCGAGATTTATGCAGGATTACAGTGAAGGCAGAGTGCCAGGAATTTTATATTACAATGACGTGCGAGACGAAGCTCTGTCGTCAATGATGAATCAGTGATTCATCGTGTTTGTACAGCCTCCGAGACCGCATTACGGATGTTGGGGAAGGCAGAGTGCCGGGTTTGCGTGTGCTTAGAGGATTTTGAATTCGACGATCTAGCCAGCAGAGCTAGACTGTCCGATTGGAGACCTCAGCGGTAGTGTGCGCAACTTGGATTCCAAAAGGTTACCCAGCATGACATGCTGACTACACAGTGCCGGGTGGCAGTGACGTCCTCAGGACCCTGCTGTCTCCGAGGCTGGCTGCCTGCCTGCCTGCCTGCATAGTCTGTCAGTGAGTTGCCTTGCACCATACATGATCGACATCTGCCGGCCAGATAATCAAGTGATTCATTCATACTGATGTAACAGTAGTAACACAATGTTACATATCATTGGTTAATGTACTGTATAGTGATGCATTAGTCACTGTTAATGTTTTAATCGTTGGACAATTGGGTGCTCGATGAAAGCAGTGATGCCGACGACCGTTTCAAGGTGCTCAGGGAGTTCCGAGGCAGAGTGCCAGACTTCTGCTGCTGACCATCAGAATCAGGCCAATCACATTGACCTTGGCAGTGATTACTGGAACGAAGCCGTGCAACAACTTCGGTGGAATTGTTTACACTGTGGCAGATCAGCTGCCGACTATACCACCGGGCTCCGAAAGATCCAAAGGGCTGCACAATTGGATCAACGAATCAAATTGGCAGTTGAGGCCATCTCAGATTTCGGAGATATGGATATGAAGTTGTACAAAGCATGGACCGGCCAGACAGATGTGCTGCCTGGGTCGATCCCGCCACCTCGGCCATGCCAGCATGATGTCGAGACGTGGCCCATGGATGATGTTTTGATTTACGACCATCCCCAGTGGCAACTGTTTGTTGGCAGTATTGGTTGCCCGATCCGATATGACCAGCTCCGGGTCAAGCCTGACATTGTCATCTCTATGAATGCAGATGACAGACCTCGGAATTTTGAGCCATGGGACTGGTATCAGTATTTGGCGAATTGTGGACCGTTTGGCACTGCACATCTTCGGTATGGTGGCTGGGATCAAACACATGCCAATGACTTTGATGCTGAACAAAGAAGTCATGAGTTCAAGACCATTTGGCGCCGCCTCATTTCAGATTTCAGAAAGATTATGATGTGCTGGCAGCGCTCAGCAGAGGAGTTCAGCCAGAGTCAAAGGCAGAGTGCCATCAAGGGCAAAATGATGGGCAAGGCCAATGGCGGCAGGGGCAAGGGCAAGACAATCAGCAAGGGCTACAGCGGCCCCTGTCAGGTTTCCAATCACATGCAAAGCCAGAAGGCATCGACGAAGGGCTCATTTGGCTATGGCTGCTCCTATGACAAGGGCTTCAGCAAGGGAAGTGACATGGGCAGCCTGTTCGGAAGAGCCGCTGAAGGAAGGCAGAGTGCCGATGGAAGGCAGAGTGCCTTGAAGGTGGCCGATGAGACATTCCCTGGTGAGCTCGGTAATGCTCTTGCTTTGTTGGAGGCGATGAAGCTTCAGGGAGGTGGTCGGAAGCGTGGAGGCAAGAAGAGGCCAATTCGTGTGCTTGTCCATTGCTACGGTGGCATTAACAGGACCTGTGCTGCTTATTGTGTCCTAGTCATGGCCTTTGCCTCGATGACCATGGAACAAGCCATTGTCAGGTGGATCAACCACCGAGCCTACTATGCTCCATTCCGGGATCGTGAGTACATGATTGAAGCACTGCTGGAAATGCAGGATGAGCTGCACACGTACAGTTGATCATCGACACTGAACCCGAAGTCCATGGTCAAACAGTTCTGCTCCAATGAATGATTCTGAGCCGTCGAAATTTGTGTCCCGACACTGGCCCAGCCAGAGAGTCCTGGACCCGACACTGGACTGCTGGCTGGAAGTGAAACACAGTCCTTACCTTGAAAAGGCTAATAGTTACATTCCCACTTTCAGCTGGCAGTCACAGCTTAATTCGTGCGTTTAAACCTGGCTGCCGGTGTTACTGACTGAGCTTAAAAAGAAAGTGAGATCATGCCCGTCTCGGTTGTGGAAACTGTCAGTTCCTTTGTCGGTTGTGCCGACATGGTGATCAGGGCCGCTGGGGCGATTGGATGAGTGAATCCAGCCGGCGACTCAGTGGGTGCAAATGTGACTTTAACAGTCAGTCTCCGGTGATTGTAATGAGTGCTCATTTTTGCCTACTTGTGCTGTTGCAGCAGTCTGGTTCAGGTAAGGCAGAGTGCCCTTGTCCCAATTGTGCAGTGGGCAAGTCATTATCCGCCATGGAAAACACAGGGGCAGGCCGCCACCGCACTCAGCTGCAAGAGTTTTCAAATTGGCAGCTGACCAACTCATTGAACAACGCTCAAGCCCAAAGAACAAGTCAGGTCGGGAAGGGAGCAGGAAAGCCAGGGCAGACTGCCACAGGGCAGAGTGCCACAGGGCAGAGTGCCAGCGCGAGCAAGGGCGATCTTGGCAAGGGCAAGGGAAAGAAGGGCAAGACCCCGATGCAAGACCCCAACCAGACCCTTCACACATACTTCATGTGCGTGGAGGACGTTTGGCAGGCAGTGGGCAGTGTGTTTGATGATAATCATAGCATGTGTTGATTGTGACTGTTTCTTACTGCTTGACTGGATGTCTCCCTGCAGATTCGCTGGGACTTCTTGAAAGGGAACGGCATCAGCGCTTGGGCGCAACCCGGTTCCTCGGAGACCAAAAACCATCCGCACTGGTCCTTGCGCCCCACGGCCCAGTTGGCCCTTGAACGCTACCAATGGTGGCCAGACAGCATTAGATGGCCACTCAGATGCAAGCCATGCTTCGACGCTACATTTATTTATTATCTTATATCTACGGATCTTAATAATTAAAACTGACTAGAATCAAGTAGCAACTTCAACATGATCTCAGTTCAGGATCGATAAACAGGCACCGCCACTTTACCTGAAGCTGGAGCTCACCGGTGCAGGCATGCAAGTGATGACGGAGAGAAGATGGCTCTATGCCTGTCATCAGGGCTGGGCGCGGGGGGCTGAGAATTTGACGCTGTGGGAAGGGGAAGTCCGCGAAGGTGAGCAACTCTTGTGGACCACGACCATGGTGAGATTCGGTTACGACGAAGATGATCCGGAGGCCTGGAATGAAGAGCGTGTGGACGATGAGGAGGATTACAACGAGTTCGAGCCTGCTATTGTGCAAGAAAACATCCTGATGATGGACGGCGAATCGTGAGAAAAAAGAAGGGCAGAGTGCCTTAAAAGGCAGAGTGCCAAAGGCAGAGTGCCCAGAATTGGACCATTCAGTGAGTGGCAAATTCCAACATCAATTTAATTTACAGGCCAGGACAGTGACGAAGGCAGAGTGCCAGGTGGGTCAGGCTTCGTCGACTGACTCTTCTCAAGTTTTTCAGTGCCGATGTCTGCTCATGTGGACTTCTGCCTGCCTTTCGCACAGCAACAGGTTATTTGTTTGTGGTGCAGGCAAACCAACAAGTCATGATCAAAGTTGTGAGTGTTTTGGAGAAGGCCTCGTCGCTGTCAGAGTAGTGCCTCCAGAAGAGCATTGCTTGCTGCAGAAGCAAAACTGTGAGTGCTGAGACTTCTGAAGACCGAGCACTTCTGAGTTCTGTTGGATGTGTTGGGTTTGCGACTGTGCTGAGAGAGTCTGAGTATGAATGAAAGTGACCATGCAAGGTTTGGCCGTCAGCTGGCGTCTCCAGACCCCAGGATTGCTGGTCATCGGTGCTGTTCTTAGCTTCCGATCATGCTGCTTCTGCGTTGCCAAATTCAACTTAGCATTCTCGGGCTTCTGAAGTGTCATGTCATGATTGTTTTGCCTATGGCTTATGATGGTTGCTCAGGTTTCAAATGTTGCTGCAGTGGTCCTTGAATCATGGCATATGGCAGATTTGAATATCAACACAGCCCTTGAATTAGGTTTCATTCGTGTGCTAAGCTCCCGATCATGCTGAGTCTGTCTGGCCCCTCAATTAAGTTAAACTCCGTGTAGCTGCTGCTTCAATAAAAGTGTCATGTCATGATTATTCTGTCGATGGAGTTGCTCAAAGTGAAGTGAGTCGTGGTCCTTGAATGATGGCATATGCATGATATTTAATGTCAATGTGAGCATAATATCAAAATATAGTTGATATAATTTAAATTGTGTCAAATACTAGTAACTATAATCTAACAACACATTGACGTCAGAGGTAGTATATCATTTCGACATTATAAGGCAGAGTGCCGCCTCGCCATTCTTTGCAGAGTGCCTTGAGCTGGACTGAGAAGGCTGAGTGCCTGCATCTGGCTGGACAAGGCAGAGTGCCGCAATCTGGCTGGACAAGGCAGAGTGCCGCAGGATGACAGCGCCTGTGCATACGAGTCCGCTTGGTCAGACGTTTTGGGCCAATGTGCGAGCCGGCAACATCACCTGTGAGTTTTACGAACAACAGCTGGATGGATCCTTGCAGATGGGTCCGAATTATCCCTGGCCGATCAAAAAACCTCTAGACTACTATGTCACAGCCTTCGGTGAGGTCCGCCTGCAATTCCGCGTGAGAGGCGGGAAAGGATTCAAACAGTGCAAGTGTGAATGGAAATACGTCGGTCATGGAATGAATCGGGACTCAATGATTGCGAGGATCCCACAGCCGTGGGTCATCGACATTCTGAAGCTTCTGCGCGAGGTCAGGATTCCTCGGTCTGAAAGGCAGAGTGCCGAAGTCCTCAAAGCCTCGACAGTCGCAGCAGAGGCCCTGAGACTGGTGGATTCTATTCCTGAAGATGCTCTGGACTTCCATCATCCGACAGATCAGGTGCACCTCTGTGTCAAGCTGCACAGGCCACTCGCAAAGGATGAAAAAGAGTGTGGAAACCAATTTGACTGGCGTTTTCTGCAATCTCGAATGTTCACAACCCACTGGCAATCGTTTCCTGTCCCGCTCGCTTTCGACTTGAAAACCTTGGTCACCCATGCCTCGGGCGTAGTGGCACCGCGGATGAGAAAATCGGTGATCGTCACAGAAGCCAAAGGCAACGGGACGACTGTGGGAGCCTTCCTCAACCAGAGGTTTTCCGACCCAAGCAAGTTCCCAGAGAAAGAGACCATGCTGATCCTCTTCAAGCTGTTCAAGTTTGTCTTGAAGCTACAAATGCATACCCTTAGGCAGGAAGGGAGTCTTCTGGGGGACCTCCATGAGAATAACATTACTGTCATGGGAGGCAGAGTGCCGGACCACAAAGGCAGAGTGCCAGTGGGGGCGGAGAATTTGACGTTTGCCTTGGTGGACTGCTCCGGTTGCCTACCAATTAATGATGTTCCCGCAAAAAAGATGAAGGGTCACCTCAACTGCTTTCTGAGCTTGTGGCAAATTCCCTCAAACCACAGCGCCACCGTCTCCGAGTACGCGTCACAGGTCTGGAAGAAGATGCTTGCCGCTGGCGAAAAATTCAAAACGGACTATGGACCGAATAAGTGGAGAGTTGGTGAAATGGTGTACGATCTGTACAAGTTGTGCAAGAATCTGGAAGCAAAGTTCCAGCAGGGTCTGGACTTGATGCAACAATGCCAGCAAATGAGGGTCGAGGCAACAAGGGCAGTAATGAGCAGAATGCAGCCGCAGGCACTTGCGCCGCCGAATCCTCCGCCAACACCTCAGTGTTGGGATTCGACACCTCCCTGGGATCCCCCTGGATCTGCGACTGCAAAAGCCAAAGGGATGAAAGGAGGAGTGCCAGTAGAAGGCAGAGTGCCAGGCAAAGGCAAAGCAATACATCATCCTGATGGGACTCCTCCCAGGGGGGCCCGCCCGCCTTTGCATAAACCGCCTCAGCAAAAGGCGAGGCCTCCTGCTCCGTGGCAGGTGCCAGTAAGACCGCTGCGAAATGCTGGGCCTCTGCCTGATCACCCTTGGCAGCAGGAGTGGGAACCACTTCCTCCTGGCAGGGTGCAACCAGATCATCCTCCTCCTGGCAGGGGGCCGGTGCAACCAGATCATCCTCCTCCTGGCAGGGGCCCGGTGCAACCAGCTCATCCTCCTCCTGGCCACCAGCAGCAGCAACATCGCTGGGGCAGAACGGCCAGAATGCCCGTCATCCAGGACGAATACGATGCCTGGCATGACGATGAGCCGAATCCCGAGCCGAATTCCCGGCCAAGAGTGCCAGAGCCGATGGGTCCCCCGCCGGCAAAGCAAGGCAGAGTGCCAGAGCCGATGGGTCCCCCGCCGGCAAAGCAAGGCAGAGTGCCAGATCCCGAGCCGAATCCCCCGCCAAGAGTGCCAGAGCCGATGGGTCCCCCGCCAAGGCAGAGTGCCAGAGCCGATGGGTCCCCCGCCGGCAAAGCAGCCTCCTGCCAAAAGGAAATTCGGCGACGGACAGCCTGTGCCTGTTGGTTCCAAGCCACAGTTTATGTCGGCAAGTGCTCCTGCTGAAATGACGGAAAAGCAAAGGATGGACGAGCAGGATTTCGCCAAGGAACTTGCCGAGTATGCTGACGATACGGCAAGAGGCTCCAATTTCGTTCCGCAGGGCCGACGCGCTGAGCCGGCCTGGGTGGCAAAGGCCCAGGGCTTGAAAAGCAAGGGCGACGCCGTCCCGATCGGGAAAGCAGCTTACTTCGCCCAAAAGGGCAAGCCTGCCGGAAAGGGCCACAAAGGCAGAGTGCCAGTGGAGGACAATATCCCTACTGACCTTGTTGGAAAGGGCCGTCCAGCCCTAGTGCCACTTGTTGGAAAGGGCCGTCCCAATATCCCTACTCACCTTGTTGGAAAGGGCCGTCCAGGCGAAGCTCATCCTGCTTTTTTGCGGCATATGAAGACGGAGAAGGGAGGAATATGGTTGGACCCCAAGGAGGAGGTGGAAGCCGAGGAGGAGGACACTTTGGTTGATGTTGTGGTGGAAGAGGAGGAGCCTGTGCAAGATCCGTCGGACGATGAAATGGAATTTGTCGAGGTTATGGTGCAGGATGAGCAACCGCCGCTTGAGATGGAGGCGGAGCCCGACCCGGATCGCTTGGACGAGGATGAGGGTGACAGCCAAGCAACAATGGTACTAGGGGACCATCTCCGAGAGGAGCAAGATGAGCCGATGCCTTCTGTACCGGAGACCCGGGTGACTGAGAGCGAGCACGATGCCGTCGTCGCCAAGGTCATGAACGAGCTGGAGGCTATGAATGTGGACCCGAGCCCGAAGGCTGCCGCAAACCCCAAGAGTGCGACTGCGCCAGTGCCTGGAGAGGTGAAGCCTTTCTTGGAAGCGGAGGAGGACCTCGGAATTACGGACCCCCAAGGCAGAGTGCCAAGGGGTCAAAACAAGATCAAGGTTCCAGCCGAGCTTTTGCAGCCAGAGACTGAGGAGGAGAAAACTCTCAGAGCGTTGCGGGGAATGCTGCCATGCAGTCACAGGGCGGTGACGACTTCGAAGGTGGGCCGCCTCGCCAATCGGGCACGTATGGCGAGACCGGTGCCACAAGATCAGCCGTTCAACCCCCAGCACAACGATCGGAAGTTCAACAGCAAGACTACGACTGTCATGACCCAGCTGCTCATGGCTGTCCATGAGATCACAGTCCGAGAATGCGAGAAGAATAACGTGCCAGTGGATAGAAAGGACATGGCGTGGAATGACTTTCGGTCGAAGGGCTCGAAAACTGCGGTTGTCTGGGATCTGTTGTGTGACCAGAACGTGAAGGAGATTCCAAACAATTCTGAGCCTGGGGACTGGCACCTGTGGCTTCAGAGGGAAACTGGGGTGGCGGTCATTGAGCAGATTCTCCAGTGCATGTTCAATGTCACTCCGCCAAAACATGGCCGTGATCGAGTCAAGGGAAAAAATCTGACATACTGGCACTGGTTTGAGGCCTCCAAGACACTCGTTGAGGTTTATACGACGGAAGATGTCATCTCAAAGGAAAAATTCAAGCCCAAAGACCTGCAGAGCTGGATTGTGCCTTTGTCCTGCAAGATTTGGGATGCTTACAATTACACCATGCTTGTGTATTGTCAGAAGAAGCTGGAACAGAAGGCAAGGGGGGAAAACCTAGACGCGGTGAGCCAGATGGGTGATGATGTCCCGCCATCGGAAGATGAAGAGTATGTGGATGTTTACCAGACCACTGCGAACTTCGTTCCTGATTGGGGAGTAACTGCAGATGGCTTTCAGGATTGATCAGTGTCAATGATTGAGCTGAACGAGTAGGTTTATTAATTGTGTTGCCAAAACAAAGCCATCTAGTGGACCTCCTCTTCTTCATCCCATTCGTCCTTGGGCACTGGGGACTTTCACAAGGCAGAGTGCCAGAGAGTTCTCGGTGTGACTAAGGCAGAGTGCCACCAAACAGTGTGGCCTGTTCAGATTCATTTTTGTGTCGCTGTCACTAGGCAGAGTGCCGGAAAGGCAGAGTGCCAATGTGAAATCGCATTTCTTGGGGCGTTTGAATGTTGTCACTTTTGCGGTCCGTCTGATCTGGCACATTTCAGCTTGCCGTTTTGGAAAACAAAGACGATGCCTATGCATACAGTCATGTCGGCAGTAACTCGATGGATTAATTACTGTGCCTGTGAATTGATTGGTTCAACCTTGGTTTCCTGTGACAGCCCCATAAAACCTTTCAGGTGCTGGCGTCCAAGGTGGTTGGCTACTATGGCAAGGCTGGAATGCATGATGCAAGTGATTGTGAGTTGTGGAAGCTGAAACGCTTGCTATCTGGCCGTTGATGGGACCATGCCACGTAGTGTGTACGGACTCTAGTGACTAGTGAGTGGATGCGCAAGAATTTCTTGACCTGGCCGCAATCAACATATGTGTGTTCAAGATCGAGTCCCTTAGTGCTGCAGTGGTGCTTCCAGGCAGAGTGCCAGAGACAGTCGCCGAGAGCAATGGGAAAGTCGAGGAAGAGCGCTCGTGTGAGTGATCAGATGATGTTCCCAATGCCGGGGGCAATGAACCCAGCAATGGGAATGAACAACCCACTGGCCATGATGAACCCTTTCATGTTGCAACAGCAGCAACAGATGCAGCAGCAGCAACAGATGCAGCAAATGCAGCAGATGCAGCAAATGCAGCAACAGCAGCAGATGGCTGCTGTGGGTGAATCAAGGCAGAGTGCCAACGACTCCTCCTCGTCGGAATCAGAAGACCAAGAAGTGAGGAGGATTCGTAAGGAAACCAAGAAGAACAGAGCAAGGCAAGCAGCAACGATCGGGATTGATCGGCTGGCAACGTCCACTACCGATGCAGATGCAATCCCGAGAAGCGCCACGACATTGCGTTCGATCCCTCTGGCTGCTTGTCAATCAACAGAGTATCCCTAAGGTCAGCAATGATCCCTGAACCCTCCCCCCACAAAGCCTAGATAAGCCTTACTGACTGAGGTGAAGGTGAAAGCTCTGCTCGAGCGAGTTCATAGTGCATGGGATGCTGCGGTCACGGCTGACCTGCCACAACAAACAGCGCTGCAACTGCTCTTCATATTGACCAATCTGAAGCCGACCACAAAGGTCAGTGAACTCAGGGTCGATATGAAATACAGCTTGCTTGGTCAGCGATGTGAGAATGCCCATAGGCGTCAATCCGTCTGCGATAGCAGCAGTTGGAACCGCATAGCCAAACCGGTTCTGGGACTGGGGGTGAATATGTCTGAGCATTCTGTTGACAGGGTTGCCTTGGAGTGTGGATGGCAGTCCACATGGATGACCGAGGATGTCACGACCTATGCCAGGCGTAGAGCGAGAGCAAGGCAGTCCACTGAGACGCAGGGACGTCTCAGTTTCAATCCGAGTCCTGCTCCAGCTGCCCCGCCAACGGTTCCGCCGTCGGAAGGCAGAGTGCCAGACGTGGTCCGTTCTGGTCCTTTGCCAACGACTGCTCCTAGTTCCAATCCAAGCCAGGCTGTGGGTCGCAGCCCGGCTGGGGAACAAGGCAGAGTGCCGATTCAACAGCCGCCTGCCTCCCCTCATGCCGTTCCGGGTTCCAATGCAAGCCAGGCAACCGAAGGCAGCCAGGCTGCAGGAAGTGAACAAGACAGAGTGCCGAGGGTTGTGGAAGGCAGAGTGCCAGTTGATGGGAATGCTCCTGCCATGGATGACGATGGTCTAGCGCCGGCAGAGGCAGAGATCAGGCCCGATCAGGAGATCGTCATGCCTCCTGCAGAAGTGACCACTGCACCTCAAACAGTTGAGTTGCCAGAGCCAGACACCTCCACGAACAGTGACTCGACAGCCGGTGCTGACGTGAATGCCGTTGTGCCCTTTGCGACACCCAAGTCGAAAGCCAAAGCAAAAGCCAAGGGCAAGTCGAAAGCCAAGGCCAAGTCCAAGGCCAGGGCGACGGCACCAAACACAGAGTCGCAGGACGAGGTCGCAGTCGAGGTCGATGATGAGGTCATGGCCGAGGCCGGGGCCGAGGTCGAGGCCGGGGCCGAGGTCGAGGCCGAGGTCGAGCGCGAGGCCGACGACAGTGCCTTCTTTGAGGAGGAGGAGGAGGATGCTCCGAATGAGTCGAGCAGACCTGCGAACCGGTGGAACCAGGACCTCTGTGTCATTTGCCATTCGGAGATGCACCCGGGCCAGGCAGGCTGGTTTCGTTTGCCTTTGGTTAATGAACCATTGATAGTGGTGCCTGTCCTGTTTGTACATTCCACTAATCCTCAGAACAGTACCTCTCACATGACGTGTCTTTTTCTGTTGCTTCCCTGGAATGCAGGCATTGGAAGCGCTATCGTGTGGCCACCTCTTTCACAGCGAATGTATCAATCGATACTGTGAGTCGACCGGGCGGAACAAGGCCACCGCTTGCCCTCTCAAGTGTGCGAGCTCAGCCTCTATGGCAAGGTTCTTTTTGGGTCCGAGGGGGTCCACGGGAAGCAATGCCCCTGTTCCTGTCGAAGATGATGCTAATGATGTGGACGCAATCGTTCAGGAAATACAAGCTCAACTCGTTGACGACCGCACTCGTGAAGAGGAAGCTCCTGAGGTCAACGACCCCGTGGTGGACTGATTGCGTCGACAAGGTGGCTCGGTAACAAGGCAGAGTGCCACAATAACTGGCTCATGTGTATGTGTTGTCGGTGATGTGGCCTCGAGTCTTATTAATTTTGGAGGTGTGGCAATGCCATTGTCACAGACATGTTTCTGAAGGCGGAGTGCCATGGGTTGTAACATGTGTTCCATGATCATTATGTATTGACATGATTGTGTTGCCTTGTGTTGCATTATGCCATCAGGAATGTATGTCTCTTTGTAATACCAGGCGGTCTGTCGATTTCACAAGGATACTGCAGATGCCTGTGGACAAATCCGCGCCAAAGGCAGGATCCAACCTGTCCTAGAACACCAGTTGGGAGGGACCCAACAAAGGACCACGGAAGTCTGCAATGGGGTGCATCCGTGTTTAAAAAAACATATGGCCTTTGAAGGGACACCATCCCCATACCGCCCCACAGGCCCTGCAAAATCGTAGAAGACATTTGTGACACTTGTGGCATGCCCCGGAAAAATCTTATTGAATCTTATTGAATCTTATTGAATCTTATTGAATCTTATTGAATCTTATTGAATCTTATCGGTCCATCATTTTTAAAAGGGACACGACTCCAGATCGCCCCAAAAAATCTTATTGAATCTTATTGAATCTTAGAAGACATTTGTACAATTGTGGCCTAACCCGAAAAAATCTTATTGAATCTTATTGAATCTTATTGAATCTTATTGAATCTTATTGAATCTTATTGAATCTTATTGGATCTTATCGGTTTTACAAGGGACACAGCCTCCAGCTCGCCCAAAAAATCTTATTGAATCTTAGAAGACATTTGCAGGATTGTGGACTACCCGAAAAAAATCTTATTGAATCTTAGTGTTCGGGCCATCACGTTTTGAAGGCACACCGACCCTGTACCAGACAATTGCACACATGTAGCATCCCCTCCCAAAAGTCTTGTTGGAGCTTATTGAATCTTGGGAGCTAGTTATACAATATCGAATCCCATTGAATCGGCACAGTCCAGCTAACGCAACCAAATCCCTACGAGTAGTAACACATCTTATGATTAAGCATAAACTAGGTGGCACTCTGCCTTGAAGTACCTTTAAACCATGGACCTCCTTAAAACCTAAAACCCTGAAGCTCTTTTAAACCCTAAACCGTTACTGTGTGTGGTAAGTTTACACAGAGACCTAGGTATATGTATAACATACATACATACATATAGATATATGTATGGATTATATGCATACACTTATTATTGGGCATACTGCTTTCGAACATTAAACTACATCATCTATTAATAGCACTCGGTCTTCAAATATGTGTTAATCTAATGATCATGTGCATAAATGCTTGTGTCGTCCAGTGGAACCTATTGCATGTGGTATTGAAACGGACATGACAATCAACTTCTAGTACCTGTTCGTACTATCCAACACATATAGTTGCTTGCAGCTTGTTGGATCAAAGATATTTAAAGTTAAGCACCATGGCACCGAAACCGAAGGCCAAACCGGCAGCAGGGGGGAGGATCGGCGGGGTGAGGACTCCGAAGCGACGGCCTCGTAGAGTGCCGCCAACCGGTGTGAATGGCATTGGTGAAGAAGGTGGTGGGGCGGAAGGCAGAGTGCCAGGGCCACAAATGGGTCCGCCGCCACCAACGCCTGTGAATCGGCAACCTTACCCACCTGGCCCAAGACCTCCCGCCCCTGCGCGACATGAGTTTGAGATTGCCCAAGCTGTGGCAGAAGCGTTGGACATTATGGAGACCCCGATCATGATCAACTTCGAGCCGGATGTGGTTACTGTTAGGGAGGGCCGCATTGTTCTGGTCACCCTTGAGAACTTGACCCCTGAAGAGATGCAACGGCGGCAGTTGGGACGGCGAATTTGTGCCATGTGTTTCAATGCTCCAGACAACCCGCCGCCACCAATAGTGCCGCCAAGGCCGATGCCTGAAAATGGCTATCCTGGCCCTAACAATAATGCCAACAGTGGAGCTACTGAAGGCAGAGTGCCAGAAGGCAGAGTGCCGGAAGGCAGAGTGCAAGATGAGTTCGAAAGTGGAGTTCGTGGTCAAATGTTTTTTCGTTTGGAATCTCGCCCGGATGCCTGGTTGACTGGGCCAGCTCGTGGCGAAGGTGAGATTCACGCCTCAGACTCAGATGTGATTGAGGAAGGTGTTCGAGATGTTCGTCTTGGTGAGCTTGGAGGGCGGGGTCGTTTGGGTATTGATTATGGGCACATCTCAGAAGAAGACCCGGACTGGGTCAGCGCGGCTCAGCGGATGATGGAGCCCCCTCAGATGTGGAGGAAGGTGAGGAGTCAGACAATGAGGAGATGGACGCAATGGACGAAGCTCAGTCGTCCCCAGACTCAAATCAGTATGATTCTGCAGGTGAAGGCAGAGGATTTCGCATTCGTGGTCGTCGATCGGGGTATATCTCCTCAGAACCACCATCCGACTGTGAGCCACCTGAAGATTTCTGGTGGCCCTAAGGTTGATGTCTTTCAATGACAGCTTGGAAACTTTACAGAAGGCAGAGTGCCAAGAATGCGTGTGTCTGCCACCTCGGTGGCCTCGGAATCGTCGAGGACGATGGATGGACTGCTGTGTGCGGTACCAGAAAAACGAGAATCGAGTGAGGGTCTGGCAGTGCGGTATTTGATTGCTTGAGCATGAAGTCATGGTCTGCAACAACTATGCCACATGTGAATTTCAACGAGTGATTGCATCATGTCTGTCTCATCCTTGTGTTGTGATGGATCAATCGACTCACAAGTGTGTCAACTGCTGAATGTGCTGGTTCACAATTACGTTGTTAATTCGAACACACTTGAGGTTAAGGTGTTACACTTTCTTGCGGATAGGACAGAGTGCCATGCACAGTGCAATTCGGAGTGCCATGTCTGCAGCAGCAGATGACCCGGCTGAAACAAGAAGAAGACTGTTAGCAGACATTCGGCGGCAGTTTGATGCAAACATCGCACTGGAGAAGAGATTCTTGGCCATTTCGAGAGGACAGGATGTTCTGCGCCTTTGCGAAGTTGACCGGTCGCTTCTGGAGTTCCATAATGAAGGTCCTTATGAAGTTCTGCCTGAGTGCAACTATGATGTGATTCTTGAAGCCAGTGGGTTTTCCTGGATGATATCAATCTGGCAACAAATGTTATCAGAAACTTTCCCCATCATGACTTCGTGGCCATGGAAGAAACAGATGAGATTCCTCATCAACTTTTGTCATTGGAAGCGGAACATAAGGCAGAGTGCCAGGTTCCACTTCCTGGAGATCTTTGCAGGGCAGGGCAACCTCAGTCGGGAGATGCTCCGTGATGGCTGGCAGGGGCTAGCCTTGGACATCAGGTACGGCACAGATCATGATATTCTTTCTGTGAGAGGACTTCGCCTGGCTGTCAATGCTGTGTGTCAAACACACAAACACGGCCCGGTGTGGTTTGGAACTCCATGCTCTTCCTTCGTCCAACTCTGTAAATACAGTACTGGAAGGTCCATTGCCAATGATTGGATGGGAGAACCTGAGCGATCGCTGGCATGCCAAGAAGGCAATCGTTTCATGTATGTGACGCTGCTGTTGACTTTGCTCGCGGCTTTGAATGACAACCGTTTTGTGATCGAGCAGCCTTGCTCCAGCATGCTGTTCGACATTCCACTCGTCGATCGTGTCATGGGAATGATCCAGGCTATGAAGGTCAAAACCTATGGTGGTGCCTTCGGCCAGCCCATCCTGAAACCGCTTCAACTGTGGAGCAACTGTCAGCACATCAATGGTATGCGGCGCAGCTATCCTTCCCATGTCAGAGGAAGTGCTGGTTGCGTTGATCGAGATGTTGAGAAGTTCACCGGTCGTCCTGAAGATCTTCAGGTGTCAGAGGAGTACACCCCGGAGTTCGGCAAGGCTGTGGCCTTTCATATGATGAGGGATGTCCCAACATGAATTGTAGCTGAAGGCAGAGTGCAAATAAGGCAGAGTGCCATAATTCTCTAGAGTTAAATGAGCTTGCTTCATCTTTCGACATTCTGTCTTGTTGGTATTCTGCTTTCCAATGTTGGGACTGGGTTGAGCCCTGGACCCCGTCCGTTCCCTCCACGAGGTGCCGAGGAAAATCCTCGCCGCCTCGTGGAAGGATCTGAGTGATCCGAGCTGGTGCAGCTGTGCAATGAAAAGGTAGAGAGCTTCAGTCACTCCGTGATCAGATGTGTTTGTCGGTATTGTCTCAGTTCGTATGCTGCTGTCGTGCAGGTGGCAATGACCTGGCTGGTGTCTCGACCTCCAGTGGCAGGCATCGGTGGCCTGTGTTAATCATTCCATGTGGTTGTCAGTTCAGTGCCATCTGCGATAGTTTCCTGTCTCAAGTTCGAGTGACATGATGTGGCTGCTGACATGTCATCGTGAGTCTTTGGGTTG